>OZ030382.1:2390510-2862766 GCA_964023945.1 Ectemnius cavifrons
CACCAGTCGACTAACCAGCGGGAGTACTCCAATCTGCGCTCATCGTCCTATTATTATATTATTGAGTATTATTGAGAGCATTTAGCAGGCGTTCAATATCGAGAACGCCGCAATCGCGTATCATCCGTGTAGGATGATCCGCGTGCAGCAGCGGCTCCGCGACGGAGACAATGAGCGCAGATTGGAGTACTCCCGCTGGTTAGTCAACTGGTGCGTTGGTTGCAACAACGAATTCAATTTTTCATATTCTCAATAGATAAATTTTTGTTGATACTCGTGTCGTCGCCCGGGAAATTCGCCACACGCTTATGCGAACATCCCGCTGCACCATCCTAATTACCTGCTGTCGACTGGTGCGTTGGTTCTGCTGCACCATCCTAATTACCTGCTCCGCGGCACGTGGTGTCCGCATGGGGCGCGCCGGTCAAGCTCATAGCCGTGCCGGAAAAACAAGACGGTCAGGGTATCGCGCTGTTAATTGCCGGTGGGCCTTGTTAAAATTACTATGGGTCTGTGCCAGCACCCAAAACAATTCGAAATAGTAATTGAGGTAAAAACCCCGTTAATTCGCGATCATGAAACATCTGGCAAGGAGTTGAGCGCTAAAGTGTCCCCGACACAGCCTTTCGAGGAATTTGAAGCGCGCCGTGCAAACAATAGCGCAATAAAATCATACTACGGGTACCTGGATACCAGATGTGTCGTACCAAGAGAACCCCGTACCTGACCTGCCGCCCACCCCTCCCCAGAATACTCACTCCACGGTCACCTCTTTTACCTCCACCTTCACTACTTAACTCCACCTTCAAAAATATGATTTGTCAAATTTTTGGCTACACCCCCTTCAACGCTAGAAAAGAGTCGAAACGACCTCTACACGCAGCTAATTTCGAACTCCTGATTGATTTTCCGGTATCGGAAAATCAATCAGTACAGAGTCATTTTTTGTGAGATAAACACCATGGCACACTTCCACCAGTACGAGTATATGGACATGTTGTCTATCTTCATCCTGGCCGGGGAGAATTACAGCCAGGCTCGTCGCGACTATCTCCGGCGATACCCCGATCGGCGCCCACCCTCGTTAAATGCCTTTCGGGGCCTGAGCCAGCGGTTGAGGGAGACCGGGTCGCTGTTGCCTCGCGGCAGCGAGGTCGGCCGACCTCGCACCACGCGGACGCCGCGCGCCGAGGAGCAGGTGCTTGAGGAGGTGCGGCGCGATCCGCGCACAAGCGTGCGGCGCATTTCTCGGGCGACGAAGTAAGATTCACAACAAATGTATCTACACTACTCCGCGAACTTAGCGGCTCTCTTCATTTTTTCCAAAAGAAAGCCAGTGTCTGAGCAGTTGTAACTTCGCGAAAAAGAATCGTTCAGTCGTCTCCGCGTGATCATTTTAAAGGGCCAAGCTTCTACTTTAAAAATCTTGAATTGTAGTTTCTCCAACGATAATTTTTTGTATAATCGTAAAATCTTGAGGCCCCCTTTTTCCCTTGGAAATATTATAACATTGCAACACTCTACATATGGAGCTTCTGGATTTTTATCTCAGATTACCATGAACGGGACTTTGTAAAGTAAAACTTCCTCATTACACAGAGTATAATACAGTTGATTGTACCAGTTTCATAACAAAATTCTGTGACGCGCTAATTTTGTGGAGTAGTGTATTAAGAAAAGGAAAAATGGAATTTGTTATTAGTAAAGTGAATGAATGTATTGGTTCGCAGCATCAGCAGGTCCTCAATATCAAGGACGCTGGAGCCACGGGGGTATCACCCGTACAGGATGGTCCGCGTGCAGCGGCTCCGCGAGGGCGATGACGCACGGAGATTAGAGTACTCCCGCTGGCTCTTGGACCAGTGTGAGAGGGAGCCCGATTTCCTTAGTAGAGTCTTGTGGACGGACGAAGCCCTCTTCAACCAAGAGGGGGTGTTTAACCGGCACAACATACACCTATGGGACACCGAAAATCCGCGTGGAACCCACCATCAAAACTCCCAACAGCGCTGGTCCCTGAATGTTTGGGCCGGGATTCTCGGCAATAGAATAATTGGGCCGTACCTGCTGCCCGCCAATCTAAACGGGCAGCGATACCACATTTTTTTGAGGGAGGTTCTCCCGGGCCTCATGGGCGACGCTGTGCCGGAACGGGACTCACTCTGGTTCCAGCAGGACAGCGCGCCGCCTCATCGGACCCGCGCGGTCACGGAGTATTTGGGGCAGGTGTTCGCCAACCGCACCATCGGATTCAATGGCGCCGTCCCGTGGCCTCCCCGATCGCCGGACCTGACCACACTCGACTTTTTCCTGTGGGGTCACATTAAAGTAAGTGAGACTTTGGTACTTAACGAGACATTAATAATTTAGTAGTGCAAGCCGTCAATGATAATCCTCTGCTTTCCAGAATTCCCTGTTTGGCGTGGACAGGGCAGACGAGCTACAGACAATTCAGGGAATTCATGCCGTAGTGGCGTCAATCGACGAGGGGATGCTGGCCCGTGTTCGAGAAAGTATTCTTCAACGCGCACGGTTGTGCGTGGCGAATAATGGGTGCCACTTCGAAAATTTATTATGAGAATATTAAGGCCCATCGTATTATTTTTAGTTGTGTATATTTTGTATATTTTGTATATGTCTTTTGTATCTTTTGTATATTTTGTATATTTTGTATATTTTGTATGTTCTGTATGTTGTGTATGTTCTGTATATTCTGTATGTCTGTATGTCTGTATGTTTTGTATGTTCTGTATGTTCTGTATGTTCTGAATGTTTTGTATGTTCTGTATGTTCTGTGTGATCGTTTTATAGCATTTGCACATCTCAATATATATTTGTTTCCTTTATATTTTTGTTATTTATATTATTTGATTCCCCAAGGTCTCCCCGAGTACTATTGTGGTTCCAACGGACCAGCGCGGTCACATAATATGATTATTTAAATGCTGCATTATTGTTTAAAAACTTTGAGTGCTTAGGGATTAATTGATAATTGAGTAGTACTAACCGTTAATGATGATCCTCTGCTTCCCAAAGTTTACCGTTGGCCATGGACAGGCGGAATGAATTGACTGTTGGCAGACGCTTTCCGTTGTAATATTTTCATATTATTTCAATCTAAATTCAATCGGATTTTCTGATAGTCTTTTCTTCAAACTAATTCCGAGAGAGCGCCTATTTTCAAGTAAAGTAAAATCTGCAGAACCGGCATACTTGCGTAAATTATAAGAACAGGATAGAGTCAGCTTCAGCGGATGCTGTTCGTGCACAATTGGATAGGTTTATTTGATGGGCGACAAAGGCGAGGAAGAGTAAAAATAAAGCATTACCACTGCTGGGTATTGAACATGGATCAAGACAGAGCAAGGAAACCAAAAAAATAATCGCGACGGCAGGGAATCGAACTCGGATCATCACGATTACCGCTCCAACGTTTTGTCACGGCGCCACCTCGATACCTTTAAAAAAAAAGTATCACAGGCTCCTGATATATTTGATTCACTGGATTTGGTCGGATTTAATCGGATCTAATCGGGTGTCGCGAAACAACTAATCAAGGATATCACTTATCGCAGGCGTAGCATTATGAAAGAGGGAAAGCAACAGGAAAGGCAAGGTGTGTCCGTCGGGCGATGCCGTACCGTGCCATGCTCGGGTCTTCAAGACGGTACATGCAAGGGGCTGCAGACCACTCGGTTCCTTCGAAACCGAGCGGTTGAGCACCCCATGGTCCTCCATTGCGATTTTCACAGGCCGGCCGGCAAGATGTTTTCCGTCACCTCCCTTTTTCTAGGAGCAAGGGATAACCGGCCAGGACTCGCCAAGAGCTCGGTGGGCGTTACCTAACTTTGTTGTTGAATAACTCGGAAATGGAGGCCTAACGCAAATTTTTAAAAACGGCATCATCATACGGCGCCCTCTTCCCAACAAGATGGCTATAATATCATCCAACATTTTTGGGACACCCTGTATAGGACGTTACTATCAACAGGATCGAAGATAGCGTGTGTACCTTAAATATCTTATAACTAATAAACAAAAAAAGATCGGACCTAAAAATATGAACTGTATCACCTTAGAATTTCACCCCCTACCTTCCTTGAAGAGAGTGCGGGTGTTCAAGATCTTTAAAATTGCGCGCCTGCTTACCAGCTCTGAGTCCGCTCGGTAGCCTCTAATTCGGAGTGTGGCGACACTTTGTTTTGTACCTGCCTAATTACCGGCACTTCACCACACTCAGAATTAGTTTTTGCTCTACCTTACGTCACTGCGCTCTGGAAGGTTCCAATTAATATGTCATATCCGCTTTCGAATATCTTGGAACTTTCCAGAAGGCAGAAGTCTGTAAATCGACGAATGCTTATCGCTCGATCTCTTCTTCGCTCGGATCTGCTACGGTAATAAGCTTCACAGTCGCTTACGCAAGGCTTACGAGACACTTACTCGCTTATCTGTATTAGAGTCGCTTACTCTAACTGTAAAATCGCACTTATATCTACACGCAAGAAGAAAATTGGGAGTTGTACAAATAACTGGTTTTCACAAGTGTTTATTAATTAAATAACCAATAATAATTACAGTGATTGAGAATCCAAAGAAAGTATTAAAACATTTCTACACCTAAACTAACTATCCTAATCTAAACTAACTCCTCTAAAACTATCTAAACCTAAACTAGAGTAACTTATCCCAACTAAATACTAAATAACTATCGCGGAACTGCTTGGTTCTGCAACAGCGGGTCATACTGTTTACACCCTGTATATAAGAAATAATAATATATAAACGTGGGTTAAATAATAATATTTGTATTGACATTTATTTCATTCTTTTTCATCTCAATCGTATGATTGGATATAAAAGCGCGTATTTCGATTAAATGCCAACGTATACACAGACGCCATTTAAAGTTTAAATGTCTCCTGCCAGAGCAGAGCCTGCTTCGTTTCTGCTGCCGGATTCTGTCACAGGCCTGGTCTGTCACCAATCTGCTTTAGCAGAATCTGCTACATTTCTGCTGCCAATCTGATACCAAATTCAACTTTGTCAGATTCTGTATCAAATCTGATGTCTTTTCTGCAAACCCAGGCAAATTCTGCAAAAATCTGTTATTGACAGTTTGGCTATGAGGGTTTATTGCCACAGATCCAACTTCCTCCGTGGATTCATCGAAGACCCGACAGGGCATCCGAAGGTTGTGCCGAAACTTTTCATTTGAGCGACAGCCCCGTTTATTCTGATACTGTCTATACTATGCACCCATGACTGTAGTTTTTTCACCGCTGATTTCTTGCTGTAGTATCCACAATAGCTCTAAGAAAAATTGCCAGATTAATCCACGTGAGAAATTTGTGAGTGGAAGCACGAACTTACATTGGCAAAAGCGATGTAGAACATTTGATCGCAACTATACCTCTCGAATTGGGGTAATGTTTGACAGACAGATTTCTCTTTATTGGCTAATTCCTTGTAGGCATTGTACGCTGCCTTAAGACCCATTACATCCGGGATGTTCTCCAAGATAGTGGACGAAGTATCGGACTAGAAAGACATAGTCTAGTTATATTTATCCTCCTATATACTTCACGCAAAAACTTGAATTCAATTTTTTTAGATTACTTTCATATTCACGTTGTAACGATTCTTAAAATCTCTGTCTGTAATCTCATTGTACACATCGATGAAGAATAATTTGTTACTTATGCACTTATTTCGTATCTTCTTCGGCCACCAAGTACGTCTTCCGTAGTCATCTCGAAGACTGCCTACAATTAGATAATTATGTTGAAGTAGTACCATGAATTTACGAAAAGGAATTGCTGTTCATTTAAAGACATACCGCAATCAGCTATGACATGGTACAACTCATGTCCCAGAGTAGTCCCGATACCAGCATAGTTATACACACTATAAGTGAGAAAGTTCAGTTTGAACGAGTATGAACTTATTGCTCAAAAAGGTGTACTTACTGTGAAATTTTACTTACGTCGGTATAGTCGGACTGAACAGCGGAGGCAACATCAAAGGCGCGTGAACATCTAAAGAATGCAGCAAAATGAATTTTACTAAAAGAAAGTCACAGAGTGATAGTTACTGCTCCGGATAGACAAAGCACTCACAGAGTAAGTTGGCATTGATATCGAGTACTGCATCCGGCGTCAGAATGTCCTTTTTATTTCTCCTGTAGATATCAATTATTAGTATAAATCTTAACACACATAAAACATTTCATAATTCCAGGAATCATCAAATGATTTGATGTCTCACAATCTGGGAGTCCCGACTCGATTGAGCCACGAGGGGAAACCGATCCATTCCTCGAGATTCTTGAGTTGTTTTGTCGTATCTTCACGTGTCTGTCGGTCTAGCCACTCGCACTCGCTCATTTGGTTCTCAACGGCCATCTTTATCCCGTCGTTTAACTGATGAATCTATCAAACGATATTATAAGTATAACTATCATAATTTCGTGGTCTGACGCCTAGATTCTTACAATGTTTGCATTATCCTGCGGGAACCATTTTTCGAAGAGTAATTTCTCCAAGGTTTTCTCCATGTTATGGTCTTTAATACACAACTGCCATCTGGAAAGATCTTCTGTATCAAACTGTTTTTAATTGCCTAGTTTCATTATTCGTTATTATATTCTGTGTACCTTGGATAGTATTTTTCCCTTATATAGCGCAAAAGGCCGTGAGGCTCGACCGACGTTGCTTCCAGCAACTTGAGCATATTCTCTTTCAATTTCAGGTGGCGTTCGACAAAATATATCTCCATATGATTTCCTGCAGCATAAGATTACGATACATCAAATATCGAGGTAAAATTGTCTACTACAAAAACTCTGTATACCTAAGACTTCTCCGGGAACATTTGTAAGCAAGTCTATCAAGTCTAAGATATAGTCCCTTTGACGTATGAAGATTATCCTTTCGGTCTGTCCCGCCTCTAGGGACAAATTTTGTAGTAACTCCTTTATGAGTTTCGTCCAAGAAATCTACAAAATATACTTAATGAAATAAGCTACAATGCGTACTCGATTTTTCGTTATTTTCTATCATACGTCCTGAGTCTTTGTTTGAGTGTGAAGGGTATCTGAAAACCACTTTTGCAACTGCAACACACTTAATGGAGTGAAGATGTCAGGTTTCTTTTTCGAATTTCCTTTGATTACCTGAAGCAGAAGGTACAAATATTAAAGGCATCTACATTCTAACACGATTTCTTCTTATTCGTGAATGATACGACCTGTACCTTTTCAAGTTTTTTTCGAAACTCGAACACTTTTTCGATCCTTGATTTGATTAGTGCATCCGAATCCTTCAATTTCAGACTTTTCATGATGACAAATAGGAAGTCTGTGTAAGCCTGCTTTTCCTGTGGTTTCCAAGTCTTTTCGTGCAAAATCGATCCATATGCACTTGAGGGCTCCATCACCTAATGGTTCACAACAACGTTTGAAGAGGAAGAATCACAAATTTGGCGCTAATTTAACATATTTATCATTAGCATATTATTACTATTAGCACCGGTGCGCTTTCTTCCGACGCTTTACCCGCCAGAATTTTAATCCGGAAGAAAGCTGACTCGCCTGACAGTTTCAAATATTTAGAATGAATATCCCAAAGAGAAGTATTTGGCATGCGGTCGATGTTCATAATTTGTCGTGCAATATCGTCCGTTTCCTTTCGCGGATAGTTAGCTGTAAAAATGGTTGTTTCAACAAGAGATACACTTTGTTACCAAGAAATTTTTGAGACTAAAATTGTTGCATTACGAATCTTAATACACGTCTCGTAAACTTGCTTGGCTTGGCGGAATAAAATGTTGTCGCCCAATTGGAAGTTGTACGCCTCGAGTGTTCCTGCAAGAAGAAATGAGGAAGATGTAATATCTAAAGAGAACTGAATGTCTGAATCGCTTACTCCGAATTACACGGGCAAAGTTAAAATTCATCACGTCGAGCACACTCCACTCCGAAGCATATTTTGGACCTGGATGATTTTCGTGCCAACTACCGCAAGTGAAAGTGTAAAAGTCCTGGCAGGGATCGGCTTGAGTGTCCATGTTATTTTGATACTCCTTTCCTACCACGTATAATGAATTTTCAATCCTTTCCTACAACGAGAGCAACGTGTACACTACCTACTAATTACCTCTCTCCTCACATTCCTCTGTTTGGCACAGCACCTCCTTTTCACGATTGTTTGGTTTCCATTCGCATAATGCTGGTTGGACAATTACAAATATTAGGGCTAATCTACAAAACAATAACACTTAACAAAACTTTGCAATGTAGAAGGAAACTACATGCATGAGGGAATCCAATGCGTACTTGATGAGTATCCTTGTGCGTGACATTCTCACTATGGAATAACTTCCACTTGGAAAACGAAACAACTGTTCGATACTCGAATTCGTCATAGCACCTACAAGTGTACTGAATGTTACTCTTGCCGAATGTTGTTTGCGATAGACTTCCCTGCGACTGGAAACGACAATTGGAAGACAATTCTACTATAGGACTAGAAAGTGCTTTAAAAAATGTCATATAACTCCAAAAATTTAAGACTTCAGTTTTATGAGAAAACTTTTAAAGCATTGTGACACACATATGGAACAATAAAAGTTTCGCTGTAGTCAAGAGTTTAAGATATAAGTGTAGAAGTAGAAATGTTACATACAATCACGCATAAATATAGGTCATTCCATATCAAATCAGTTACAATTTGATCTTATACTTCTGTTCAATTATGTTTTTTGTCTTCATGTATTTATTACAATAAGGTTACTTCATTTTCTGCAGATTTGTATCCCTAGTGGTTCTCCACAATATATGATTTGTTGAAAAAATGATTACTAAATCGTATGTCTTTTTTTCAATACGTCTCGATATGTTGAATTTTGTCAAGAAAAATCTGTAAAGACTAATCCCTATTGTCAGGCTAATCCGTTCATGGCCAAACGACTATTTCTTTTTTCATTCTATTTTTAACTTCTATCGCGTCCCGAACATCAGGAGACTCGGTAGAGTCTCGCGACAAGTAGTTAGTTAAAGAGCAAGGAAATTGGTCCCTGCATACAAGAGATATGAATTTCTTCTGTTATTTTTCCGGGCAAAAACGGGTTCAGAAGAAGATTGAGACCAAAAATGTCCATCACATATTTTCCACGCTAGATGTCAGAACGTTCACATACTTTCCACGCCAGATGGCAGAACGTGATGAAGCTGTGTGATGATATTAGAGAGGGAAAGTAAACATATAGAAAGAGACTAACTAACACGAGATGGGTAGATGTCTTTTTTCCTTGACATTCAAGTGCTTGGTAGTGTAGGCTATTTTATAACAGTATCATGGGAGGATATCTGAAAAATTTAACAGTTCTATTCTCTTATTGGGACAGCTTTATGAAAATAATTAAACTCAATCCTACTCAAATTCTAACACTGATAAGCAATAACTTCTTATTCAATACAATTATAGACTACCAAAGTTGCCAAGTGAATAGCCAGCACCCACTTAAACGAAAAAGCTACAATTTGTTAAGCAAGTGCTACTTCAGGTCTTTTGTGTAAATGATTTCAAAACTACAAATCTTACAATTAATCAGTATTTGCTCAGAAAACTTTGGATCTTTCACTTTTGTAGTATTTGAGTTATGTATCCGGTCGACAAGTTTCTCTCACTGAAGTGGTTCTTGGATACGCCCTTGTTAAATTTGGCACTACAAATGTGTCAAATAAGAGAATTAATACAACTTATTAAGTGTTAAGCCTAATCGTAATATTATTAATTTAGGGACATACTAGTTATGGAAAATCAGTATCTGCTCATCAAATTTTAAGTCTGTTGCTTAAGTGGTTCTTAGCCTATACATTTGACAAGTTCGACACTTTTCACATGTGGCGAATGAGGAGAGAATGTATAACTTAGCAAAGAACTCCAAATTTGTTGGACAAATATGAATTGCCAATAGAGAAGCATGCCCTTAAATTGCACATAATTAAGTCCAACGCTTCATATGTTACATTATACACATAAGCTGTATCCTCCTCTTATTCGTCACATTGTTGAAGTATTGAACTTGTCAAATGGATAATAATAAATTTTATTTTTATTTTACCGATTAACTAACAAAAAGAACTAAAATCCCCCCAAAACCATTAAAATAGAAAAAAAACGCCAAATAGTCCGCTCCCGCCCCGACCTCCCAACCCATTAACCTCGTCAAAGTCATTTAAAAATGATCAGAAATAAAAATGGATATCATTCGTAAACGAAAGCCAAGTTATAATTCAGATATAACAAATAACATACAAGAAAGCCAAGTTTTCATTCAAAGATACCTCGATTTAACTCGCATTAGCAATTAACAATAAATTCACAATAAATTAGCGATTAACAATAATAACAAAAACTTGGCATGCGCGCGCTAATTGTGGAGCATCTAAATGAGAAAGTTGAAGGGCGAAAATATTATTTAATTTAAAGCGAAACTTTGGCGGGAAGCACGGGATCGTAATGTAAAGTGCCGACATTTTATGTTATGCAACATGAGAACCGAGAGCATTACCAGTTTTAAAATCATCCCGATATAAAAATAGTGGGGACACTAGTTCCTTATTTGTATTTAATAATTTTTTCAACCAAAAATCGGTTTGAATTATATTGGAAACGTATCCATCATTCATACGTTTCAAGGAAATAATATATTCAATAGTTTCATCAAATATTCTCGGAATTTGAAAAAATGATTTTAAGAATAATGAAGGAGGTATAAACTGACCTCAAATTTGTTTGCTTTAAAGTGTATCATCAGTATTATTTTTTTCATCAATGTAACCGAATACGACACTCTGTGGTTTAATATAATAGCTTCGGAATTGTAATTCTTTGAAACGTTTGTGTTCAGTATTTATTGACGAAAACACAGATTGTGACTCCTTAAATTTTTTGCTGATGAGTTCCTTGTCTTTTTCACTAGACGACAAAATTATTTCTTTAAGGGACGTAATGTAACCACAATTTAGAAAATCGTTAAATACATTTACAATACGTTGCACTTGAATACGGGATAACGTAGGGTCTGAATAGAGGGTGGATACCATTGCTAATGCAGTTGCGGGTGGGGAGGGGATGGGCAGCTCGCGGGTTGATTTGAGCACACGATTAAGAGTTCCTAGCGTTATCTATTAGGATCATTGACATCTTTGAGTTTCAGGCACGACGAAATACCGCGTAGGAGTAGGATCACCGCCCATTGACGCCGACAATCTACACACCGTTTCGTAGAGCAGCATAGTCCGGGCTGCAACACGCGGCGGCATTTACTTTATTCAGAATTTATTATGATAGGAACTTCTACATCTATGCAACAGCTAGTTGTCGAAGCTCTCCGATTTCTCGGTCGGAAGGGACACAGGGACACCCACTTGCCTGCTCCGGACTGGACTTGGGGGTACGGAAGAGCCGGCTCCAATATCTCTCTGCCCTCGCCGTTGAACTACCGTTGTGGCAACGTGCGAGCTGCTTCGACATTCTGATGTCTTCCACTCGCGAGGTACACCTTCGTACCCGCTGTGAGAGTGGACTTTGTGTTGCCACCGCTTTCCCGAGTTCGCCGTTCTCGTTGGCTAGTCAGGAAAGCGGGGAAACTTCGACCGAGCCTCCTCTCTGAATCCCGAGTCCTCTGGGCGCTTAAATGGGCGCCAGGCCCCGTGATCGAGACCGAAATTTATAACAATACGCTACCCAGAGGAGATGGAAAACTCGAGCGAGAGAGAAAGCTCGGTGGGAAACGCGAATGTTGGCCCGGCTGGCCAGATGTAATGGAAGAGGGGCGGAGAGCAAGGGAGGCCAGAGACGACACACTGGGCGAACAGATACCTAGAAGAAAGTTATCAAGATGTTGAGTTAAATAACAGCGCCCTGTTTATTTATGTCGGGCGGACCGACGGTGCTACAACTAAATAACCTAAGTCAAATCGAGCTAACGCGCTCTCGATCCTAGGCCACTAGGGCCCCTGTACAATTTAACCCCACGGTAGGGAAACGCGTCGCGAGCGATCGACGGATGGTCGGTCGATTTCCGGACTGCTATAATCAATGATGCCGAACCTAGGCGGACGATGTACGCCGCAATTCTTTAAGCGAACGCACGCCCGTTCGAACGGGCGATCGATAATGAATCCCGGCAGCAAGTGGCAAGACGGCGGCCACTTTGTTCAGCGAACGCAGTCTAATGTATTACCGCGTGACTCAGATGCGATGTGCGAAGTCGCACCAAGGAAGGCAGGGCACAAACAGGCTTTTCAACACTACTAACAAATACAATAATCGCGAGGAACCCGACTACTGGGCTCGGAACTTTACGCAAAGATTCCAAAGGATAGGGGAAGAGGGTGTGAGGCTTACCACAATCTAAATTCGGCCGATGTTAATACCGATTTCCTTAATCCAGGCTCTCTGGTCCCTACGGAAGCTCCAGTCGTCTGGCTAGGGTCGTAATTATCGGAATATGGCTCTCTCGTTCTCTCGTCACACTCACTATAGGCACAAAGAAGTCGCTCGGAAAATACGCTACAGCTAGCTTTCGCTACGGTGGTCGCAATCTGAGTGACGAGAGAGAGCCCCTAATTCGTTAAGCGGCCTCACACCCTCAGCGCCGCTACCCCCGAATCCTCCCGTGGCTCCACGCGTTAGATGGTGTCGAAATCGATCCCGCCCGGTAGGACTGACATCGACCTCATGTATCGACCGCCTTGGACGATCCGTCGAGCTGAGCAGGTTGACCATCAGGAGTGACGGACATCCAACATCGTCTCCTCGTCGTCCCTCGGTTGGCTGTCCGTCCTCAGGAGCGTCTCCAGCGTCGGCTGGACGGGCCCCAGCTTATCCGGCCTGGCAGGTTGCGCACTCCTGTAAGCCGGACTCTCTTCCTCGCTTATCCGGATAGCCATTCCACTAGGTGGCCCAGTCCGTCGCGCCTACCTAGGTGCCTCTCGGCGTTCCAATTCGCATTAAATGCCTGTCTCGTTTGCCTGTGCCTGCCTTGGAGCGACGATGGTAGGTTAGCCCGCGCGTACGAGTGTGTGTGAGAGAGAGAGATACGGCGGGCGTTCGCCCGGCCTCCCTTGCTGGAGTAAGGAGCAACTTGTGGCGAGGCAAACTATCCCCGTCACAGTGTAAAGGGCTGGTAGAGGAATTACCAGCCCGGAAAGATTCCTCCCTTGACTTTAGGGTAGGGTGTCATTATAGACTACCTGCGGCCCTGCCAGAGTTCTAGCACGAGCAAGGACTCTGTTTTTGCTTCCGTTCAGGAAAACGGCGGTTTTTGGCTAAGCCGCCGAATTTCCGAGGAAATACGCTGTGCGGATTATAGAATACTTAGAAGTTCCTTATAAAGTAAGTGATGAACCCTGGAACCAATCAGGGGCTGATTGCGTGTAGTCAGGAGCCAGTCCTCGCGCCCGAAGAGTTCGGCCGGCGTGAATAAAAAGATAAAAAAAATTTAAATGTGCCCGACTTCGAGAAACTGACAGTGTTCTAAAAAGCTGAAAGCTAAAAACTGACAGTGTCCAAAAAAGCTCAAAAACTAAAAAAACTGAAAAACTGATAACAAAACTTAATAACCAACCAACACAAAAATGCGCTGAAAAGTAAAAAATAATTTGCTGTTGTCATGCTTCCATAAATTTGCAGTCATAATGTGCAATTTTGGCAACCTTCCCTCATTACATTGCAACCCAATGCAACACCCACTGCGATGCTTTGAGCGAGTGACTGTGAAGTGTGTAGAACAGAAGTGAATTTTCGAGTGAAAGTGAAAATCAGAATTGGAGCAATGGGTAGACCATCGAAGGAGGCCGCTCGTAAACGGAAGATTCGCACGGAGGAGCCAGGGGACGAGAAGAAGGTACGTCTAGATGATTGTAAAAGTCGCATGAAGGCTAAGCGCAGGAAGGAAAGCAGTAAGGATGTGCCGCGCGACTGCAAAAAATGCGAACGTACAATAAAGCCAGGCAGACACGTGAAACGACCGAGGAATATGAGAAGCGATTAAATGTAATTCACACGCGATTAGACAATGAGACATCCGAGGAATATGCGAAGCGACTAGATATTATTCGCACGCAGTTAGATAATGAAACGCCGGAGGATTATGAGAAGCGACTAAATGTTATTCGCACATGATTAGCGAATGAAACGAACGAAGAAAGAGAAAAACAAGTAGATCTTATTCGGGCGCGGCTACATAATGAAACAATCGAGGAAAAAGAAAAACGTTTGAATGTTATTCGAACGCGGTTAACGAACGAAACGCCCGAGGAATATGCGAAGCGACTAGATGTTATTCGCACGCGGTTACATAATGAAACGCCGGAGGATTATGAGCAGCGATTAAATCAGTGCTGTCCAGCGGAGGGGCCCCTACCGCGCTGGGTTCCCCTTCCACGCTACCTGTGCCGAGCTGCTGCACTACCTGACTCCACCCACCGCGCTACCCAGCCCAACCGGCGGCGCTACCCCCACCACCGTAGTTCCCCGTGCTCGCTCACCGCTCACCGCTCTACCTGCTCCACGCTGTAGCAGGTGCCAAGACGGCGTGTGAATGCCCCCTGTTAAATTTCAATGAAACATACTTTTCAATTAAACTTTTTACTTATTTGTGCTCATTATTCTCTTCTATATTTATCTGTGAAAAGGGAGCTTGTTTTTAATTATTTAGAGTAGTAAAAAAATATATGTTGAAAATGATTGTATTCAGTTTTTATTTTTAAATTGAATTAAAAATCATCATGGTTCGAAATATCGTCCACGTCTTTATTTCTTTGTGTTGTTTCTTTCCTTCGTTATTTGCCTAAAAATAAATTCATTGTTTTTAAATGTTTTGGCAGGATAAAATATGTGTTTAAAACGCGTGTACTTATCTGTTTTTAGAAACGTGGTGGATAACTTATTTCCTCTGTCATTCATCTTCCATTTATCAGAAAAATTAATGATATTAATAATGCTTTATGCGAATTACAGATTATTAAATTAAATAAAAATGTTATTTTTAATACTTAGCTTCTTGGATGAAATAATATGCCTTGAAAACACTGCGAACATGTTTATCTGCGGTGTTAAAATCGCCGATAATGGATCCTGTTATGAAAATTAGCAGGCTAATGAAAAGAAGGGGTACTCACGTCCACAAGGTCGGGATAAATTGAACTCAAGAATAACAGAAGAATACATAGCTGTAGCAGAGAACAAAAAAGTGACATCAATTTATTAAATAGAAGCAAAGCAATAAGAATAGCGAATATAAGAAGAAAAATAAACACAGGCAGAAGAAATGCAAACCCTGACTCATTCGGACATATTTTTCACATTAACATACTAGTCGAGTAGCAAATTAAAGGATATTTAATTTTCTATATTGCCCAATTCGGTTTCGATTGAAATGTCGCGAGGGCTCAATGGTAAATCGGTAATGGGTTTGTTCGGAGTGGCGGTTTGCTCGGTTTCCAACCAGTTTGTGATTTGCTTTCCCGTAAGGTGCTCCTGCGTCTGACGGTTGGAAACTGGTTGGAAACTGAGCAAACTGCCACTCCGAACAAACCCAATAGCTATCCGAAGGGTACTTTCTAACGATATTGCACTTAAAGAATTTCGTTGGTCATTTTTAATTGATTTGAGCGCGTAAAAACTCATCGCACAAATGTATGTCGACGGGAACACAGAAACAATTCTAAGGTCAAAGTTGCGTAAACAGGGGAAAATTTCCGGTGGCAGAAGTTTCCATAAATCGATTTCTCTGTCTTTGCTAGTTTGTAATTCCGAATGGGAATGTAACTCGCATAATTCTTTATCATAACGCGAATCTTGATCTTCAATAACAACACCCAGAGGATTTACAAACAAACTAATATTCAAACTTATATTATTGAAATCTTTAAATTGTGAATTAAACTTATTTAAGATTATTAAAATCTGTTCCTGATACGAGGAAAACGTAACATGGGAAAAGTTTGTTTTTATTATTTCACAGCAGGGAAATAAAGAGAAATTTTCCTGTTTCAACTGTGTTTCGAATAATGACAGCTGAAGTCTGAACGCGTTTATGTGTCCGAAATGAATCAGCAACAGTACGTTTCTTTCCTTGCAACTTCAAATTTAAGTCGTTAAGGTGAGAGGTCATATCTGTTAAAAATGCTAACGCATACAGGAAATCAGGGCTTTCTAAATCTTGAATAAACGAAGAAACATCCGATTTTCTTTCAGACTTTAATAGTAGATTGTGATACAAGTGCGGAAAGTCGTTAATTTCCAGGTGCGTGAAGTTGCTGCAGGAACCGAAGGCGTAGCACTCGCCTTCGGCTCGTGCGACATCTTCCACACTCGTCTTCCTGTCAATGCCGCGTACGCTAAGGCGAATGATGTAAATTCTTGCGCCTGGAGGTTTGCTACCTTACATACTAGTAGAGCACGATATTTTATGCAATGAATGGTGCGAAAGTTTACTTTGAGTGAATTCACAAAGAACGAAGTTCCTAACAGATTATTAAGGCAGAAATTATAACATTTAAACAAGAATACGTATATAAGTATAATATCAATACTACTTTTTATCATAAAAATTGAATGTAACATTTAAACAGTTATTCAGTGTAAGATTGAGATTTGTACATGGAAAGGGCATAGCCGGATAAGAACGGCAAAAGTGCCCCCGGCCCAAAAATAATTCTCTCTTGCTCTACAGTTTCCTCTTTAAAACAAACAATTTTTTTCAAAATACCAGCCTTGTAACCCTTCCCGTTTAAATGTTCTAAGCAAAAATGTGTTTTTCTGTTTTTATTTGATTTCCTTAATAATATCGCATGTAGAATTTTCTCGATTTTTTTTTACGATCTTACTAATAAAATGTATCACATGTAATTTTTCTAGATTTTTTCATTAATCCGTAAAAAGTTACGATTTTTTAAAAACAAAATTCGGGTGGAAATTCGGGTTTTTGGTGTGATTCTTTCGGGTGTCAATCACGAAAAAATTACACAATGTGACTTTTTTGCATACAATTACACTCTATTTTTTCCGATTTTTCGATTTGGTGCTTCAATGTTAAAAAAAATAAAAACTAGTTTTAGTTGTAATTTTAGTATATATGCTCCATCAACTGAAAAAAGTAACTAATTTAAGAGTAAAGAATAAATAGTAAAGAAGTAAAGAATAAATAGTAAAGAAGTAAAGAATAGACAGAACAGTATAAAGAGCAGAGCAGTTTCATGGTGAGCGCGCTGAAAATGCATATTAGCCATATCGAACGGTCTGAACATCAGTCATGAGTATTCCCGAGCGATAAAAGATTCGTTAAAAGACGAATCTTCTTTTAACGAATACTTGCACACGTCCTTCAAATGGCACCACAGTGAGGTCTCTTGCACATCCATAAATGCAACAATATTTATGAGTGGCAATGACTCTTGGGAACGCTATTTCAACATGCTCGATTTCAATATTCGATTTTTCAGCAATTTCAGTAAAAAAACTTCGATCTTCTGTCGACGATTGCGAAGCAGTCGTAATAGATGAAAAAGATATCTGGGATGATGTTAAAGGAAGAACATCCGTTGGATCTTTAGGTGGTTGACGTGTGATGTTTTATTTCGGTGGTCGGTTTACAGCAACACGACAATTGTTACACAGTACATCATTAATCGCTACCGATTTTCCAATTTTTAAAGCTACGTATTGTGCCTCATCATCAGTACGTATAACTTTTTTAAATCCTGCTATTTTTCGCAATAATACATTGCATTTAATACATATAATATTTTTGAATGACATACTAAAACAAAAAATAAAGGATATAATATGAATGGTTATGTTGCCAATTAACTATATTTAAAACAAAATAGTTATGCGTATGTAACTGTTACACAACTTACTTTTGTAAGGATGAATACAGATGTTGTCTAATGGGATGGAATGGACGTATTCAAGGTTATAATTTAAACTGCTGGGTATATACAATATATTAAGTTATTCATTCGTATTCTATGAGCTACGGTGAGTGACCGCACTTTGGCAGCGCAATCACGAATTGGATCTTTCGCTGGCACGTGTTTTGTTTTCCGACGGTGTGAATATCGCTCGGAAATGCTCATGACTGATGTTCAGACCGTTCGATATGGCTAATGTGGGAGCCACATAAATCGGCACAGGCGTAAACATTTTCAGCGCGCTCACCATGAAACTGCTCTGCTCTTTACACTGTTCTGCCTATTCTTTACTTCTTTACTATTTATTCTTTACTTCTTTACTATTTATTCTTTACTTCTTTACTAGTTATTCTTTACTCTTAAATTAGTTACTTTTTTCAGTTGATCGAGCAAATACACTAAAATTACAACTAAAACTAGTTTTTATTTTTTTTAACATTGAAGCACCAAATCGAAAAATCGAAAAAATAGAGTGTAATTGTATGCAAAAAAGACACGTTGTGTAATTTTTTCGTGATTGACACCCGAAAGAATCACACCAAAAACCCGAATTTCCACCCGAATTTTGTTTTTAAAAAATCGTAACTTTTGACGGATTAATGAAAAAATCTAGAAAAATTACATGTGATACATTTTATTAGTAAGATCGTAAAAATAAATCGAGAAAATTCTACATGCGATATTATTAAGGAAATCAAATAAAAACAGAAAAACACATTTTTGCTTAGAACTTTTAAACGGGAAGGGTTACAAGGCTGGTATTTTGAGAAAAATTGTTTGTTTTGAAGAGGAAACTGTGGAGCAAGAGAGAATTATTTTTGGGCCGGGGGCACTTTTGCCGTTCTTATCCGGCTATGCCCTTTAATGTTTGAAGATGAAACTTTATTTCGTTCATGAAAAGCAGAGTTGCGTTCTTGTGATGATATTGGATGTGATATCTTCACTGTTTGAGAGGGTCCTACTTCTGGTAATTATTCCAATTTATTCTCATCATTTTCATTACGAGTTTCAATAGCTTTCGATGTTGACGGTTTCGGATCACTTTCTTCGATATTTAAATTTATGAACTGCCCAATTTTTTTGCAAATTTGACGCTTGTTGTTCATCGAATCATCGATATAACCCTGAGCAACTTGACTTGGTCTCCATCCGCCGTGCCGTTTTAATGTGGTCATATCACTACTTTTATCGCTACTCTCAGCACGCATGCAATAACAGAGTGAATATAGATTAGAGTGCGGAAATCAGCCACTTTCTGCACAATACGCAGGCCTTGAAAAGTGAACTTTCGCACCATGCGTTGTATAAAAATAATGCCAGTTCTTTCCTGACAGCAAAAAACGCTTTATACAATTACCTGAACTTAGCCACCTCACGTTTGTATGCAACAGCAAATCATCGTAAGTTGCATTCTTTTCCCTTAAGAAAGATTGCAACTTACGATGAGAAAGCGCGCGGTTTCCCCCTTTATCGAGATTCGTGATTTTAGTCACCTTTTTTATAGTGGTGGATAATTTTAATGATTTTCCACATAATACTTCTTGGTGTACTATACAGTATAGTGAGGGACAGTTCACACCGTTTTTACGCAAAAGACCAATCAAATCCTTGCCTGTCCCGCTCATCGAGGGTGCACCATCAGTCACAATAAATGTGCATTTTTCGAAAATTGTAAATTTATTTACTGCCGACTGCAGAGCCTCAAAAATATCAATACCGCGCGTCGTGCCCTGTAACGGAATCAGTGCAAGCAACTCTTCATTGACCGAAAAGTCACTTTGCACTGTCCGTATAAAAATAGCCAACTGACTAACATCCGTAATATCCGTGCTTTCGTCCAAACATAGTGAATAATATACACTAGTTTGCATCAAAGCACGCAGTTTGTCTACTAAAATTTCATTAATCTTTGCTACGCGTCTGGAAACCGTCTGATGAGACAAGGGGGTGGCTTGAAATTGTTTTACGGCCAAAGCATTATTAAATGTTTTGGTTACCGCGCCTGAAATATTTTTCCAAATTGAAGTATCTGAAAATGCTTTTCTTGCTCGTACAATTTACAATATGAGGCTTCGAAAATTAATCGACTACTAATAGCACTATCTTGGGAAACTGATAAAGTCTTCAAAAACTCACGTCTCTTGCTACAAGACCAATGTTTATATGCGCTTTCATGAAATCTCGTATAATGGCGCGATATATTGAA
This sequence comes from Ectemnius cavifrons, assembly GCA_964023945.1. Taxonomy (NCBI): domain Eukaryota; kingdom Metazoa; phylum Arthropoda; class Insecta; order Hymenoptera; family Crabronidae; genus Ectemnius; species Ectemnius cavifrons. The sequence goes on from OZ030382.1 coordinate 2,410,706, forward strand.
CGTACGTCGATTTTTCAATTTTGAATTACAAATTGCACACTGTGCCCCATCGCCAGAAAAAACCACAAGATATCTAATTTCCCGGTCACTTAATGAATAGTTTGAATCGGACGTAGTTGGTGAAGACATTCTAACCAAATTTTATATACAAACAGCAAAGAAAGCGGAAAGATAAATGCTAAAAAGGTTAAGGAAAACAAAAGGGATCCAATAAAGGAGATCTATTAGCAAAAGGGTATGCAACGCAATAATCAATAGTAATAAAAGTAGTGATAGCTAGCAACAGGTTTTCTTCTCTTCAATCCTCTCCAATGGCCGTCGGTCGTCTGATAGTCAGGGATTTACATCTTTACCGACACTTTACCGACCGGTAATGATGTTGAACCACTACCTTGCTTATCTCTTTACCCAATAGCAGTCTCAATTATGAAGAGCACGCGCCAAATAATAGGAAGACAATCGTGCTCATTTTGCGTCCCTGTACAGTCAAGAACATTCTTGGTTACTAAAAGTACGCATCAAGAAAAACGAAGAGAAACACACTTATTTTTCATTCCTCTGTAGTACAGTCGAGATCTCCGCTGAACAGCACTACTCTGTAGCGTCTTAGTCGCTGAGTGCACGGGCTAGGAGCGTGGGAGGGGCAGGCGCTCAGCATAGTCCCCTCCCCAAGCGCTGCTGCTGCCGAGAGCGCCAGGAGTGGGGGAAGCCCTGTGCTCCTGGGAGCAGCTCTTGGACAGCACTGGACAAAATGTTATTCGCACACGGTTAGTGAATGAAACGAGCGAGGGAAGAAACAGACGACTAGATGTTATTCGGGCGCGGCTAGATAATGAAACGATCGAGGAAAAAGAAAAACGTCTAAATGTTATTCGGACGCAATTAGAGAACAAACCGTCGGAAGAATATGCTCGTAGGCTGAGTGTAATTCGTACACGCGTAGCCAAAGAAACTGCAACAGAACGCGAGCATCGAGTTAGTTTAATACAGGCGTGATTAGACAATGAGACAGAGGAAGAACGAACGCATAGAATCGGTTTAGTCAAGGACCGGATGGAAAACGCGACACCGGAGGAATGTACGCGCCGGTTGACGCGTACAAGAAATTGTGCCCGGGGGGTAGTAGCAAATGAGAGTAACGCAGAAAGAAGTACGCGTTTAATGAATATGCGGTTGGCAGCCGCACAACGTAAAAAAGAGCTTATAATGTCGGAAGAGCACTATAAATCGGTTGTTAATGTCTTTGCTGACGTTCCGTGTACTGTATGTTGTAAGTTGTTCTACCCACAACAACTGAGTCTAGCTGAATCTAATACAACAATAATTGCATGCTCCCGTTGTTCAAACCTTCTTAAGAAGCATAAAGTCCCGTCGAAGGCGTTTTGGAATAACATGGTGGTAATGGCTGTACCGGAAGAAATTAACAATTTGTCAAGCACGGAAAGACAGATGCTTTGTAGAATTGTACCTTTTATAAAAATAGTTAAAGTACAAAATCAGTATGGCCAGGATTGGTGCAAAGGTCAAGTAGTTTTATTTGCCCGCGATGTGGTCGACGTGGCCGAGCAATTACGACTGCGGTTAAATCAAACTGGGATGATAATTGTTGTAGAAAGATTAGAAACGCTAGAGAGACGTAGGGAATTTGAAATAAATGTCGGTAGGCTGCAAAGAGGGTTAGAATGGTTGTTGCAACACAATGCTTTGTATAAAGATATACTAATGTCTTTTGCTCATTTAAACAATAACATCACAGAAATTGTTTATGTGGACGAGGAAGTACGTATTGGAACAGATATTCAAGCTAGAAATGATACAGTTCGGAATACTAGATTTATTGATTTAGGTGGAGATAATGCAATTCTACGGGGCTCGTTGCATCAAGGTAGCGATTGCTTTAATATTAATTCGTGCGGTAAACAATGTACAGCCATTGTAGCAATAACTTGTGTGGCTTTACATATACGAAATCCCAACGGATGGATCTCTAGTGATATCGACAATGTACTCGTGGTGGGAGATAAATATTACAAAGAAAGTATTAACGCGCGAAGTAATCCGGACCCCAGGTACCATGATAGTAGAGTTAGCATCAATGTGGAATATAATATGGCTGTTAACGGTCATATTGATACGGATGTTGTGCCCTGCGTGGTAACGGCGCGGAGCAGATAGCGGGATTGGAGGAAGTCAGGCTCGTAGCGTTTAAAGGATTGGAATCCACCGGGATTAAACCCAAAAACTTATCGTTTATTGAATAAGGTATAAGCAAAGAACTGACAAGAGGTACAGAGTAACTCGCTGGTTCGCACGGATGTGTTCTTATTGAAATCTGGATAGCGAGTCCCCGATCGGGACATCGGTCGATCGTTTTGTTCGAGACGGGTGTTGCCGTGGCACGAGGCGCTGATCAAGGGAAGTGACTCAGTGCCTCGTTGCTAAACGTGATTTTGTCGCCATGTGCTCGGTACTGATATAATGGTTGGGCACTACCTTTGGACATTGCATCATCCTTTCGAAGGAAGAGTTTGCAAGTTTGCGCATTCCGAGATCCGACTTTGGGCTCGGGCGCGACACGGACGATAGCGATAATGGGTTTCCAAATTTGAAAAATGGTTTGTCCACGTTCTTCAAGAGTTATACATATGGCATTCTTACAACGAATTTGCTGTCAGTAGCTGTGCCCTATGAAAACAAATCAGAAAGTAGTTACTACTGGTTGTTTGATTCGCATGTAAGAGTACCCAGTTTTTCTCTGGTCATGGGGCGTTTGGGAGTTACCTGACCAAATATGAAAGGCGCGAGATTGCTGCATGCCAGCACTGCGACCATCCGAATGATAGCGCGCAGCACGCAGTCTTTGACTATCCCGCCTTTGAGAGGAGCAGGTACCAGATGAATATGGCACTGGACCTCCCCCAGGATTTGACGTCTGAGACGGTGGTCCCCACCACGCTCGGGCATGCCGCAAGCTGGCAAACCATTGCCAGCTTCATTCAGAAGGTGATGAGGGACAAAATCTCTCTCGAAAACTCTATTGCACGTGGTAGAGTCGCTGACGGTAGTACTTAGCGCTTAGCCCTAGAAACATCGTTGTGCAGTGGACACGCTGGCACGGTTGGGGCAAGTTTAGTTATGCTCTACGAGCAGAAGTGTTGACAGGGGCCTTCTCTAAGTGTTTGCCCATTCCCAGGTCCTGGGATGTGAGGCATGGCACAGGGAGATGAGCCAGCTCCGTATAGTGGTCGTCGGGGAGGTTGGTGGTATGGCGTCATTGCTAAGAACCCGCCTCCCTGAGATATGACATAGAGGCCACCCCAGGGGTTTTAGCCGGTAGGAGTCGGGCATACCCCCATGTCTCGGGGCCAGGGGGGGGGGTCCATGAGGATTTCCCCTGGGTACCAAAAAAAAAAAAATGATTCGCATGTAAGAGGTCCAAAGGGATGCAAGGCATCGGTAAAAGGTGTTGCATGCTGTATGAGATTTACAAATATTACTACTATGTATAGCATGTTGCGTCGCAATTTGTACGCTAAAACTGGGAATGAAAATATGTTAAATGTATATACATTAACGCCTTTAGCCTTGCACCGGCAAAGAGCAGAGTCCCCACAGGTAGGAAACGAACAACGAGAAACAAGTGCTACGCGTATATGCGACTCTGGTGATGAAGACCGAATCATTTTTTCGACGAGCATGTTGTGTCCTATTGACGAAGGCTTTCCTGATATTGATAATGTTATGTCTGTTAATAATATCGAATAGAATAATGAGATACGGTTGGTTGACGTACGAAGAAAAACAGCGCCGCCACTACACATCGAGAGAGATAGAGGCGAATGGAGGAATTAGGTTGGTTCTTTCTATTTCCAGACGGGAGGAATGGTTTTGGAGAACCTCGCGATATCCCTATAGGGATAGGGCCCTAACACCCTATTCCTATGTAGGGATATTTTTTTTTGAGTTACAAGGATTCAAAGTTTTAGGTCAATTTTTTTTCAATAATTTATATCTCGGTAAATATTACAGATAGCCATATTGTTCAGACGTCAAAATGAAGAAAAGGAATTGAAGTTTGAAAAAAAATACTCTATTCAGAAATACTTGTTTGGAACAAATGTTAATGATAAAAGTTTATAACAAATGTTTGCCATTTCCAAAGGGGATCTTCGATTTTGATAAAAAAAAATTGTTAACCGTTGCTCTAAGTCTCTTGCAAACGTCCTCCACAGAGTTTTTGGAAACACGATTTGGGGACCGAGTTATAAATTTTTATTGCCGGGCGCACCCGGTCAATCTGCGGGCGGTGCGCGCCGGGCTCGACTGGCGCGTGGATGTTAGGCTCGGCACTCGGGGTGTGTACAGGGTGAGTCACTTGCCTTTTAATCATCCTCTTCACACTCGAGTTCCAATTATTTCCATTATTGGTACAATTTAATACTGTAAATAAATGTCAGTGCATAGAAAAGACTCGGTACATACCCCTTTATATTAAAATTACTCAACGCCGTAGAATTATACCATTTTCAATGGCCTATATCCATCATTGGCGATTCAAAGGCAAGTGACTCACCCTGTACATTCAAAATGGCGAACCTGTTCAGTCCCTTACAGCATACCTGCCAAAAGACAATATGTGAACCTGTGGTACGCATCCGCATCCAGATTATGCGAAATTAAAACATTATTTAATGCAACCGATCGTTTAATTTACAAATCGAAAGAAGTTGTAAAAGAAAAAGCTATTTTGTCTCTGCCAACTCCTAGGTGCGGGAAACGTTTGGCAGAGGAATCTATTAAAGTCGTAAAAGCATTTTATAAAATGCCTGAATATAGTCATGTGATGCCTGGGAAAAAGGACTACGTGTCCGTAAAAGTGAATAATACACGCGTTCAAATTCAAAAACATTTGCTCTTTTGTAACATAAGAGAATTGCATGCCGCGTTTCGGAAAATATATCAAAATATAAAAGTCGGATTTACAAAATTCGCGGAGTGCGGCTGAAAGAATGTGTGCTTGCGGGAGCATCGGGAACACATAACGTATATGTATGCACACTTCACCAAAATATAAAACTAATGATCGGATACCCAAAATATCGGATACCAAAAATCGGATACTCGAGGAATATAACAACACTGCTGACAAATTTCTTAAGGACCGTTTTTCTAAAGCAAAACCGATTCCCGGAACCCAAAAACACCACGCGGTTATACCATTAAATGAATCGTCACTTTTAATAAAACAGTATTCACATTTAGATACTCAACACGGTCAGGTAATTAGATTAACGCGTAACTAAAATTCTGTCATATATCGGTATTTCCAAATGATTCAATTGCATTTGGGTACTGCAAAACACGTTTTTAATGCGGCCAGTTGCCAGTCCCAAGCCCGGGTAACACAGAGAGGAAACGATGTTTATTGCTTTATGGCACCTCCTAATCGCATAATCTGGATGCGGATACGTACCACTGGTTCACATATTGTGTTTTGGCCAGTATGCTGTAAGGAACTGATCAGGTATGACCATTTTGAATGTACGTACCCCGAGTACGGAGTCTAACACCCGCGCGACAGTCAAGCCTGGCGCGCATCATTGGCAGATTAACTGGGCGCGCCCGGCAATAAAAATTTATAACTCGGTCCCCAAGTCGTGTTCCCGAAAACCCTTTGGAGGACATCTGCAAGAGACTTAGAGCAACGGTTAGCAATTTTTTTAATCAAAATCGATGATCCCCTTTGGAAACGGCAAGCATTTGTTATAAACTTTTATCATTAACATTTGTTCCAAACGAGTATTTCTCAATGGAGTATTTTTTTTTATCAAACTTCAATTCCGTTTCTTCATTTTGGCGTCTGAACGATATGGCTATCTGTAATATTTACCGAGATATAAATTATAGAAAAGAAATTCACCCAAAACTTTTAATCCTTGTAACTGAAAAAAATTGAGTTAGCGAGCAACTGATTTTTGCATTTGGATCGGCTCTTTGCGAACTATAGATACAGAAATTTTAATCAAAATCGTCGAACAAGTGTGAATAAACCTCGACAGTTGACGCGGAATGACCCTCTAGCTGGAGCGTTAGCTTGATTACGGGAAGACTGAATTTCCCAATACTTAGATTTTCTCTCACGCTACTATTTTCCCGATACTTCGGCCCGGGAGATTCGAATACAACTATTCCTTATAGAATCCGGAATGGGCGCCAGGCATCGGAGATGCCACTCAAATACAAGAATCGGCATCGAAAATGCCACTCAAAATACAAGACCGCAAAAGGAACGGCAATATGGAATCTCCCGAGACGGCACAAGAATTTGCCTCGGCTAGCCTGGACGGACAAAAGAGAACACGTGGATTCGACACGAGTGAACAAGCCAGGATCGAGCTAATGAATGATTTATTGCGACAGTGAAGCAGAAAGAGAGCTCTTCGCTCAAGGTGTTCGATAGCTCGACGCAGTTGACCGGCGCTAATGCCTTTACAGAATTCGCTAGAACCTGACTCTACAGAATTGACTCTTGGCTGACGCTATCAGCCTGCAGGAAGATCTCAGTTTACCAAATATCGCACTCGGAAAGGAAAAGAATCAAACACCAAAGAGAAGATCAAGTCGCTAGATCAGAAACAGACGCTTACAGTCACTAGAAGCAAAGGGCCAGAAGGGCCGAGACACAACGAATTGCTAGCGGGGATCCAACAAAGGAATTGGTCCCTTACAAAAGCTAGCGTGGAAGGGTTGTTCGCTCACCGCTAGTATTGGAGATTGAAGGCGATGGCTAATCTGGCCGGAATCGATCGCCGTCCTTCCTTCCTTCCTTTCTTTAGGATATTGGTCAAATTCGCTCAGTATTCGCTCGGTATTCGCTCGCTAGTCGTTCGATAGTCGTAAGTGAGTCGTCCGGTCGCCTTGCTAGTCAGCACAAGAGTGCCGAATTCTACGCGCTGCCCCTAACGTTCGCCTAGCCGTCTTTGTTCCCGAAATCGATTTTTTATTGGTTGCCGGGTCCTTTTTTTTACGTTGGAAAAATCCTCATGGATACCCCGCCGCCCTGGTGGTAGCGATGGGGTAGTGCCGGACTCTTACCGGCTAAAACCCCACGGTGGCCATCCTCCGTGCTTACTGGGGCGGCACCGGGAACTCTTGTCGAACGCGACCGGTGCCGCCCCTCTCGAGGAGCACATCTCATGGTGCGGGACAAAGCCTTCCCCGTTCTCGCGTAATGCGGGGAGGCACGGCTTGACCCACTCCTTCGCTATCAGCGAAGGAGGTACCAAACCGTCTCTCCCGCTGTCCCAAATAATGCCTCCTTAACGGGACGTGCGACCACGACACGTCCCACCTCGGGGTAATTTATGCGGGCGACAGAGCCGCCCATCTGCCGCCTCACGGCCCTTTGGTGCGTACCCGGCCCGTGAGTGTGGCCGGGTACTCTGGCTACTGCGGGGGGGGGGGGGGGGTTGCATCCCCCCGCGCGGGGCGGCGGCGAGGACGGGCCCTCGCCAAACGGAAGGGATCCGTCCTCTCGCCGCCGCTCTGCCTCCTCCTTTTGAAGGAGGACCTCCTCACAAAATGTGAGGAAGGCCCTCCACGACCTCCTGCTGCCGAGGATCTCCCTAATGACCGTCGGCAGCGAGAGGTCCCGTCCAATATATCGGACCAGGACACTGTGCCGTCGCCTCTTTCCCGATGCGACACAGGTATTCACAGAAGCAATCGTGCCCGGTGAGGACCTGCGTCGCACGGTACGAGAGTTGGCCTCTGCCGCGACTCAACCAAGCTTCCAGTCTTGGAAGAATCGCCCCGACAGGTCTGTGGCAGGCGTGTTCTGGATCTTCCAGTCTCTCCCGCCACATCTGAACAACGAGCCGCCGGGTCTGGCGCTTGGACGTCTCGACCGACCGTTCCGTGGAGGCTCCACTCGCGTCCCGACGGAGGGCGCGAAGACCGGAGTAGGTCCTTCGCTTCGCCCACCGCCAGGATATCGAAGGGCGGAAACCTCGCCAATAGGGTAGCTGACGCCAGGGAGATCGTGCGGTACCCTCGCACGACCCTGACGGCCATCCGGCGTTGTACCCCGAACAGCAGGGTACGATTGCGCCGACTGGCCGCCAGGTCGTCCGCCCAGACTGGTGCTCTATAGAGCACCATAGAACGGACGACTCCCGCATACAGGCGTCGGACCCGTTCCCACGGTCTCCCGATGTTGGGCAGCAGGCGACCAAAAGCGCCTGCCGCCTTTTCAACACGGGGGATGAGCCGGTCGAAGTGCGCGTTAAAGCGCCAGAGGCCGTCCAGGGTGAGACCCAAATATTTCATGGTATCTCCTACGTCGCAAACCGACGTCATCTTGCCCCGGAGCCAATCCACCCCCTCGTCTGGATCGGGAAATTCTAACCCATCTCCCGACCCATCCGGCCATCAGAAGGTCCCGGTCTAGGCACTTAAGCGCCCATCGCGGGGGTGGGGTGTGCCCCCCTCCCCGAGGGTTGCCGGACTGCGGACGGCGCGACAAGGCGGCAGGGGCGACGGCCACCTCCATGGAAATATAGAGGTGGTCAGAGAGAGTTTCTTGCTCTACCGCAACCCGCCACCCCGACACACGGCGCATGGCAGCCGAGGAGCCGAAAGTCAGATCCACGATCGACTGCCCCTGCCACCGCAAGCACGTGCTAATCGACCCCCGGTAAATAAATACCAGCCAGATTCGTGGAGGCACTCGCAATATAGTGCCACGGCGCCTGTATGACAGCAGCCGTACGGAGCGGATCGTTTCGAAGTAACGGGTGCTCCTACTACGATCCTGTCCGGGCTCAAAGGACTCCTGAGGGTTGTGCAGGAGAGTCCCGTCCGTGGGGGTCACCCCCCCAACGCACGTCACTAGTCATACAGGGGAGAGACCGCCGACAGAAGGGGGGGTTCCAAACCTATTATGCCCAACGTCACATGGCCACCGATCGATCTCTCACATGCCCACGCACTCAACAGAGGCACTGGATACGCATGGGCCCACCACAGGTTGCCGAAGCCCCACATGCGCCGCGCGGCGAGTCAAGTACTCTATACTGCCCCATACGGTCGTTTTAAGTAACCTCCACTTGCTTGATTTGCCAGCAACATCCTGTGTGTACAGGGGCTTTTCGGGGCCAAGCAGACTGTGGGCCGACCGGTGTTCGCGAGGATCGAGCTTGGTTTCCCTGCCCCACGCGATCTGCCGCCTGACACTCGAGACACCGCGATTGCTTCCCCCTGTCGTATGTGACTCGATCATTGCGTTTTAATTTTGACCTACGCGAGTGCCATTCTCTCCGGTACGATGCCATCTCTGCGAGTACCGTATCGGGCGACAGATCGTCAACCGTGACTGTGCAAAAAAAAAAAAGAAGGAAAAGTCAACCCTTTCTTCCCATCCCCAAGAGCTCGATCTCGCAATCGGGTGCTAGAACACCGGTCGTAATGCGCGCGCGAACCCAAGGCCTCCCTAACTCATCCCCTAAGCCTGCCTACCACGTGTAATAATAGCCGGCGGAGGGAGCTGCGAATAGAGGATTCGCCAAGTTGACACTCCATGCTCTCGCCGCTGTCACCGATCGGGAGCTATTCTCCCTCGCGACTAATTCCCCCTCCCGACGTTTCTCACAACACTAGATTGACCTGCCTATGCCTGTACATATATACCGGAGAAGAATTTACTTCGGAGTTCGATACGAGCGAGTCTCCCACGCACCCCACGCACGTACGCACGCACCTCAGCTAGAAACGCGACCCCCCTGCTACAGTTAAAGCAACGCGGCGACTCGCGAAGGACTCCAATTCCCTCTCCTTCGGTCGGACAGAGCAATCGGAGCCGGACAGATTTATACGACCAAAACACTACAGCAAGGAACACCCCCGTGGCTCTACTTTAACAGGTCCAGCGTTCCAACTGGATGAGCGCGACCGTTCGGTGCGGGATTCGCCCAAACGACTCCCTAGTTCTGAAAAGAACTGCGTACCCCGGCACCTGCCTGGTGGACAACGCTGTCCAGTTTCCTAATGGGAGAAACCGGGTATACGAGAGCCGTCCAAGCTTCCGCGGTGCACCAGAATCGGCCGCTGTTGCAAAAACGGAAAAGAAGAGGGCGGGCATCGCGTCAAGAAAGCCCGCCGGGCCTGTTATACGTACGCTTGGTCGCTCGCGTCCGCGATAACCCGAGGCTGGTTCCCCCCACCCATTGTCCCGTTTCACCGCCACGGACGATCCGCGAGTCGCGAGTCAAATGCGCGGGGAGGTTGGCCAGTGCAATCGAGAGTGCGAACCGAAAGAGGGGCACCCGCATCGAGCGCCACGGCGCCTCCACGCCCGGCACGCGCACGGAGCAGAAGTTTCGGAGTAACGGCCTTCGAACTCCCAGACGGGTCCGTGCCGTCCCCGGTGCGCAGGCACGCAACCTCGCGATGTGGAGGTCACCACCCACGCCCGGGCGCCGGGGTCCAGGCCTCGCGTTCTCCGGCCGCTCCTACTTGATTCCCATCCAGAACACGCGAAGCGCGATCGGAGGAGGGCACACCTCCAACGCGCACGACCAGACGCGGGGGGGCGGAGATCGCCTTCCGTGGGCGGGGGGGGGGGGGGTATCCGAGCCGATTGTTCGCAACAGTGTCAATCGACCACCCATCGATCTGTCTCACACCCACGCGCTCGATGGAGGCCCCCACTACGCGTGGACCCGGGTTGGTCGAGGACGCCAATTTCGCAGAGCACGCAGGGCCGGAAAAGGGAGGCAGTCGGCCGCCAGAAACAATCCCATGCTCGCCTAGTAGACGAAATCGGGATGTCGTCTTGTGTCCAAAAGTTCCCCGCTCTCTGTCCGTTGCGTGTCCATGTCAGCCTCGAGCATCGAGCACGCCTGGAATCCTGCGATCGCGAGGGCCCTGATACGAGAAGCGCCCGCGTCACGAGAGTCCTCCGAGTCTGAGGAGCGCGCGAAATGTCACCCCGTTTTTGCGACTGAAGCGCGGAGACGCGAAAAGCCAACGGGATTGCCCTACACGTCCCCTAGCATCTACGCCCGAATTGCAGGGTTTTTACGCCCCCCCCCCCCCCCCGTCCTCCCACTCCCCCAGTCCTATACCGTCCGGAGACGGACGGCTCGCAGACGGGGCGGGCCGTGGAAGAGCCAGAGAGGGCACCCACGAGTCAAAAACGCGAGCAAATGACAGCGGGGACTTCGTCAGCCCTCGGCGCCGCTCCCCCCCCCCCTTCCGGAGGTGAGATCGTTCCAGGGTTGAGGAAGTACGCGCAAGGCGTCAGCCCGCCCCTTTTCGGAAATCGTTGCATCGTTCCGGGGTTGAGAGTCGACGCGTTGAGCCCCCGCGTTCTCGCCGTTCATTATCTCGGAACGAGAACCGATGTGAGTCGACGGAAGCCCTCCCGAGTCGGAGTCTCCCCTTTCCCTCGGCGCTTAACCTGTCCCTCGCGTAGCGCACGAGGGCATTTTCTGCGGTGCGGTGCTCGATTAACACCGCATCGGGTAGGCGCTCACGGAGCTCCCTCCCACATTACCGCCGACTCGTAAATACCAGCCAGATTCGTGGAGGCACTCGCAATATAGTGCCACGACGCCTGTATGACAGCAGCCGTACGGAGCGGATCGTTTCGAAGTAACGGGTGCTCCTACTACGATCCTGTCCGGACTCAAAGGACTCCTGAGGGTTGTGCAGGAGAGTCCCGTCCGTGGGGGTCACCCCCCCCAACGCACGTCACTAATCATACAGGGGAGAGACCGCCGACAGAAGGGGGGGTTCCAAACCTATTACGCCCAACGTCACATGGCCACCTATCGATCTCTCACACGCCCACGCACTCAACAGTGTCACTAGACACGCATGGGCCCACCACAGGTTGCCGAAGCTCCACATGCGCCGCGGGGCGAGTCAAGTACTCTGTACTGCACCGTACGGTCGTTTTAAGTAACCTCCACTTGCTTGATTTGCCAGCAACATCCTGTGTGTACAGGGGCTTTTCGGGGCCAAGCAGACTGTGGGCCGACCGGTGTTCGCGAGGATCGAGCTTGGTTACCCTTACCCCACGCGATCTGCCGCCTGACACTCGGGACATCGCGATTCCTTTACCCCTGCCGTATGTGACTCGATCATGACGTTTAAGTTTGACCTACGCGAGTGCCATTCTCTCCGGTACGATGCCATCTCTGCGAGCACCGTATCGGGCGACAGATCGTCAACCGTGTATATACAAGAGAAAAGACAACCCTTTCTTCCCTTCCCCCAAGAGCTCGATCTCGCAGTCGGGTGCTAGAACACCGGTCGTAATGCGCGCGCGAACCCAAGGCCTCCCTAACTCATCCCCTAAGCCTGCCTACCACGTGTAATAATAGCCGGCGGAGGGAGCTGCGAATAGAGGATTCGCCAAGTTGACACTCCATGCTCTCGCCGCTGTCACCGATCGGGAGCTATTCTCCCTCGCGACTAATTCCCCCTCCCGACGTTTCTCACAACACTAGCTTGACCTGCCTATGCCTGTACATATATACCGGAGAAGAATTTACTTCGGAGTTCGATACGAGCGAGTCTCCCCCGCACCCCACGCACGTACGCACGCACCTCAGCTAGAAACGCGACCCCCCTGCTACAGTTAAAGCAACGCGGCGACTCGCGAAGGACTCCAATTCCCTCTCCTTCGGTCGGACAGAGCAATCGGAGCCGGACAGATTTATACGACCAAAACACTACAGCAAGGAACACCCCCGTGGCTCTACTTTAACAGGTCCAGCGTTCCAACTGGATGAGCGCGACCGTTCGGTGCGGGATTCGCCCAAACAACTCCCTAGTTCTGAAAAGAACTGCGTACCCCGGCACCTGCCTGGTGGACAACGCTGTCCAGTTTCCTAATGGGAGAAACCGGGTATACGAGAGCCGTCCAAGCTTCCGCGGTGCACCAGAATCGGCCGCTGTTGCAAAAACGGAAAAGAAGAGGGCGGGCATCGCGTCAAGAAAGCCCGCCGGGCCTGTTATACGTACGCTTGGTCGCTCGCGTCCGCGATAACCCGAGGCTGGTTCCCCCCACCCATTGTCCCGTTTCACCGCCACGGACGATCCGCGAGTCGCGAGTCAAATGCGCGGGGAGGTTGGCCAGTGCAATCGAGAGTGCGAACCGAAAGAGGGGCACCCGCATCGAGCGCCACGGCGCCTCCACGCCCGGCACGCGCACGGAGCAGAAATTTCGGAGTAACGGCCTTCGAACTCCCAGACGGGTCCGTGCCGTCCCCGGTGCGCAGGCACGCAACCTCGCGATGTGGAGGTCACCACCCACGCCCGGGCGCCGGGGTCCAGGCCTCGCGTTCTCCGGCCGCTCCTACTTGATTCCCATCCAGAACACGCGAAGCGCGATCGGAGGAGGGCACACCTCCAACGCGCACGACCAGACGCGGGGGGGCGGAGATCGCCTTCCGAGGGCGGGGGGGGTATCCGAGCCGATTGTTCGCAACAGTGTCAATCGACCACCCATCGATCTGTCTCACACCCACGCGCTCGATGGAGGCCCCCACTACGCGTGGACCCGGGTTGGTCGAGGACGCCAATTTCGCAGAGCACGCAGGGCCGGAAGAGGGAGGCAGTCATCCACCAGAATCAAACCCATGCTCGCCTAGTAGACGAAATCAGGAGGTCGTCCTGTGTCCAAAAGTTCCCCGCTCTCTGTCCGTTGCGTGTCCGTGTCAGCCTCTAGCCCTGAGCACGCCTGGAATCCTGCGATCGCGAGGGCCCTAATACGAGAAACGCCCGCGTCACGAGAGTCCTCCGAGTCTGAGGAGCGCGCGAAATGTCACCCCGTTGTTGCGACTGAAGCGCGGAGACGCGAAAAGCCAACGGGATAGCCCTACACGTCACCTAGCATCTACGCCCGAATTGCAGGGTTTTTACGTTCCCCCCCCGTCCTCCCACTCCCCCCGCCCTATACCGTCGGGAGACGAACGGCTCGCAGACGGGGCGGGCCGCGGAAGGGCCGGAGAGGGCACCCACGAGTCAAAAACGCGAGCAAATGACTGCGGGGACTTCGTCAGCCCTCGGCGCCGCTCCCCCCCCCTTCCGGAGGTGAGATCGTTCCAGGGTTGAGGAAGTACGCGCAAGGCGTCAGCCCCCCCCTTTCCGGAAATCGTTGCATCGTTCCGGGGTTGAGAGTCGACGCGTTGAGCCCCCGCGTTCTCGCCGTTCAAAAACTCGGAACGAGAACCGATGTGAGTTGACGGAAGCCCTCCCGAGTCAGAGTCTCCCCTATCCCTCGGCGCTTAACCTGTCCCTCGCGTAGCGCACGAGGGCATTTTCTGCGGTGCGGTGCTCGATTAACACCGCATCGGGTAGGCGCCCACGGAGCTCCCTCCCACATTACCACCGACTCGTATGTGAGGTTCCGTCGTCACGCGCGCGAAACTCACATAGCTACCTACTGCATGCTACCGCCGCGATGCTTTCGGGTGGCCTCCTCACTTGCAAGAGGCCGGCCCGGCCCGCTGGTCTAGCTAAGGTTGCCCGAGGAATCCAGGAAAAGTGACAGAAACGCGAGACACCCCTTCACGGATCCTGTATCAACGACGTCCCGCGAGTCTTACCCCGATTGTCCAGCAAATGTTTTCGAGAGCGGAGAAATCTATTCCCAACACGACATATACTACTTCTACCGTACGTGGCGTAGTGTCTTGTCGTCCGTCTGACCTCGGCGGAGTCGCTCCCCTGCCGCCCCGAGCGATTAGCATCGCAGGGCGGCATTAAGAGGAGGAAATGAAAATGAAAATGAAAAGCGAGAGATAGCCCAAATTATGGTTTACAAAGTTAACGGGCAGTACTGCAGGTGAGCTCGATTCTCGTCGTTTGGTACTTTCATTCATACGGGAGTTCACTCATTCTTGCGGCACCCGGAAACCCTGCCCCTCGCGTGTACGCCTAACGCGGTCTCTCTCATACCTGCATGCCTACACTCCGTGTTACAATGGTGCTGATAAAGTGTGCGTGTGTGTGATTTATCAACGAGAATCAGGCTCAGCCAAATAGTTATAGGAGAACTAAGCAGCTCCGCTTCGGTCCAGTCCATGCAGCGTCCATGTCTAGTCGGGAAGGTTCTTGTTTAGGTGTGTGTGCGAAGGTGTATGTTCGATGTGTGTCAGTATGCGTTCGGTAGAGAGAGAAGAGAAGAGTGTGCGTGTGTGTGTCGCTCGCTCGCTCGCTCGCTCGCGGATGTGTGTCCCGACTCGGACACGGCCTGTTTCACTAAACCGGGGTGTAATGCTTGGTGGCGTGCCCAGCTAACCCCGGGGAATACGAAGTTCGCCCAGCGCATGCACGAGGGCACCCGCACGGGGCGGAATCTTACTGGCTTCGGAGTAACAGCCTCAGGAATCCCTGAACTTGACCGAGCTGTTGCGCCGGGCGCTGGGGTCCAGGTCTGTGTTCCCTACAGCCGCACCTACTATCGCCGAACCCGCCAAGCACGTGCAGGAGACCCCACCCACCCGAGCAGGCCGTCATCCCGCTCCAAAGGCGACCACTGTGCTTCCCGGTTCAGTGTCACCTGTGCCAGAACCCTAAACCGCTCGCTCGCTAATGTGTGCCCCGGCTTGGGCAGGACCAGTTCTACTGCACCGGAGGATCAAGCTCGGCGGTGCGCTCAGTCATCCCGGAGTGCACCCCAGCCATCCCGATGTGCGAATAGTGTCACCCGCGCGAGGTGGATTCCTACGGGCCTCGGAGTAACAACTTTTGGAATCCCTGAACTCGACCGTGCTGTCCCCGGCGCAATGCGCCGGGCGCCGGGGTCCAGGCCTGTGTTCCATTCCGCTGCCCCTACTTTAGCCGAACCCAGCAGGCTCGCGCGGGAGACCCCTACCACCCACAATGTCCGACCTTCTCGTTCCCAAAGCGACCGCCAAGGTCCCCGGTCCAGTGTTACTGGTGCCAGTTTCTTAGTAGCTAACTCTCTCCTTATCCCGCTAATCTTCGTCTTCGTAATAATCCAGGGAGTCCTGCTTCCAAGTCATCCTGGCGCGTAGTAGTTCTTTCCTCTTCGTATATACGTATTTTCATATTTCATTCTTCAATTCCCTTCCTCAAACAATCCTGCAGTTCCCAAAAATCGGCTTTCCTTCCCGCGTACCAGCTCACAGTCCTCGTCCGTATTCCGCAAGTGAATCCTAACTCCTCCTTTTTCCTTTTTTTCCCCTTTCCTCTGGTTTAGGAGAGCTCGCAGGGCATGCCTCCTTCAGCTGGTGTAAATCGCCTGCGATGTCAGAAAAAGGACAACAGCAGAGAGAGGAACAATTATGAGCTATGAAGATACGTGAAATCAGTCAAAGGAAGGGCAGCAAAAAACGGAAGTAGACGGGTGAAGCTCAGGAGGTAATAAGGAATAGTGAGGTATTTGTTGAAACAGGCAAGCAAGGTATGGAGAAAATAGCACACAGAATCATTGTGACAAAAGCAGTGCTGCATGTCGCCTCCTTCGTCCGCCCCGTCTTCCTCAGTGGGAGCGCTGAAAGGAGCAAGGTAAGAGGACCGCAAAAGGGCCCTCAGTAGAATACGCAGCTGCGCGGATCCCGATCCTGCAGCCACAGCAACAGAGTCCACACCTGTAAGAATCTTAGCCGCGTCAGATCTACGGCCAAACCGGAGTCTACAGTGACGCGAGGAGCGACTGTCAAGACTCCGCTCAAGAGAATTATAAATATAATCATGTATTATCCGTCTCGGAATCGAGGCAGGCACCAAGGGGGTCTTGTCGCCATCTATGGCAGCAGTCCAGAATTAAGGGGATTCAATCGCCCGCGCATGCTCAGAGTTGGTCTGTCGGCTGGCGCTGACGACGAGACCATCAGCCACTGGGGCACGGGCTCGAGACGCTGACTCCAAAACGTCAGCCAGCCTTGTTTGCTACCGGTAACTGTCAATGATACCAATGTTGAGCTTGGCAACCGCGAACCGCGCCTCCGCTGCTACAGACAGGTTAAGTGACAGAGCGGCAGCTAGAGCGGAGCTCAGTGGAGCAGCCCTCCGTAGGGGGTAGTGTAGCTACGTGTGTGTATTGTGCTGGGGCTGAATCACGATTAACTGCCTTGTTGACTCCTTTCCGTAGTGGTTGGAGGCGAGCTACTCCGACACAATAGGCTGCAACATAGCAAGAGAAGCCTTGGCTCACCTTTGGTGCACGGGAGAAGGAATCCTCGTGTTTGGGGGAAACATCTCACCATCTGAAAGCAAAATAGCAGCAGGGACATGTGCCTGTATCGGCACGCCCATGCTCCTGAGAAGAAATAGTGGGATCCAATGTACACAGGTAAGCCTTGGCAAATGGGATACTTTATTGTTACATGTCCTTGTTGTTGTTATTGTAGTTAAGTGTGGCAATAAGTGGGGGGTCAAGCAAATACATTTGTTAAGTGTTTTGGTTTCCAGATGTCAGGAGTGCACCGATAGTTATAGCTCAACGTCACCCGCTCACTTACCGAGGTGATGTATGTGTTTGTGGTGTTTAGTGGAGTGTTATGTACTGTATGTTGGTAGCATGAGCGGGCGAAGACTGGCTCCAATGGGATCAACTTGCCCTTTCCATTTGACCTTATAAGACCAGCCGTGAGACTACGGCTTGTCGTGCAAAGAGTGCCAGCAATTGAGGACTGCATGTACTAGGTGAAAACTTGTGTCGGGGCACTCCTAGCCTCTAGGTGTGTTGGATGTATGACTTAAATGCGGTGGCTGCAGCGCATGAGTCCGCACCAGCAGCCAGCCCCTGTCCGTTCTAGGCGTTGTACGTCACACGTTATATGTTATGCAGTGAGAAGAGAGCCGTACTACATGAAACTCTAAGTGGCTGCGGGCAGGGCTAGGTCAGGGCCAGCCGGCATGAGAAAGGAAGTGGGTAAAGTTAACATTGTGCTACCAAACTCCAGTTCAGTCATAGATCAATACTTCAATATATTAATATATATAATGGTTCTACTTTAACATAACAATCCTAATAGTATAACATAATGGTTCCGATTCCTGATAACAGGTATAAGTTAAGAGGGTTGGAGGGCTTATCAGAGTGATTAGGCCCATGAATGGAGAAAGCCTCATTGGCAGCAGTACCGCTGTCAATGAGTGCGTGAAACCGTGAGAGACAAAGAGACAGAGATAGGGATTACTATAATGGTTGGACAAAATGAAGCGAGTGCGGACCGGCCAGATCACAGGGACAAGCAACCTTTGTATAATGCAGTTTACAGTGGGGGTTTCACCGGAGAATCCTCAAATCCAGGGGATGTTCCGCATAAATGCAAGTGTCATTGTTACTATTATGTATGTAAGCAGGGGTTGTGGTGCGGTTATTTTAAGCTGTAGATTTTTAGCTGAAAGCTACTGTACTTAATTAATTAGCGGTGTTTGGTTACAGAGGCCAGTAATATATCGACCCCCGGTTAACCAACCGGAAGTCGTGCTGCACCGTCCAGTCGAGCATCATCCCGCCCCTAGCGTCGTCCCGGGGGCTGCCCCACGCCCGAGCGTGGGCGTTGAAGGCTCCCAGGACGAGTACCGGGCACGGCCGTGCGCGGGTAATGCACCCGCCAACCGTACCCAGGTACGCCTCGAACTCGTCGAGGCCGCAGTTGGGTGGTCGCCGGGTTCTACCGCGCGCTCAGGGGCTCGCAGTGCCCTCGAGCGAACGACGCCAGGGCCGTATGCCCAACTATGCGTCAACGCCACTCTGTGGAGACGGTGATCTCCCTCGATGACCTTTCGCTGGAAGCCCCTTCGGAGGCTGCTGACCCCTTAATGCTTGTCCTGGTCGAGCCGAGTCCTGTGGGCTGGCAGATTTGATGACTTCGGATTCGCTGGGTGGATGGTCGTCCCTGCTTTGTTGCTTCCTTATTGGCTCGGGCGAAAGTATTTGGCGTTAACATTGATTCTTGATCTTCCCTGAACAGTACTGGAGACGCTAGTTTCCGCTATTAATGCGGTGCTAAATTCCAGCGAGGGAAAGCATTTGCTTTTTGTGACAGGCGCCGTGCGCAACGTCACAACTCCCCCCACACACCAAAAAGGACCGAAGGTCCACCCACGAAATTTACAAGAATTATCCGGTTCGTTCACGATCCTAATAGGGCGAAAGTTCGCCCGTGCCTGCAGACACGAGTACCGTCACAACTTTCCCCATGCACCAAAATGAACCATAGGTTCACTCGCGAACAAAACCATTCCCAATTCGTTGCGTCTCCAATAAAGTCTTTTCCAGATGCACACAACAAAATATAAATAACTTTGTGACGAGGCTAGTGTGCCTCGCCGCAAGTTACTCCTTACTCCAGCGAGGCGCCCGCCGTAGCTCTCTCTCTCTCTCTCTCACACTCACACGCGCGGGCTAAGCTAACATCGTCGCTCCAAGGCAGGCACAGGCAAAAAGTAACAGGCATTAATGCGAGTTGGAACGCCGAGAGGCACCTAGGTATGCGCGACAGACTGAGCCACCTAGTGGGATGGCTATCCGGATAAGCGAGGAAGAGAGTCCGGCTCACAGGAGTGCGCAACCTGCCAGGCCGGATAAGCTGGGGCCCGTCCAGCCGACGCTGGAGACGCTCCTGAGGACGGACAGCCAACCGAGGGACGACGAGGAGACGATGTTGGATGTCCGTCACTCCTGATGGTCGACCTGCTCAGCTCGACGGATCGTCCAAGGCGGTCGATACATGAGGTCGAAGTCGGTCCTAACGCGCGGGATCGATTTCGACACCGTCTAACGGATGGAGCCACGGGAGGATTCGGGGATAGCGGCGGTGAGGGTGTGAGGCCGCTTAGCGAATTAGGAGCTCTCTCTCGTCACTCGGATTGCGACCACCGTAGCGAAAGCTAGCTGTTGCGTATTTTCCGAGCGACTTCTTTGTACCTATAGTGAGTGTGACGAGAGAACGAGAGAGCCATATTCCGATAATTACGACCCTAGCCAGACGACTGGAGCTTCCGTAGGGACCAGAGAGCCTGGATTAAGGAAATCGGCATTAACATCGGCCGAATTTAGATTGTGGTAAGCCTCACACCCTCTTCCCCTATCCTTTGGAATCTTTGCGTAAAGTTCCGAGCCCAGTAGTCGGGTTCCTCGCGATTGTTGTATTTGCTAGTAGTGTTGAAAAGCCTGTTTGTGCCCTGCCTTCCTTGGTGCGACTTCGCACATCGCATCTGAGTCACGCGGTAATACATTAGACTGCGTTCGCCGAACAAAGTGGCCGCCGTCTTGCCACTTGCTGTCGGGATTCATTATCGATCGCCCGTTCGAACGGGCGTGCGTTCGCTTAAAGAATTGCGGCGTACATCGTCCGCCTAGGTTCGGCATCATTGATTATAGCAGTCCGGAAATCGACCGACCATCCGTCGATCGCTCGCGACGCGTTTCCCTACCGTGGGGTTAAATTGTACAGGGGCCCTAGTGGCCTAGGATCGAGAGCGCGTTAGCTCGATTTGAGTTAGGTTATTTAGTTGTAGCACCGTCGGTCCGCCGGACATAAATAAACAGGGCGCTGTTGTTTAACTCAATCTCTGGATAACTTTCTTCTAGTTATCTGTTCGCCCAGTGTGTCGTCACCGGCCTTCCTTGCTCCCCGCCCCTCTCCCATTACATCTGGCCAGCCGGGCCAACATTCGCGTTTTCCCACCGAGCTTTCTCTCTCGCTCGAGTTTTCCATCTCCTCTGGGTAGCATATTCTTATAAATTTTGGTCTCGATCACGGGGCCTGGCGCCCTTTTAACCGCCCAGAGGACTCGGGATTCAGAGAGGAGGCTCGGTCGAAGTTTCCCCGCTTTCCTGACAAGCCAACGAGAACGGCGAACTCGGGAAAGCGGTGGCAGTACCTGTATCATAAACAGAATGCAAGACATTCCGATCACTCCCATCTGCTGCTTGGTCCTTTTTGTTGGTCATTGGAGTAGGCTCCGCAACACTCATACGAGCGTTTACATCATCACCTTCTGTTGAAAACAAATTTTATTAAAGAATAATACTTTAATGAAACTTTTATATATGTACAATGATTCATCAATTCGTTCACATACTCCAAAATCTTACTAATACTATGATTCTCTTTTTTTGATTTCAAGTCAAAGACTATTATACTTCTACAGGGTGTTCCGTAAATGTCGTAAATGACTATAGCCACCCTGTAGAGGAGCGGGCGGGGATGAAAATGGCTATTTCGGAAATTCTCGATCGGCCCTCAATTCCGAGTTATTTAACAATAACTTAGGCAACGCCCCTCGGGCTCTTGGCAAATCTTGGCCGACTATCTCCTGCTTCTCCAAAGGGGGATGTGATAAAAACATCTTGCCGGTCGGGTTACAAGAATCGCGATGGAGGACGAACGGGTGCTCAGTCACTCGATTCCCTCGAAAAAAAGACTATCGTTGTCGATGCGTCGTACCGACGGCCTAGCCGGCAGCTCCTTGCATGCGTCGTTCTCAATGCCCGAGCGCGGCAGTGCCGTGACGGCGCGGCATCGCCCCACGGACGCTCACTTTTTGCATTTCTTCTTGCTTTTCGACTTTCTCAATATGCGCTTCTTTCGCTTTCCCATTTTCGTTGTATACGCTTGCGATAAGTAGGGTCCCCGATTAGATGTTTCGCGACTCCCGGTTTAATCCAATTAAATCCGTCCAAATCCAATGAATCAAATTTATCAGGTGCCTGTGATACTTTCTCTAACAAGTATCGAAGTGGCGGCGCGACAAAGCGCTCGATCTGTAACCGCAATGATCCGTGCTCGGTTCCTCGTTGTTGCGATTATTCTTTTTACATTTCCTTTCCCTTTTCTCCTTCAGTGTTTAATCTCTACCTCTGGTAATATCTTTTTTTCGTTATGTTTCATTGTTATTCCTTCCTGCCTTTACGTTTTCATAATATTCGTTTATTATGAATAATAATGCTCCTATCGCTGACTCTATCCGGTTATTATTGCAATCGACGGTCAACAAAATAACGAATGTCAGAATAAGTGCAGGTTAAACGGTAGTTATTATTTATCAGAAGCGAATGGATACTATGTGAATCGAGTTGCATGACAAAATGCAATGAGAAGCATGTGTTTGCAGCACTGTTTCACGCACTTCTGTTCGGCCCTATTCTAAAAATCTTAGTACTATTCAGTTGTCACTCGAGATACCTGCAAATCCGGACAACAATGAACGCCCGCGCTGTAAAGTGCTATTTCTGCAAAATAAGAGCTCTGCGTTCAGATGAAAGAAGGTTTCGTTCATCTTCATTTAAGGGGATGTAGGACAGTTAACCTTTACATTTTTATAAATTGTATAAATGTTGGTGTGACTAAACCAATCACTTGGTGAGCACAGTCATTTTACCTTTAATTAGTATACTTGTACAGAGTAATTTGAGGTAAAAACATTGAAAATCAAATAAACAATAAGGCAGTTATTAATTGTTAAACATTACAATATTAATTATGCATAATAGTACTCTGCGGAGGATTTCTTTGGTACGGTTGGTCCAGTGAAGATCAGTTTTTACAGAGTTCTTTTTTAAGATCATAGCTAAGGCAGGGACCAAAATCATACAGATAAGTCATGTGGAAGTTGGTTAAAACCAATTGTTTATATTGTTAACCAATAAAACTCTATTTTCTGTAACTATTTGGTTATGCTAAATGTACTAAATGATTGAATATAATAACAACTGTGGTCCCCGCTGTAACAGGTGGTACAGTGAATAATTGTGCAAAAGCGGAACCCATTTGAACCAATAGTTTTGGAAAAATCATCCGCAGAGTACCATTATGCATAATTAATATTGTAATGTTTAACAATTAGTAACTGCCTTATTGTTTATTTGATTTTAAATGTTTTTACCTCAAATTACTCTATACAAGTATACTAATTAAAGGTAAAATGACTGTGCTCACCAAGTGATTGGTTTAGTCACACCAACATTTATACAATTTATAAAAATGTAAAGGTTAACTGTCCTACATCCCCTTAAATGAAGATGAACGAAACCTTCGTTCATCTGAACGCAGGGCTCTTATTTTTCAGAAATAGCACTTTACAGCGCGGGCGTTCATTGTTGTCCGGATTTGCAAGTATCTCGAGTGACAACTGAATAGTACTAAGATTTTTAGAATAGGGCCGAACAGAAGTGCGTGAAACAATGCTGCAAACACATGCTTCTCATTGCATTTTGTCATGCAACTCGATTCACATAGTATCCATTCGCTTCTGATAAATAATAACTACCGTTTAACCTGCACTTATTCTGACATTCGTTATTTTGTTGACCGTCGATTGCAATAATAACCGGATAGAGTCAGCGATAGCAGCATTATTATTCATAATAAACGAATATTATGAAAATGTAAAGGCAGGAGGAATAACAATGAAACATAACGAAAAAAAGATATTACCAGAGGTAGAGATTAAACACTGAAGGAGAAAAGGGAAAGGAAATGTAAAAACAATAATCGCAACAACGAGGAACCGAACACGGATCATCGCGGTTACAGATCGAGCGCTTTGTCGTGCCGCCACTTCCATACTTGTTAGAGAAAGTATCACAGGCACCTGATAAATTTGATTTATTGGATTTGGACGGATTTAATTGGATTAAATCGGGAGTCGCGAAACATCTAATCGGGGACCCTACTTATCGCAAGCGTATACAACGAAAATGGGAAAGCGAAAGAAGCGCATATTAAGAAAGTCGAAAAGCAAGAAGAAATGCAAAAAGTGAGCGTCCGTGGGGCGATGCCGCGCCGTCACGGCACTGCCGCGCTCGGGCATTGAGAACCACGCATGCAAGGGGTTGCTTGTCGGCTGAGCTCGTTGGTGTGAATTGCGGGGTGCGCGGTGCGAGGCATGCACGAGGCTGCTCGCTGGGGTATCGGCATGACACATCAAGGAAGCAATCGCCTTTCTTTTAAAATCAAGGAGTGAGACTGAGAACCTCTAATTCCGCCCGTCGGGGAAGTGGGCTGATCCTCGGTCAGTGGGGTGTCGCTATAGCCTTATCTCCACCGCGTAATGCATCTCATTGGCTTACAGTTTTTTCAATTTTCTTGCAAAAAGAAGCCCCAATGAGAAATTTGAAAATAGCCATCTTCATCCCCGCCCCCGTCCCTACAAGATGGCTACAGTCATTTACGACATTTACGGAACACCCTGTATACATATTACTGGTGCTACTTGAAGTTCCTATTTTGTATAGCACTAACTTTCAAGCTTCACAGTTGAGTTAAAGTACTTATTGTTAAAGGCAACGAATTTGTACATCCATGTAGATATAGGCGACACTATAATGATACATACCCCAATCCATTGAGGCCAAAGAAGTGGAGTAGTACTTCCTAGTAATCTCGCTATACGTGATTTCCTGTGAAAATACTCTGGAACCTGCACAAGTTTCTGGGCCAATCTCTTTCGGACTGTCTTTTTTGTTGTGCTCATGCACATCTGAAGTACTTATAAGTACGACTAGGGGACTAAAGGGTTAAATTAGTTAGCATTTGATGTAGGTTATAAAATAACACTCCTTTATTTTCTTTATTTTCTGCTCTGGCTTTATGATCGCAGCGTGAGTCGCTAGTTTATAGTGGTAACCAAAAAAATATACTTGCTTGTATTGGATCGTTAGTAGTTGAAGTAAAAAAAAAGGTTGATCTACGTTTCGCTAGTTATTAATAGTTAGTCTAAGTTATATATAATAATTTATTGGTTTCCCTTGGGGTTACAATTCCTTTACATTCTTAATCCTAGTCTTTTATCCTACACGCACTCTTGCCGTGCTACGCCGCCTTAATTCTACTTTCGCATTTAGGATTCTCTACCATACTCCTCGCCTCCACTCCCGCTCTCTTCTCTGTCTGTTAGCCTTCTCTCCTTTTCTCTCTCTCCCTCTCATCCATCCACTCATCTCTCAAACATCCTGTTGGACTTCCGTTTCCGCTGCTCCGACTTCCTAGTCTAAGTTGTAATGGAAGCTTATTCGGCTAGGATACGACACCATCCGAACTTTAGTAGTATTTTAAGAACTGGGGTGGTACGCTAGTTGTTGATAGCGTTAGTTCTGTTGGCGTCGCTCGTAATTGTCTCTCTTAATGCACCATTGTTGTCTACAGTTTCGACAAGATTTCATGGTTCACCCCGGTTCGCCGCAGTGGCGGCAGAAGATCCTCCTTGCTTTTATGCAATCTGTGTATCGATGGCCAGCGCTATCACAGTTCCAACATTTTTCGGCCGTGTACCACAACCGAATGGTGATTGAGCGTCCCGTTGTGTGGTCACCAGTTGTTCGCTTTTTGTGGTTTGTTTCAGGTGCGTTATCCGCGTGGGCCGCTAGTCGACGGATAGTCTCCCATCTGGTTTCGGTGGGTCTCGTTAGCGGGCGTGTACTGGGCCATCTCGTCTCGTTATTTTTCGCTAGCGGGCGTGTTGGTGATTCCGGCTTTGGACAGTCGTCTTTCGTTCGCAGGAACGCGCACTCCTGGTTGGTGCATCCATGATGACGCGCCCTTGGAGCGGGTCTGGTGTGGGAGCTTGCGTTGTTCTCCGTTGCTGGCTCAATATCGCTCAAACAATGGTAGCAGAATGGTTTCTCCACTGGGTGTTGTTGTTGCCGCTGTTTCTTCGTACGAGTCGCTCGAGATTCCTTTAGGAATTGGCGGTCGTCAAAGATCGGTGTGATGGTAGCTGTGGTCCTGGTGGGGCCCTGAGTTATGGGCGCTAGTTTGGCCTCTGGTGTCGGCTTGTACGGGAGTATGATGGCTCCACTCCTTGTAAATGTTGTGTCCTGGTATTGGCCGACCGTTGTGGCTAGCCGGTTCCACAACTCCAGGCTTATTTGCCTTGCCCATATGGCCTCCGGCTGGTATCGGACGATTCGGCTTCCTTGTTCCATAGTCGTTGGGGTGGTTCCAGAGCGTTAGTAGTGCTAGTGGGTTAACAGGACCCGGTGTTAGTTAGGGGTGTATACTTTTTGAGGTATTGTACATGCGATTTGCCAACTAATTTGCCCTGAAGCGCAGACAGTTCGAAGACAGAAGGAGAAAGTTTCTTAGAAAGACGGAAAAGCCCATGAAACTTAGGAGCTAATTTTGCTGCTCTATGCTGTGTGGCAGACGATAGCACACGCTGGCGTTTTACTACAATATCACCTACTTGGAAAGTTGATACTTGGCGATTCTTATTATAATATTTACTTTATTGTTCATAAGCTAATTCTAGGTTTTCAATAACCCATTCTCTAATAAGATTTATATTTGAAATTCGCCTTTCCCATTTGGTAGTATTTTTAATTGAAATTGGACCAGCACTAATTTGTAGCTCCTTCTTACAATTCAATGGCAATGGGTCTCTACCAAAATTCAGAGAAGCCGGCGAAGTTTGGAGAGAAGTATGATATGCTATATTATACCCGAAACGAAAATGTGGTAGACGTAAATCCCAATTTCTATGATCGGTGCCTATAAACGAAATGATCATAGTCTTTCTGCGGGTGATACGGTGGAGTCGTGTGCACAAAACCATATTGCTTCGCTAAATCTTCAAAGACCTTATTGACAAATTCCGTTCCATTGTCCGTTAGTAAGGTTTTCGGTGTTCCCCATCTTGAGAATACTATGTCTTTCAAGGATTCCGAAATAGCTTTTCCCGTTGCGGACGGTAGAGGACAGCTTTCTACCCATTTAGTAAACTTATTCTCTGTACACAGTTGTAAATTCTGTACAACAAATATTGATTTCCCGATAGACTTTTTGGAAACGGACCCATCATATCTGCTGCGATCATTGTCCATGGTTGATCGACTTGTCGATGTCCCATAAGGCCTGTTGGTGTAGCCTGTTCAATCTTTGTGAATTGACAGGTCTGACATCTCTTGGGGCTTGGAGGGGGCTATGGACATTGATTAAATAATGTCTCAGCGCCTCCTCCAAGCGAACCTCAACCGCTCGCGCAGGGCCCAAGACCTTCTGGTCCAAACCCTGTGCGAGTGGAGGGTGGGGTTGGCGATCGCGGAGGAGCCGTACGTAGTCCCGCCCAATAACCCTAATTGGGTGGGGGACGCGTGCGGCTCTGTCGCGATCATTATCACAAGATGGCCCGACTCCTCCCTCTGCTCGACCCTGGAACACGGGCGGGGATTCGCGGCGGTACAGTGGGCGAACCTCGCGGCGGTGGGGTGTTACATCTCGCCCAACTGCGGTCGCGACGAGTTCGAGGC
Organism: Ectemnius cavifrons; assembly: GCA_964023945.1. Taxonomy (NCBI): domain Eukaryota; kingdom Metazoa; phylum Arthropoda; class Insecta; order Hymenoptera; family Crabronidae; genus Ectemnius; species Ectemnius cavifrons. Next base: position 2,437,947 of record OZ030382.1, read on the forward strand.
GTACCTGGGTACGGTTGGCGGGTGTATTTCCCGCGCACGGCCGTGCCCGGTACTCGTCCTGGGGGACTTCAACGCCCATGCTCGGGCGTGGGGCAGCCCCCGGGACGACGCTAGGGGCGTGATGCCCCCACGGAACGGTCGGTCGACACGCTCAAGCGCCAGACCCGGCGGCTCGTTGTTGAGATGTGGCGGGAGAGACTGGAAGATCCAGAACACTCCCGCCACAGACCCGTCGGGGCAATTCTTGCAAGATTGGAAGCTTGGTTGAGTCGCGGCAGAGGGCAACTCTCGTACCGCGCGACGCAGGCGCTCACCGGGCACGGTTGCTTCGGTGAGTACCTGTGTCGCATCGGGAAAGAGGCGACGGCACAGTGCCACCATTGTGATGGGGACCGGGACACGGCACAACATACCCTCCAATATTGCGGAGCATGGAGGGAGCAGCGCCGTATCCTGGTTCGATATATTGGGCGGGACCTCTCGCTGCCGACGGTCATTAGAGAGATCCTCGGCAGTGGGAGGTCGTGGAGGGCCTTCCTCACATTTTGTGAGGAGCGGGATGCAGTCCCCCCCCCCCCGCAGTAGCCAGAGTACCCGGCCCCACTCACGGGCCGGGTACGCACCAAGGGGTTGTGATGCGGCACAGTGGTGGCTCTGTCGCCCGCATAAACGACCCCGAGGTGGGGCGGGACGTGTCGTGGTCTCACGTCCCATCAAGGAGGTTTTTTGGAACAGCGGGAGACACGGTTTGGCTCCTCGTCGAGTAGCATAAACACGGAACTTTCGATTGTCGATTGGTAACTGTTGCAGAACCAAGCAGTTCTGCTATAGATATTTAGTATTTAGTTAGGATAAGTTACTTTAGTTTAGGTTTAGATAGTTTTAGAGTAGTTGTAGATTAGTTCAGATTAGGATAGTTAGTTTAGGTGTAGAAATGTTTTAATACTTTCTTTGAATTCTCAATCACTGTAATTATTATTGGTTGTTTAATTAATAAACACTTGTGAAAACCAGTTATTTGTACAACTCCCACTTTCTTCTTGCGTGTAGATATAAGTGTGATTTTTACAGTTAGAGTAAGCGACTCTAATACAGATAAGCGAGTAAGTGACTCGTAAGCTTTGAGTAAGCGACTCTGAAGCTTATTACCGTAGCAGATCCGAGCGAAGAAGAGATCGAGCGATAAGCATTCGTCTATTTATAGACTTCTGCCTTCTGGAAAGTTCCAAGATATTCGAGAGCGGATATCACATATTAATTGGAACCTTCCAGAGCGCAGTGACGTAAGGTGGAGCAAAAACTAATTCTGAGTGTGGCTAAGTGCCGGTAATTAGGCAAGTACAAAACAAAGTGTCGCCACACTCCGAATTAGATGCTACCGAGCGGACTCAGAGCTGGTAAGCAGGCGCCCAATTTTAAAGATCTTGAACAGTAACTTATAAGGGAAGTTCTCGCGGTACATCCTGTTGCATAAATTTCGGAATGTACAAGGGTCATTCCGCGTCAACTGTCGAGGTTTATTCACACATGTTCGATGATTTTTATGAAAAATTTCTGTATCTATAGTTCGTAAAGAGCCGATCCAAATGCAAAAACCCGTTCCTCGCTAACTCAATTTTTTTTGAGTTACAAGGATTCAAAGTTTTGGGTCAATTTTTTTTCAATAATTTATATCTCGGTAAATATTACAGATAGCCATATCGTTCAGACGCCAAAGTGAAGAAAAGGAATTGAAGTTTGATAAAAAAATACTCCAGTGAGAAATACCCGTTTGGAACAAATGTTAATGATAAAAGTTTATAACAAATGCTTGCCGTTTCCAAAGGGGATCATCGATTTTGATATAAAAAAAAAATTGCTAACCGTTGCTCTAAGTCTCTTGCAGATGTCCTCCAAAGGGTTTTCGGAAACACGACTTGGGGACCGAGTTATAAATTTTTATTGCCGGGCGCGCCCGGTCAATCTGCCGGCGGTGCGTGCCACGCTTGACTGGCGCGCGGATGTTAGACTCGGCGCTCGGGGTACGTACATTCAAAATGGCCATACCTGTTCAGTTCCTTACAGTATACCTGCCAAAAGACAATGTGTGAACCCGTGGTACGCATCCGCATCCAGATTATGCGATTAGAAGGCGCCATAAAGCAATAAACACCGTTTCCTTTCTGTGTTACTCGGGCTTGAGACCGGCAAAAGGCCACATTAAAAACGTGTTTTGCAGGACCCAAATGCAATTTAATTATTTAGAAATACCGATATATAACAGAATTGCAGTTACGCATTAATCTAATTACCTGACCGTGTTAATTATCTAAATGTGAATACCGTTTTATTAAAAGTGATTATTCATTTAATGGTATAACCGCGTGGTGCTTAAGAAATTTGTCAGCAGTGTTATATTCCTCATTGGTACAAAAGTTAAATGAAATTGTTTCAAAATTGGATGTAGCCCAATCATAAAATTCACGATGTGACGTTATTTGATTGTTGAGTGGCCTTTGCAGACTAACGCGAGCAGCAGTTCTCTTTATAGTTCCACCTAAGCCATCGCATGGACTTTTACCATGAAATATAGCATAAAAATGCCATTCAGCAGTGCAATCAAAATCTCTCCGATGGTGACATAAATTAACAAAATTCTTCCGGTTTTTATATTGAGACGCAGCCCCATCCGAGAAGTAATAAATCTTACTTATACCAGATGCAGAAAAATGGTCTACTAGAAATTGCAAGTTTTTGTTGGAACAAATATACTGCGATTGTATTATGCTGCAAAATTTCCGAAATTATTACGAAACTTTTATGGTGCAAAGTGTTATTGACTCTATAATAAATTACGAAAGGATGAATAGTGAAACGGTGTTTATTGCTTTATGGCACCTTCTAATTGCATAATCTGGATGCGGATGCGTACCACAAGTTCACATATTGTCTTTTGACAGGTATGCTGTAAGGAACTGAACAGGTATGGCCATTATGAATGTACGTACCCCGAGCGCCGAGTCTAACATCCGCGCGCCAGTCAAGCGTGGCACGCACCGCCGGCAGATTGACCGGGCGCGCCCGGTAATAAAAATTTATAACTCGGTCCCCAAGTTGTGTTTCCGAAAACCCTTTGGAGGACATCTGCAAGAGACTTAGAGCAACGGTTAGCAATTTTTTTTATCAAAATCGATGATCCCCTTTGGAAACGGCAAGCATTTGTTATAAACTTTTATCATTAACATTTGTTCCAAACGAGTATTTCTCAATGGAGTATTTTTTTTTATCAAACTTCAATTCCGTTTCTTCATTTTGGCGTCTGAACGATATGGCTATCTGTAATATTTACCGAGATATAAATTATTGAAAAAAAATTGACCCAAAACTTTGAATCCTTGTAACACAAAAAAAAATTGTGTTAGCGAGCAACGGATTTTTGCATTTGGATCGGCTCTTTGCGAACTATAGATACAGAAATTTTCATCAAAATCATCGAACATGTGTGAATAAACCTCAACAGTTGACGCGGAATGACCCACAAGTTTTTCTTTCTTCAACAAATTCGCCTACATTTCTTCGTCTGTAACTGTTACACTAGTGCAACGATGAAATTCAAATTTAAATCGATCGCGAACCATCAATTTATTGATTTTCTATACTAAAAAGCATTAAATAAAAAAATATATTTTTAAAAAAATGTGACCGACTTCGAAAACTGACAGAGTTCCAGAGTGCTGAAAACTAAAGGAGCTGAAAAGTAAAAAAAACGAGCAACACAAAAAATGCCCTGAAAAGCAAAAAATAACTTCTTGTTGTCATGGATACAGAAATTTGCATTTAGCCTAAATATTCTGCAACTTTTCGGAGGCGGCGCAAATATAAGTAAAATATTACAAAAGTTACGAAACGCTCACACTCAAATCTGGGGATATTCGTGGTCTCTATGTACTATCAGGAGAATAAAGAATTATTCTCGAGTCTCGCTCGGAAGCAAGGCTCGAGAATAACGAAACAACAGGTTTTGTTCAGGAACCAATAGATTTTAACTAGACTGAAACTGGTATGCTAACTTTAGAAGATCACTTTAGGGAACTGAATTTCCCAATTCTCATACAACTCTCAGATGCTATTTTCCCGACACTTCGGCTCGGGAGATTCGAAGCCTACGATTCCTTAGCAAATCCGGAATGGGCGCCAGGCATCAGAGATGCCACTCAAATATACTTTTTAGGCATCGAACAGCCACGCAAAACTCAACAAAATAGACATCGGAACAGCCACTCGAAATATAAGGCGCTAAGGAACGGCCACAGAGAATCTCCCGAGGCGGCTTACAAGATTGCCTCGACTAGACAGACTTGACACAGGAGATCACGTGGGTTCGACACGAGTGAACAAGCCAGGATTGAGCTAATTAATGTTTTATTCCGACAATAAAGCAGAGAGAATGGTCTTCGCTCGAGGTGTTCATCAGCAACCTCGGGCGAAGCACGTGCCCACGAGTTGGACAAGTCGAAGTTTACATAGAGATGATCGATAGCTCGACGCAGTTGACCGGCGCTAATGACTTAAGAGAATTCGCTAAATTTGAACTCTACGGAATTGACTCTTGGCTGACGCTATCAGCCTGCAGGAAGATCTCAGTCTATACAATATCTCATTTAGAAAAGCAAAGGATCAAATATCGAAAGAGAGATCAAGTGGCGAGAGCGAGAACAGAAGCTTACGGTCAATAGATCGAAAGCCAAAGGGACAGAGAGACAACGAGGCGGCTAGCTGGGATCCACCAAAGAAGGTGGTCCCTTACAAAGGCTAGCTTGGAAGGAGGTTCGCTTACCGCTTGTTCTACCGATCGTCGGCTGCGCGAATCAGTTGGGATTGATCGCCTTCCTTCCTTTCTTCCTTCCTGGAATACGTTAGATCTCGCTAATTGTTCTCTTTGTTCGCCAGTCGCTCGCTAGTTCTAAGTTAGTTCTTTTGGATCGTACGTCCGTTCGCTCGAATTGTCAGCACAAGAGTGCCGAATTCTACGCGCTTTGCTCTAACGTTCGCCTAGCCGTCTTTGTTTCCGAAATCGATCGCTTATTGGTCGCCGGGTCCTACCGCGCGCTCAGGGACTCGCAGTGCCCTCGGACGAACGACGCCAGGGCCGTGTGCCCAACAAGGCGCCAACCCCCCTTCGAAGAGACGGCAAGGAGGTCCTCTTCTGAGCTGGGTGCCTCGGGGTCACCTGCCTCACCACCCGGTGATCTCCCTCGATGACCCTTCGTTGGAGACCCCTTCGGAGGCTGCTGATCCCTTAATGTTCCTCCTGATTGAGCCGAGTCCTCTGGGCTGGCAGATTTGGTGACTTCGGGTTCGCAGGGTAGATAGTCGTCCCTGCTTGCGGCTTCCTTATTGGCTCGGGCGAAAGTATTGGCGTTAATATTTGGTTCTTGATCTCGCTCGAACAGTATTGGAGACGCTATTTGCCGCTAGTACTGCGGCGCTAAATTTGAGTGAGGGGACGTTTTGCGACAGGCGCCATGCGCAACGTCACAGTACACATATATCTACAAATTGAAAGGGCGAAGTATACCCTATCGAATATACTAATATTGTTAACATTAACTGGTCTGGTATTCGACAATTCCGAACAATTCCGACATCTCATAGGCGTAGGTTAATCTAGCAAGTACGCATATACATAAAACAGACTGTAGGCAATAGAACTATCGTTGCTCTTCTGTCTACCATTTTGTCTTCGTTAATCATTAAAGTCATCCTGTGGTTGGACAAATGCGCTAAGTAGCAGTTGGATTTCCCCACAAAATTGAAATATAACAAAAAGGATAATAGATATCATACAAGAAAGCCAAGTTTTCATTCAAAGATACCTCGATTTAACTCGCATTAGCAATTAACAATAAATTAGCGATTAACAATATAAAAAAAACTTGGCGTGCCAACCGTCACTTTCACCTACATAAAGGGCTAATCCTCGGGTACATGGTTGAATTATTCAATCTTTGCCTGAGTGGATGACTCCCGGTTAATACTTAACCATAAAATACTGAACACTGTTTCCTCTCTGTGTTATTCGGGTTTGAGACCGACCTGAGGCCACATTAAAAACTGTGATTGTGTACTCGTAGTACACAATATATGTAGATTATTTACATCAAGAAGGAGAAAAAAGGTAGACAGATAGAAAAAAATTATTTACTCGCGTAGGATTAGCCAAAAAAATTAACTCGACTCAATATTGAAACTTTGGAATTTGTCAGTCAATGAGAAGCGTTTCGTGTTTATTCGACTTTTACTAACTGGAATAAGTGTGTGAAATTTAAGAGTATCGGACAATGTTTTGGCTTTTGCATATCTTTTTTTGCATTATTATAATCCACATTAGTGGAATAGCTAAACGAAACATTAGGAAAGTCTGAACTTAATATATAATAGAAATTCTGGTCCAAACATACAATTGTAAGGGTGTTGTCATTTGACCTTCTGTTACTCTTTGCAAGCTAGCTCGTGCTGCTGCTCTTTTTAACGATCCCCCTAATCCATCACATAGACCTTTTCCATGAGATGTCGCGAAAAAGTGCCATTCTGCTGGACAGTTGAAGTCCTCGGAATGCAAACATAAATTAAGAAAGTTCTTTTTATTTTTATATTAAGCGGCAGCGCCATCAGAAAAATAATATACTTTATTAATCGCGGGATTGATATTTCTGAAAGTATCATAAAATTGACTTTGTTACAAATCGACTGCGGGGTCATTCCGCGTCAACTGTCGAGGTTTATTCACACATGTTCGATGATTTTGACGAAAATTTCTGTATCTATAGTTCGCAAAGAGCCGATCCAAATGCAAAAACCCGTTGCTCGCTAACTCAATTTTTTATTGAGTTACAGGGATTCAAAGTTTTGGGTAAATTTTTTTTCAATAATTTATATCTCGCTAAATATTACAGATAGCCATATCGTTCAGACGCCAAAATGAAGAAAAGGAATTGAAGTTTGATAAAAAAAATACTCCACCGAGAAATACTCGTTTGGAACAAATGTTAATGATAAAAGTTTATAACAAGTGCTTGCCGTTTCCAAAGGGGATCATCGATTTTCATAAAAAAAATTGCTAACCGTTGCTCTAAGTCTCTTGCAGATGTCCTCCAAAGGGTTTTCGGAAACACGACTTGGGGACCAAGTTATAAATTTTTATTACCGGGCGCACCCGATCAATCTGCCGGCGGTGCGCGCTACGCTTGACTGGCGCGCGGATGTTAGACTCGGCGCTCGGGGTACGTACATTCAAAATGGCCATACCTGTTCAGTTCCTTACAGCATACCTACCAAAAGAGAATATGTGAACCCGTGGTACGCATCCGCATCCAGATTATGCGATTAGAATGTGCCATAAAGCAATAAACACCGTTTCCCCTTTGTGTTACCCGGGCTTAAGACTGGCAACTGGCCGCATGAAATAGATCTGTATATTTAGATTCTTACTGCATACCATACTTAAATATTTCCACATGATGACAAACCGTAATAACCGATAATAAACGTAGTTTATTATAGAGTCAATAACACTTTGCACCATAAAAGTTTCGTAATAATTTCGGAAATTTTGCACCATAATACAATCGCAGTATATTTGTTCCAACAAAAACTTTTACAATTTCTAGTAGACCATTTTTCTGCATCTGGTGTAAGTAAGATTTATTACTTCTCGGATGGGGCTGCGTCTCAATATAAAAACCGGAAGAATATTGTTAATTTATGTCACCATCGGATAGATTTTGGTTGCACTGCTGAATGGCATTTTTATGCTACATCTCACAGTAAAAGTCCAGGTGCTGGCTTAGGTGGAACCATAAAGAGAACTGCTGCTCGCGTTAGTCTGCAAAGGCCTCTCAACAATCCAATAACGTCACCCTGTGAATTTTATGATTGGGCAACATCCAATTTTGAAACAATTTCATTTAACTTTTGTACCAACAAGGAATATAACACTGCTGACAAATTTCTTAAGGACCATTTTTCTCAAGCAAAACCGAATCGCGGAACCCAAAAACACCACGCGGTTATACCATTAAATGAATAGTCACTTTTAATAAAACGGTATTCGCATTCAGATAATCAACACGGTCAGGTAATTAGATTAACACGTAACTAAAATTCTGTTATATATCGGTATTTCTAAATAATTCAATTGCATTTGGGTCCTGCAAAACACGTTTTTAATGCGGCCAGTTGACAGTCTCAAGCCCGGGTAACACAGAGAGGAAACGGTGTTTATTGCTTTATGGCACCTTCTAATCGCATAATCTGGATGCGGATGCGTACCACGGGTTCACATATTGTCTTTTGGCAGGTATGCTGTAAGGAACTGAACAGGTATGGCCATTTTGAATGTACGTACCCCGAGCGCCGAGTCTAACATCCGCGCGCCAGTCAAGCGTAGCGCGCACCGCCGGCAGATTGACCGGGTGCGCCCGGCAATAAAAATTTATAACTTGGTCCCCAAGTCGTGTTTCCGAAAACCCTTTGGAGGACATCTGCAAGAGACTTAGAGCAACGGTTAGCAATTTTTTTTATCAAAATCGATGATCCCCTTTGGAAACGGCAAGCATTTGTTATAAACTTTTATCATTAACATTTGTTCCAAACGAGTATTTCTCGGTGGAGTATTTTTTTTTATCAAACTTCAATTCCTTTTCTTCATTTTGGCGTCTGAACGATATGGCTATCTGTAATATTTACCGAGATATAAATTATTGAAAAAAAATTGACCCAAAAATTTGAATCCTTGTAACTCAATAAAAAATTGAGTTAGCGAGCAACGGGTTTTTGCATTTGGATCGGCTCTTTGCGAACTATAGATACAGAAATTTTCGTCAAAATCATCGAACATGTGTGAATAAACCTCGACAGTTGACGCGGAATGACCCTGCGGTAGTATTGTGGTGTAATATGTCCGAAATTGCAATGTAAGTAAAATGTTTTAACGTTTCTCCTACTCTGTAGTATGCAACAAAGGGGTGAATAGTCGCTTGATTATTATTCCAATGGAACCCAGGAACCGCATCTTGAATGACGAGCGCGTAATTTTTGGAAAAATCGCAAATAACTAATACTTCGCCTTCCTTTAGGCTGTTTTTCAAGATTTGATAATACGCGCTGTGTTGTTTTGCTATGAAATCGTGTGGACTTTTTTAATCCGCAAAGAAAATCTTCAATAAATGAATCGGGAGAACATTTTTATAACTTCGGAAACCTAGGAGTGACCTAGGAAAAATTTCAAAAACAGACTCACGACCCTTTGATGCACCTACACAATTATTTTCAGTTCGGTATACGATAGGGTCCGTTGGATAATTGTAATCTGCCGATACTTCGTTCTGTAATTTAGACCGTAAACACAGAGAGGAAACAGTGTTCAGTACTTTATGGTTAAGTATTAACCGGGAGTCATCCACTCAGGCAAAGATTGAATAATTCAACCATGTACCCGAGGATTAGCCCTTTATGTAGGTGAAAAGGACGGTTGGCCGTGATCGGTAGCGGCGGTCCGTGTGCAAGCATCCGTGGCGCACGGGCGCGCGCTGGTCTCCGAGCGCCGAGCTCGTGTTCCGATATCGCATGAAGAATTTTATCTCAAAGAGTTTTAAATTGACCATCTTGAAATTTACAGGGCTTTTAGAGGAGACACTTCAGTGAACCTCCATGATTTTTTTCAAAACGGACAAAAGTGCGTTTTCGGAATTATAAACAGTTAAAATTTTGGAACAATTTTTAAACAAATTAAGAAGGTTGCTACGTTCCTCAAATATTTTTTTTAAATGAAAATTCAATCTTGTCTGCGTAAAACTGCGTTTCGCGTTTCTCGATATCTCATACCGTTCCAGAGTTATGATTTTTTTTAAAAAAAGTTGCACCAATTTTGCAATGCAAATAACTTGCATAATAATTGACATTTTTACCAACGAAGTGCAGATAATGTGGTTGTATATTAAGGACTACATGTTCACCAAATTTCATCAAAATCGAAGACAAAGTGTCAAAAGGTGTGATCAGAGCTGGGTAAAATAGGTATTTGAGTCCTGAAATAGGAAATAAAGTATTTTATTTTCGGCGTTCGGTGCCATACAGCCAAAATAAAATACTATTTAAATACTCCACGCACTTGAAATACTCACTGAAAATAGTATTTTATTTGGGTGCAGTCGAAATAAGTGCTGCCAATTGGTGTGGTGTGAAATGGAACTATTTTCCAATAGTATTTCAATGAAACCATCGACCAAATACTCCGCGGCAAATACTATTTAAATACTCCTATGGCTTAAATAGCAATTCAAATACCACTTACAATGTATTGGGGCAAAAATATGATTTGCTAATTAGAATGGTATCGAATCAAACTATTTCCAATAGTATTTAATGAAGCCATCATCCAAATATTCTATCAAAATACCATTTTAAATCTTCAGAAATCTCAACTGCTGATTGAAAATACCATTTAACTCGGACAGTACTGAAAAATAGGGATGCCAATCAATTGAAATGGTCCGGTGAGACGTCGAACTATTTAAATAGCCTATTTCACAAGGCAGAGGAGGCGCAGATCCGACGCGGCATTGAAATATTTTATTTCACGGTGAAAATTAATTAAACTGAACGTGCGACGGTCGGACCGATCGGGAGCGCCATCATATCATAAGAATATTGGGCTTTTTCCATAATCGCCGTCGCTCGTATCAGTCGCATTAGAACCGAAGTGGTTAAGCTCGATCGCAAATAAAAAATTGTTTATAACAAAGAAATTTTCAACAACGGCTTAAGACTGCGTGTGCACTCGCAGAGTTTGTTGGTTACACGCCGCGTGGTTTTGCAAATTGTTTACAATTTGTTAATAACAAATTATTTGCAAATTGAATCCGATATGGCGGGAATGTTTTGCAGGAAATAGGGACAGGCCTCTGCAATTTTAGTGAATTTGTTTACAATTTGTTTATAACAAATTGTTTGCAAAACTCGTTGTGTTCGCGAGCGAACGTGAGAGTCTGGTGGAGGGAGGGAACACAATGCTGTAACGCAGTTGTAGGTAGAATTCGAGATTTATTTACAGTCTAATGAGGCTATACAATTGTACAATATGTACAGGGAGCTTCCCTGAAGCTCTTGAGAGTATCCGCTATGAGAACACACGAGAATAGTCCGAGAAAATCCGTCTAGAATTCCGCACACAACAACACGAGAATCGTTGCGATCGAGAATCAATGAGACTAATGGCTGCCGGAAGAGAAGCAACCGGCAAGCCAGCGCTGATGGCGCTTGAGCTGCCCTTAGGCCTGAGAGGTGCTGCCGCCGTTCGGCAGCGTCATGAGATTGAGTTAACCGAACCTAGGGTAGCGCTAGATCTTTGAGGCGCTCGAGGGTGCACGCGGATTGGCCGCTGTGCGTTCCGGTCGAGCGCCCTACTGGCGCGACGACCGAACATTCTGCTCGCCATCGACAGCACTGCTGTCGATAGATTTTCCTTGCGGGTTGACCGGGAGTACTGCCAACTTCGAGATTGGTCTCCGTAGTGATGAGGTTGCCGTCCTGATGGTCACCACTCTGGTGTGTCCGTCGTCTCCTGGATGGAGTTCCGTGATGCGAGCGAGCGGCCACTTTGTAGGGGGCAGCCGCTCCTCCGTGAGAAGGACCAAAGAGCCGCCCTTGAGCTCATTGGAGGGGTGATGCCACTTGGAGGTTGATTGAAGCTGTTGAAGATAACCAGATGACCATCTCGACCAAAAATATTGCAGTCTCTGTTGGATGAGTTGCCAACGAGAGAGCCGGGAGAGTTTGATGTCCGAAAGTGAGGGTTCCGGAACTGAGTTGAGTGGACATCCGATGAGAAAATGACCAGGAGTCAGAGCAGAAAGATCATCTGGATCTTCTGAGAGTGGTTCCAATGGTCGTGAGTTGAGAACCGCCTCGATCTGGATGAGAAGAGTCGTAAATTCTTCGTACGTCAAGACGGTATCTCCAATTGTTCTCCGCAGATGATATTTGACCGATTTGACGGCCGCCTCCCATTTTCCACCCATGTGTGGAGCAGCGGGAGAATTGAAGATCCACTGAGTTTCGTCGTTGGCCAGTAATTTAGTGAGATGACCTGATTCTTGAGTACATCCTTTGAAGAGTTTTTTGAGTTCGGCATCTGCCCGTTGAAAGTTTGTACCGCAGTCACTGTAGAGTTTTCGACAGATGCCCCGAGTCTTCCCGCGAGTCTCCGATAGGCCGCGAGAAATCCGTCCGTTGAGTAGTCCGTCACTACTTCGAGATGCACCGCTGAGGTTGAGAAACACACGAATATGAAGATCCATCCCTTTTGAGTCTTGGCTCCACGTCCGCGCCAAGTTTTGAGAGTGATAGGACCTGCATAATCGACTCCCGTAATGAGAAAGGGTCGCGCCGGTGTGACACGATCGAGAGGGAGTTGTCCCATGAGTTGCTGCGCCCGTATGCCCCGTTGGCGTCCGCATTTGACGCAGCGCAAGATGAATGCTCTCACCGGTGCCCGACCTTCGATGATCCAATATCGTTGTCGGAGGTAGGCCAATGTAGCTTGAGTTCCGCCATGAAGAGTGAGAAGATGAGCATCCGAGATGAGTAACCGCGTGAGAGGTGAATCCCGAGGGAGGATGGCGGCGTGTTTGCTCTGAGGTTGTAAGGCTGAGTGCTTGAGCCGCCCTCCTACCCTTAAAATGCCGTTGTGATCCACAAACGCCGTGAGTCGAGCGAGTGGATGAGATCTTGGCAATAATTGCCTTGCCGAGATGATCTTGAGCTCCGATGCGAAGTATTCCCCTTGAATAGTGTGAACGTGTCTCGCCAGACCCCTGTCCGCGTCGGTCCGGGTGGACGCGCTCCAACCTCGCCGAAGTCCGTCCGGGGTGTCCTGGAAGGGGAAAATGCTGGGCGCCAGGTCCGATAAGGGCCGAATTTCTCTCGGGTGCTCCCTCATCCTCGGTGGTACCTCCCGTTTGACCCCTTGCTGGACTCGGCGGCACTCGCCGGTGTCGACCGGGCTAGCTCGTTCGCGGTGGAGTGGCGGAGTTGTACGGGTTGGGAAAGGAGGCTGAATAAACCCACGCGGATGGGTGGCAATGATATTTATTCTTGGCCGGGGAACTGGCCGGAAAATCCTACGTCCAAGCGCTCGCGTCCGAACGTCGACGTTCGGACCCTAGGCTTTCCCGTAGCCGCTCTACAATCTAATATCCCGGCCGGTCGCGCTTGCCGGACGCTCGCCTGCTGGAAGGCTCGGACACGCCCGAGAATCGAACTGAACTCTCGAAATCCTGCAGTCGCACTGCAATTGTACAAGATAGGCGGCCGATCTACGAGCCTCGAAGCCGGAAAAACCCAAAACCGTTAACATGCAAGTTACAAGGCTAGATGGTGGCGGCCGGGCCGCTCCTGGCTTTCGTACGCCTCCCAATCTAAGGACTCGCGGTGTTCTTCACGAACCGGGGACTTTGCGGCGACTTGAAGAGTCGCGCCAAGGGGGTAGCCGTGTAGTGACCGGTGGTCACTCGCGCCAGGATAGCTTCTTGTCGGAGCGTGAACGGCCGGCACCGATATCTACTAGTACTGTAATGGCAGGCAGGCAATTCGCGGGGCTTACCGGAATGAATTCGCTTCGCTGGATCGCTCTCTATACTCCTCACTGCTCGCTCGTCTTTTGCTCGCTGGTCTTCCTCGCACTCGCACACGCTTGCTCCGAAGGTCGCTCACAAAGTGAGGAGCTTCCGGTCCTACTCAAATTTTGTTTCGCGTTACGTTGCCGCCTTACGCTATCGATCTCTCGGTGCCGCCGCGCCGATCGGTCTCGATCGGTATCGAGGGCTCGCGTATCGATCGTTCCGCTACGCTGCGCTCTCCGCCGCTGCCTTCAGCCAGCGAGAGCTAGGAGCCCCTGGTACGTCCGTCGTCTGTCCAGGGTCAGAGCGGCCTGATCGGCACGTCAATCGGCGTATCTGCACCCTCTGTGTGGCTCGCAGGTAGAACTCTTCGGGTCCATTCTCCTCGAGCTTAACTCCCGCTCCTCGATCGACTCGCTGCTATCGTCGCTATATCGGGCTCGAGACAAGATAAAGGCGCATTAGTAATTATTCGATGGTTTGGGCGGTCCCCCTTAGAGCAACGGTTGTTGAGGTTAGGCGGCGAGTGCGAGGCGGCTTCGCGTGAGAGCGGGAGTTTTGGGACGGGCTACGCTGCCCCGTCACAATAGCTTTCACCCAGTATTTTCTTGAGTCCTCCAGGTCTGCCGGTGTAAGATGAGTAGCCGAACCGTTGAGTAAGCCTTTCTTCAAAACCGAAATAAATTTGAAGCAAAGCGCGGTGATTCTCAACAACCGAGTGAGAGATGAATACCGATGAATTAAGTCCCAAAGACGAGAATGAGAGATTGTTGAGGCCATGAAGGTCAGACCTGGTCGCTCTTCGAGCGAGGCAGAAGAGTCTGAAACCGAGAGAAGAGAAGGCCAATGGATTGAGGGTTTGGCTAACCAGGATGGACCGTTCCACCAGAGATGATGTCGCGCGAGCTGAATGAGAGTTAGCCCCCTTAATGCACAATCCGCGGGATTGTCCTTGCCGGGGATGAATTTCCATTGCCCGTGAGGAAGGAGCTCTTGAATAGATGGGACCCGATTCCGTACATAGTCTTTCCACCGTGATGGATGGCTCTTGATCCATGTGAGGGTCACCGATGAGTCCGTCCAGAGATAAACTGGGGCTTGAGACAATTCCAGAGTTCTTTGAGTATATGCCACCAGTTTTGCGAGAAGTAGAGCTGCCGTCAGCTCTAACCGTGGAATTGTGAGCCGCTTGAGAGGTGCCACTTTAATTTTGGCACACACCAGTGTTATTTTGTTGCCTTTCCGTGTATCCGTAGCCCGCATGTAAACAACAGCTGACATAGCTAGTTGCGACGCGTCCGAAAAAAACGTGTATTTCCACCGATGATGAGGGAGTGAGATTAAGCCATCGAGGTACTGAGATGAGATTGAGATCTTGAAGTTCCGTCCGAAATGAGATCCATTCAGCGACGACCGATGTTGAGAGAGGATCGTCCCAAGAGAAATGCTCCAGCCATAGTTTTTGCAGCAGCATCTTTGCTCTCACGATGAAGGGCGAGAGAAATCCCAAAGGATCGTACAGTTGAGCGATTTCCGAAAGAATTGTCCTCTTCGTTATTTTTCCGTCCACTGCATACGGTCGCGCTGTGAACTTGAAATGATCTGAATCTGGTAACCATAAGAGACCCAAAACCTTTGTCTCACAGTCCTCGAATGGGTGAGATTTTTCCGGAGTGCCGTCCACAGAAATGAGCTTGAGTAAACTCCGATGGTTGCTTTGCCACTTAGCCAGAGGAAAACCGCCTGCCGTGCAGATTCCGATGAGATGTTGAGCTTGTTGGACGAGTTCTGCCAGTGTGTTAGCCCCGCCAAAGATGTCGTCGACGTATCGTCCCTTTGTAAGAGGGGCGATGGCTTTGGGAAACTGGCGTCCTTCGTCCTCCACCAGTTGAAGAAGCACCCGCACCGCTAGAATCGGTGCAAGGCGTGTGCCGTATGTTACCGTCCTGAGCTGATACGGAACCTCGTTTCCGTATTTGTCCGTCCAGAAAATCCGTTGCAAATCCCAGTCATCATGATGAATTTGAATTTGCCGAAACATCTTCGTGATGTCTGTCGCGAAGATGAATTGATGCCGCCGTACCCAAAGGAGAATGTCCGAGATGTCCTGTTGGAGTTTTGCACCCGTATGGAGAATGTCGTTCAGAGAAAGACCGGAGCTCGAACAGCTGAAGCCGTTAAATACGACTCGCAGCTTTGTTGTGGTGCTGTTCTCTTTCAGGACACCGTGGTGAGGAAGATAGTAGATCATCGACTGAGAAGTGTTGTTGACAGGTGCCGTCACCATGTGAGAGAGATCTTCATATTCCCGTAGAAAAGATGCCGTGGTGTATGAGTCTCCGAGCCGGTGTTTGTCCAACTTCAATGGAAGTCGCACAATGTATCGCCCGAAGGCGTCACGAGAGTGAGTTGTCATGAAATGCGTCTCGCATTCTTGCTCTTCCGGACTGAGTGTATGCTTGGAGGAAATAGGAGTTTCTTCCTGTACCCAGAACTTGGCGAGAAGTTCGCGAAGTTCACCGAAGTCACGATTGACTGACACATGATGAGAGAGTCCGGTTGAGCAGTGAGAAGGAGAGACTGGACCGAGAACGATCCAGCCGAAGAGCGAGTTCTGAGCAATCGGAGATGTAGAGTTGCCCTTCCTGACTTCCGGTTGGACGAGTTGTTGTGCCCTGCGTGGTGACGACGCAAAGCTCGTAGCGTTTAAAGGATTGGAATTCACCGGGATTAAACCCAAAAACTTGGCGTTTATTGAATAAAGTACAACCAGAGAACTGACAAGAGGTACAAAGTAACTCGCTGTTTCGCACGGGTCTGTTCTGATTGAAGTCTGGATAGCGAGTCCCCGATCGGGACATCGGTCGATCGTTTTGTTCGAGACGGGCGTTGCCGTGGCACGAGGCGCTGATCCAGCGAAGTGACTCAGTGCCTCGTTGCTAAACGTGATTTAGTCGCCACGCGCTCGGTACTGATATAATGGTTGGGCACTACCTTTGGACATTGCATCATTCTCTCGAAGGAAGAGTTTGCAAGTTTGCGCATTCCGAAAGCCGGCTTTGGGCTCGGGCGCAACAATCCCTCCCCCCTTAAGGGAGAAAAGGGCGAAGGCCTTTTCGAGGATGATGCAGTGTTTACAATGTTCTTACAGGGGCCTTACGGCTAAAATGCGTTGTGGAGGTACATTATGCGCACCTGTCTACATGGTAGTATACTATGATGTTTCGATAATATAGGATAATACGGTAATATATAGTATGGTACGATATAATATATGTGAAGTACTATAATGCGATTTTTGTGTTTTCGCTGGCGTCTAGTGAGTACAAAAATCGGTGTTACAAGGTTTTGATGAAAGGTTCAGGTATCTGCAATTGCGTGCCTTGGTTTTCGTTTCGCTGACTCGACTTTGTGCTTGGCGCCTCTTGTGCTATAGCGCGTGGGTCGGCGTTTCTGCGGCGGGTGATATATTTATGTGTGGCGAGTGCGATTAGTGAAAGGATAATAAGTAAAGAGAGTGAAGCGGATGTGAAAAATCCATAATGATGCCATGTTGGGGTGTGAAGAAGTTTTTGTGTAATGTCGGTCTGTTTAAATGTTTCTTGTAAGTCGTTTAGTTTTTTGCTGACTCTATCTAATTCTTCTGGGTGTTTTATAATTCGTTTGAGTTTGAAGTTTGTGCCATTGTATGAATTTAGTACGTTTGCTTGTACGGGATCGGAATGTAAGTGTTCTATCGTTAAGTTATATGCTGGTAAGTAGTTTCAAGTTGCTTCTATTCCGTAGTACTTTCCGGTTTGGATAGTGAATTCTCTAGCGGTGATTATACATTTTCCTCTTATAGATAGTATACCAGAGTCTGCGATAGTGACGAAGTTCGTTTCCGTTTGTTTATCGCATGTTACGCCTAATTCTACGGGGTTTGGTGCGACATAGATCCAGGCGCCGGGTTGTAGTAATTCGATTAGGATAGTGAGGTTTAGTGTCATGATGCGTGTGGTACAGCTTGGTGATTGTTTTCGAGTAAGTTTGTTATATAATTGTACTTCGCATGGACTATCTGATGTTACAGTGAATATCGGGTGGTGAGAAGCGCATAGGTATGTACTATGTATTATCTTACATTTGTCGAGGTCGTCCTTGTTGAGAGTCACGTATTGCGACATCGACTGGTCTACGTTTACGTACTGTTCGACGGATTCGAGGTAAGCGTAGACTGAGCCGTTTTTGCGGGTTGGTCCCGGGTGCGCTTTGTTTAATTTGAAAACTCGTCCGTTCGTTAAGGGGACGTCGGAGTATGCCGTGATACGCATTATTTTATATAATAAATGTATGTTCTTAAGATTAATACTTAGGGGGAAAGTTAATCCGGTTGTTAGTTCCGTTGACACAGCGTTCAAGCGTTTTATTATTTCCGCGAGCGGTAGTACTCGTGGATTGAGGATGCCTTTTCTAATATCGACGACAAAGTCTAGTACGTCCTGTGCGTCTCGTAGTAGGGTCTCTGTTGTAACTTCTAGGAGTATAGAGTTTTCGTCAATTATTTTTCGAAGTTTGAAGTTTAAGTTGTTCTGCTGAAGTGCATATTGTAGCTGGCGAGTAGCGTTAAGTAGCGTCAGTTCGTTTTGTTCGACGTTGTGTATGGTTTCGTTTAGTAATTTTGCGTTGGTACTGATTACGTGGAGTTGTCCTTTTATAATGCTTTTGAGTGTTCCTGTTTGCTCTTGCAGGAGTGCAATTTGTTCGTTAATTTCGTTTCTGTCTTCTGTATCCATTATTCCGAATAGTGATTTTCCTATAGATCCTAGTCCATCGATTAGGCCGCGATTTGATCGTGTGTCTGAGCCGATGGTCTGTTCTATATAGGCGAGTAAATCTGTTACGCGGTCTAATTTTTTCTGGATTCCTGTAGTGAAGGTTTGGCAGAAGTGTGCCGATGTGTCTGTGGGGGGATTTTTGCATGTCGCGATTGTTTCGTAGAGAATGTTTCGGATGGTTGATTCGCGTTGAAAGATTGATGATAGATTAAGGTGCAATACCAGTTTCCAGGTGTCTTGATAGGTTTGCAGGGTTCCTATTCTTTCGAAATAGATTCCTGGTTGGTGCGTGAATTTTCGGACGCTGAAGTATTTATCGGGTATTGTTCCCTGTGTCGCGATGGCTCTAATAGCGAGGAGGGTGGTTCTGTAATGAGAACGAAAACGACTGTTTTTGTTTTCTTGTGTTTTTGGTTATTTGTTTGAGGGGCAGGGGTGCCTATGTGCTGTGACGTTACGTTTCGACGTAAGTCACAAAAAGGCTATCTCCACCCGTTTAAAACTAGCGCCGCGCGATATTAGAGAAGAGCGTCTCCAATCAGGGAAATCCTATCGATCTGACGACAATATTAACGACTGCGAATTCGTCTGAGCCAACAAGGGAGAAGCAAACCAGGGACGACCATCAACCCACAGCACCCCAAATCGCTAAATCTGCCAGCCCAGAGGAACTCGGCCCGACCAGGGTGAACATTAAGGGGATCAGCAGTCTCCGATGGCATCCGAAGACGACCGGTCACCGTTGGAGGAGCCGGGTGGTGAGGCAAGCGACCCCGAGTTGCCCTTGCATCGTGGGAGGCTTGACCAATTGTCGTCTCGACGAGGCAGGGTTGGCGCTCAGAGGGCCTACGGCCCTGGCGTCGTTCACCCGAGGGCACAGCGAGCCCTGCGCGCGCGGTAGCACCTGTTTGGCCGTCTCGGGAGATTCAATGTGGCCGTTCTCTTTGCGATTCTTGTGAGATTTTGAGTGGCATCTTCGATGCCTGGCGCCCATTTTTGTGATACTAGAGGATAGTTGGCTTCGAATCTCCCGGGCCGAAGTATCGGGAAAAGTGTCGTCCAGAGAGAAATATAAGAGATGGGAAATTCAGTTCTCCCCATAAACGAACTTCTCGATTTAACGCTTAACCATTAAAGTAAAGTCTATCAAAAGTCTCTCTCTCTTTCTAATTATTCTTGAGTCTAGCTCAAAAGCCGGACTCGAGAATATTCTTTTATTTTCCTGATAGTGCATGTGCATGATTGTTCTTCTCGAAGGAAGAAGGTTCTCGCGGAGGGACCGGGGGCCTCCGAGGAACGAGTGTTATCTTACCGAGAGCTCTTACGTGGGAATGGTGCGGAGGTGCAGAGTTGACGAATGTCTCGCGAGATTGTGAGAGGGAATGGAGTATAAGATGTGGATGCTGAGCGATGTTGGCCAATCTACAACATGTCGACGGCGAAGGCTCGTGGGGATCTCGTGAGTACCTTGTCATTATTATTGTACGAGGTTGGGTGCTATTTTGCATGTTATTTTTCGCGTGTGATTTAATTGTTGTGTTGTTTTGTTTAGGGACGCGTGTACCATTTCATGGCGGAGGACATCCGCTGGGAGCGGCGTCGGCGGCGAGTCGCCCAGGAAGATTTGGACGATCCATGGGGCGGCCCGGAGGCCGACCATTGGGGCCTAGCGGCCCTGTTTGGTAAGTTAGTGTAGTAATATAACTATATTTTTTTTGTGAATTGGGGATATGTGTCAATTTATTAATGTATTCGTTTTATTCTTTGTTGCAGAAAGGCACGAACGGACCCGCTGGGCCCGTATCAAGGCCTTGTGCTTATTTTTGAATAAAGAGTAGATCTTTTCCTTTATATGGTGTTGGGCGTTAATCTTGACCGGCAATACTGGTCCTTGCGGTTCGTTCTTCCTAAACCAGTTCCCTCCCCTTTAGTTTTAGTTTAGTTTTTAAAGATATTATAAGTTTATACGTAAGAGAAAGAGGTAAGTATATTGTATTATTTTGTTTCTTTTGGCACATATAGTTTTCATTTTTATGATTATTATTATTATTATTATTGTTTTGTTATTCCTTCGCGTTTAGTTAGTCTATGAAGTGTTTGAGACGGTTCGCGTGTACGCGTTGGGTTCGGTGACCCTTTTTAATAGAGTAGGTTTCATTATCGTGTTTGGCTATTATTCTGTATGGTCCGATCCATTTAGGAGTTAGTTTTTTTGATCGTTCTCGTCGGACAGTATCGTCTTTGAGTAGGACTTTATCGTCGGGTTTGTAGGTCGGTGTTTTAGTTCGTTTGTCGTAGGCGGTTTTAGATTTTTCTTTCTTCTGTCGTAGGGTTTCTCGCGTTACTTCGTGGGTCGATCGGATTCGTTCGCGCAGTTCTTCGGCGTATTTGTCGTACGTGTAGGTCAAACGCGGAGGTTGTTGTAGGGATGTCGGTAAAGTCGCGGTTTGTCCGAAGATAAGCTCGTTTGGAGTATGTCTGGTAGCATTGTGTGGTGTGGTGTTGTACGTGAACATCGCATAGGGGAGCCATTCGTCCCAGTCAGTTTGATCTTCGTTAATGTAATGTTTGAGGTAATCGGCTAGTGTTCGATGACTTCTTTCTAGGGCGTCGTTAGATTCCGGATGGTATGCGCTGGTTTGGATTTTGTTTATTTTGAGCAGTTTACACACGTCTTTAAATACCTGGCTTAGAAAGTTTGCTCCTTGGTCGGTAAGGATTTTTTCCGGTATTCCGAAAACACATACTATCTTTGTCGCGAAAGCTTTTGCGATGGTTCCGGCTTCTTGGTCGGGTATGGGTATAGCTATGCTAAATTTAGTTAACACGTCTTGGAACGTTAGGATGTATTTGCTGCCCTGGTTAGTTATAGTTAAAGGTCCTACGATGTCTAGAGCGCATTTTTCGAATGACTTAGTGGGAGTATCCGTTATTACCATCGGTGCTTTACTTGGAGCCCATGTTTAGTTTTTCTGGCATTTTTCGCATTTGGAAATGTGTTCCTCGACATCTTTTCTCATGGTCGACCAATTATGGTATAGTCTAATTCGGTCGAGAGTTCTTTTAATTCCTAGATGTCCGCCTAGGGGTGTGTCGTGGTGTTCGTATAGAATCCTTTTTATTTCGTCGGCCGTGTATTCGCGGTCTGTGGGGCTGTCCGTGGCATTGAGTTGAGGCAGATGACCGTCGTCGGTCGGGCTGGCGTCAGCTCTCGCGCGGGCGTTCTGGGCTCTGGTTACCATGTTTATTCTGCTGAGCGCGTCGGCGTTATTATTTTGGATGCCTTTCTTATAATGGATCTCATAGTTGTACTCTGCTAGTCTTATTCGCCATCTCGTTAGTCGTGATCCCGGGTCCTTTACATTAAAGAGCCACGTGAGGGGCTTATGGTCGGTGACGACGATGAATTTGGTCCCGTAAAGATAGGGTCGGAAATGTTGGGTTCCCCATACGATAGCTAGGAGTTCCCTTTCCGTTGTGCTATAATTTTGTTCTGCTTTGTTAAGGACTCGGTTCGCGTATGCTATCGGCAGGTCCTGGCCTATTTTGCCTTGGGATAGTATCGCGCCGATTGCCTTTCCGGAGGCATCGGTTGTGAGTACGAAGGGTTGGGTGAAGTCTGGGTACTGTAAGAGAGGTGGCGACGTTAATTTGTTTTTTAGGAGTTCGAACGCTTCTTGCTCAAGTGATTTCCACGTAAAGGGTCGGTTCTTCTTTAGGAGTTGTGTAAGGGGTTTAGCTATTCCCGAAAAGTTGTCGATGAATCTCCTGTAATATCCGGCTAATCCTAGAAAGGACTGTATCTCTTTAGATTTTTGAGGTGTAGGAAAGTTCTTTACGGCTTCTAGTTTCGAGGGGTCTGGTTTTATTCCGTCTTTGCTAATAACGTGTCCTAGGTATATGGTCTTTTTACGTAGGAAGTGACATTTAGAGGGCTGTAGTTTTAATCCATTTTCGCGAAGTCGTTTGAAAACAGATTCGAGACGTTCTTGGTGTTCTTGCAGTGAACATCCATAGACTACTATGTCGTCTAGGTAAACGAAGCATTTGATTCCTTGTAGTCCTGCTAGCACTGAATTCATAAGTCTTTGAAAGGTTGCGGGAGCATTTTTCAGTCCAAAGGGCATTCTATTATACTCGTAGTGTCCATATGGAGTTGAGAATGCGGTTTTTTCGCGGTCCTCAGTCTTCATGGGAATTTGGTGGAAGCCTGACGCTAAATCTAGTGTGGAAAAATATTTGGCTCCTCCTAATTGGTACAAGATGTCCGTAATATTTGGTAGGGGGTATGAATCTCCGGCGGTGACGCTGTTTAGTTTTCGAAAATCGACGACGACTCTAAATCTGAGTCGGCCTGTGGCGTCGGTTTTTTTGGGGACGACGAGTAAGGGCGAGTTCCACGGGCTGGAACTGGGGCCGACTATTCCTTCCTTAGCCATTTCTTTAACTTGCCTATCAACTTTGGTTTTTTGAGTTTGTGGAAGTCTGTACGGTCTAGTGTTAATAGGGATGGTGTTGTCTATCAGAGGTATGGCGTGTTCAGTCCTGTTAGTGTATCCTAATTGATCGCCTTCTAGGTAAAATATGTCGTTATATCGTTCGCATAGGTCGGTTAGACGCCTTTTTTCCTCGGCGTGTAGGTTGTCGAACGCTATTTCTTTGCGCAGCGTTTGCATTCGGTCCGTGCCGCTGACGGCTTGTACGGAGTAAGCGATTCTGCTGTCTACGGTATCGCGAGGGGGGTCAGTGTTCTCGCACGGGTCGACAGGGTTTAGTTCTACAACTGGTGTTCTAATTTTAGAGTCTTCGAGATTTGTGTTCATTACACTGATAAGGCATTCGTTATCGGTTGCTGTGGTGAGAACATTGCCTATGAATATACCGAGTTTGATCATGTCTCGTTCTACGATTCCTTCGCCCCTGGTAACGGTGTGTGCTAGGATTACTGTTTCTGTTCGCGCTTTTAAAGTTACGTGATCCCCGCTAATGATCGGGAGATGTGTCCCGAGGATGTTGAGAAATTGACCGGGTCGAATCTCGGTGCCGTATCGTGAGATAAAATCGAGGCCTAGGAGTCCGTGTGGTTCTCCGAGTAGGTCGTCATGTACTAGTCGACAGAGGTGTCTGATTTGTTTGTTTCCTATTCGGATGGTGAGGTATGCGCTGCACAAGGTCTTGGTGACGCTCGGTCCGATGCCGTGCAAGGTTACGACTTCTTTCACGGCGGGAAAATCGCCAAGGACTCGTCCGACTTTCAGCAAAGTAATTTCGGCTCCGGTGTCTATCAGCATGAGGGCCTTTCCGTTAAGCAATTCCGGTGCTTCGATTTCTACTAGGTTACGTAGTGACTTGGGCTCAGCTGCTATCGTCTTAACCTGGTATGAACTGATTCTCGTGTCATCGTCCGGCCTTCCTTCCGAGCCGGGGCGGCAAAGCGCGACACGCGACGTGTCTCGAGTTTCAGGCTGTCGGTAATATTCTCGTGAGTCATTGTGTGCTCGCGGGGGTCGCTCTGTCCGATTTCTTTCGTTTACTCGCTGGCGTGCGCGGCATTCCTCGAGGGTGTGCCCGGGCTTTTTGCAGTATCTGCATGTTATGGTTACGTGTTGGACCGCTCGGTTAGGGGGGTAAGCTCGAGGATTATGAGGGCGGTATGAGGTTTGGTTAGGAAAGGGACGGGGCGAGCTTAAGCGAGTGTAGCAATTATTGGCAATGTGGCCTATCTTGTGGCATCTTCCGCACTTTGGAGCATCGCGCGTTTGTCTATTGCGGGTATATCCGCGGGTATTCTCGCGGTAACGCGAAGGGTTGTTAGGGCGAGGGGGCCCTAGTCCTAGAATCCGTTCTTCCTCGATGGCGGCTGCTATTGCCGATTGTAGGTTATCGAAAGTACGGGTTCTGATTATTAGTTTGAGGTGATCTTTCAATCCTCGGGTGAAGTAGCGTAAGGCTTGTTTTTCTAGAAGGTCCTCGATAGCTGCACTGTGTGACGCGTTGAGGGTGTCTTCGATGGACAGTTCTTTCATTTCGGCTAGTAGCCTTTCCATCCTAGATCCGAAATGCTGGACGCTATCTCCTTCTCTCTGTCTACAACTACTAAAGTCGGTCTGTACGGTGTCGGAAGATCGTTTTACGGCGAATCGCGTTTTGAGTAGGCGGGTTAATTCCGCGAAGCTACCTATTGTTTTGTGTTGCAGTTCTCGCAAGGTTCTGCCTTTTATCTTGTTTTTTAAGATGAGTCGCAGGAGTCGCGGTTGCTCGTTTTCGGGTGCGCATTGCAGGGCGCAATCGACATCGCTAAGAAACGCGAGCAAGTCGGAGTCTCTCTCTCCATCGAAAGTTCCGATTAGCCCGAGCGCGGTTACGACTCCTCGGATCGACTGGTTATTGGAGTCGCTAGGACCTGAGTATGACATAGCGGGTTCGTCTCCTACAAGACTGAAGTCGTGACTTTTAACAGGGTACCGGCGCTGCGACGGTACGACGATACTCTCGGGTGTCGTCTGGGCGCTCGAACTGGCGGCGCGATACGTGTCGGTGCTAGTGTCTAGCTTGGGTGCTCGCACGCGGCGTCGTTGTTGGCCGGAGTGGTCTAGGGAAGGACGCGCCTTTACTTTTGTAGGATCTACTGGACTAAATATGAGCTTCTTATCAAAGAAAGACTCTAGTGATCTACAGAATGACCTTCGGTTGGGAAGAAGGTGTCTGAGGGCAAGTGCGTCTTCCGTAGGCATGCAAGGGCCGTGTGAAGATTCTGGTTTACAATATATTTCTTCCGGGTGTCGCTACGGCGATTCGAGTTTTCTATTTACTCACAGGTTGACTGGCAGGCGCATGCTGCTGGTTGATGTCCGCTGGTAGTCGTGGGGTGTCGGTTGATGTAACTGGAGTCGGCGAAGTGGCGAAATCTCCTTATCGCCTCTGTTGTACAAGGTGTTGTCGGCGTGTCGGGTTCTGGAGCTCCTTATCGCTCGTACAGGGGACCAGATGTCTTCGGTCCGTAGGTGGATGGTGCATTCTTTCTCGGTGCCTCGGTGGTCGTCTCCGCTCAGCCAAAGGTCCCCGGATCAGCAATGCCACGTCGGCGACGTCCGGTCAGGTTTGGTTATACTTTTCCCGTTAGCTAGGCAGTCTAGCCGTCTCGGACAAGAGAGCGGCGGTCTGGTGGAGTGCGAGTGTCTCCTAAGAGCTTGTTCGCGTCTCCGGTTTGAGTGGTTCTGCCGGTCTCTACCTCAGCAGAGATTGACTTCTAGGTCGAATTGGAGTAACTCTGGCAATCACACCACGTTACACTTTTCGGCAGGCTCACGATGTGACTTCGACGGTGCAGCTCCCACACCGCTGCCACCATTTAATGTTGTGCCCTGCGTGGTGACGGCGCAGAGCAGGTAGCGAGATCGGAGGAAGTCAGGCTTGTAGCATTTAAAGGATTGGAATCCACCGGGATTAAACCCAGAAACTTGGCGTTTATTGAATAAAGTATAACCAGAGAACTGACAAGAGGTACAAAGTAACTCGCTGGTTCGCACGGGTTTGTTCTGATTGAAGTCTGGATAGCAAGTCCCCGATCGGGACATCGGTCGATCGTTTTGTTCGAGACGGGCGTTGCCGTGGCACAAGGCGCTGATCCAGCGAAGTGACTCAGTGCCTCGTTGCCAAACGTGATTTAGTCGCCATGCGCTCGGTACTGATATAATGGTTGGGCACTACCTTTGGACATTGCATCATTCTCTCGAAGGAAGAGTTTGCAAGTTTGCGCATTCCGAAAGCCGGCTTTGGGCTCGGGCGCAACAATACAACTAAATTAGATTGCCTATGAGCATTCTGCTTGGTTTATATATTATAATTCTAAAGCGTTAAATCAAATAATGATTCAGAGTAGCAAAAGAGAGATTCCCAATAGCTATAATATATTGAAATTTTAAATGATTGGACTTAACACTTTACAAATCATTCCTGACTGTCAAATACCTAGCTGACGGAGCGCAAACCTAAAGTGCTGAAATTAGTTTGAGCAAGTACTGATTATTAATACCGAGCATTCCCTTGAACTGTAAATAAATAATTGCTAATATTGCTTTAAAGATAAATATGCTACACTCTTGACAATTTTAATTATTGGAAATCAGCACTCGTTCACCAAACACATTTGACACTTCATAATTCTTAATAATGACAAGATTACAGGGACAGGGGCAAGGACACTATACTCTTTTATTAACTAAATAAAAGCATGGAATCTTGAATAAAATAAAATAATAAAATTGGACTGTGTCACATAACCATTATGGCACATAACCAGCCATGGCATAACCGGCTTAACCAATGTGTCGGTATGACACAGATTACAGATTCTAGATCGGTAACGTAAATACGATATTTCCGTTTGCTGCCATCTCGTATGAGAAAAGTGAAAGTCACATTTTTAGGAACATGTTCCCCTGAATCTTAATTTGCCTTGCCGTTTTCACGAGAAGAATAAGCAGGAGAAATCCATATCTCTTGAACAACTGAACCGATTCGCTTGATTCTTGGCTCATTCGATTCAGAAAAATCAACGAAAAAATATAAAATTCAGAAATAAATCCTTGGAGCTGTAACTTTTCCATGAATCGAGGTGAAAGTTTTATAGCGGACGAAAACCGCTACACTTCGGGATAAGTATCCTCGGTAGTCGCGCGCTGTACTATATATATAACTACTACTTGGCGCGAGACTCTACCGAGTCTCCTGATGAACGTACGTTAATTAACAAATCGGAAAATAATTAGTTGATATGCATTGCTTCTCTTACCTTTTCGGCGGAACGACCGTCAATTTGACCGCCGTCGGCACGCTAGCCGTCGCGTGCGGGAGCACCGGTATCCCGAGGTACGGGTGGGCGCGTGCCGGCTGGTAGAGCGACCTAAGGAGGCGCTGTATTTGCCATTTGCGGCCAGCGCGACGCACTCTTGCCATCCTGGTTTTTTGCGTTGATCAATGAAATTGAAAATTACAATTTTTATCAAATACCGGATGCCACTTGGCCTTTAGCAGAAGCAGACGCTACCG
Source organism: Ectemnius cavifrons (assembly GCA_964023945.1). Classification (NCBI taxonomy): domain Eukaryota; kingdom Metazoa; phylum Arthropoda; class Insecta; order Hymenoptera; family Crabronidae; genus Ectemnius; species Ectemnius cavifrons. The sequence goes on from OZ030382.1 coordinate 2,465,473, forward strand.
TCGCGTCTGGATCATTCAATGGCTAAGCGAATCATCACGTCGGTTAAGACATGCCACGTGTTTCCATGTTACTCCCCATGTCACGTGCCATTCCCGCTTCTGTTGGACAGGGCATTTTTCCGCGTGGAGGAGCAACAAACGGATGGTGTCCATGTTTCAGCCAAGTGCGGAACCTGCGGACGCGTACTTAAGGGCAGCTTCCGGGCGACATCAAACTTTCTGCAGCATTTACGTTGCTGCCACAGAGACAAGTACAGGGTGTACGAGGAGTACAAAATGAACCAGAGCACGCCCAGAAGAGGCAATTCTCGAAAGAGGCAGCTCGTGGTCGAAATCGAAGGCGAACCGGAAAATCTTGCGCGAGTCCAAGGCGTGGAGGGTCCGGGAGTACGTACGAGATCCACCGATCAAGAGCGAGTGGACAGACTGATTCTAAAATATATATGCGCCACGGGAAAGTCGCTGCGGACAATGGAGGAGCCGGAGTTCCAGGCTCTCATCACCGGGTTGGCAAGGGTGAAGGGCACTTTCAAATGCATGACCAGGAAGACACTGGGAAAGCGCGTGACAGCCATATATCAGGAGATGATGCAGGACATCAGGGAGAGCCTGAGGAACGTTAAATATGTCTGCACCAGTGCAGACATTTGGTCGTCCCACAGACGAAGCTTCTTCGGCATGACAGTGCACTGGGTCGACGATAAGTTGGAAAGAAATTCACGTGCATTAGCGTGCACTCGATTTGATAGCCCTCACACATACGAGCGAATCACCGCGCTCATTCTCGACCTTTATGGGCGCTTTAATATCGAGCCGGAAATGGTGACCTATATGGTCACCGATAACGCGTCCAATTTTGTAAAAGCCCTCAAGGAGCTGGCCAACTACGAGACTATCCAACACCAAGAAGAACCGGAAGCGGAAGACACGGATTTCCCTGAAGACGAGAGAAGCGTCCAATTCTCGGACGTTGGCGCTTTGGTGCGCCAAAACGACGAAACAAGTACTCGCAACGTCTGGCTGAAACACCATAGGTGTTGCGGCCACACCCTCAACTTAATTGGCTCCACTGATTGTCTCAAGCTGGCCCGAGTAAATCCGGTGTACGGAAAATACCACCAGGCGGCGATGACAAAATGCTCCGGGCTTTGGAGCAGGACGAACCGCTCGAGTTCCAAGGCGGCAGAAACCTATCTCGAAATTGTCGGCCGAGCTCCGAAGACACCGTGCCCCACGAGATGGAACTCGACGTACGAGGCGATCCTCGAACTAGTGGGCATCGAGGACAAGTTGGGCCAAGTTTGCAACGCCTTAAGTACTTATTCTGCATTATTTCGTTGCAAGTTGCGGTCTTTTCATAAAAATTATCGCAATTGCGATAGTACTACCGATTGATTTTCTTAAACGTTTCGATTTGTTTTATCGTTTCAGGTGTTCCGGTGTTCACCGCAACAGACCTCGAATTCCTGAGGGAATTTACAGGTTGCCTGAAGCCAGTGGCGTTCGCCCTCGACAAGTTGCAGGGCGATAACGTTCACATGGGAGATGTTTATCCCTGCATCTTGGCAATCCAGGACAAACTGATGAGGATGGAGGATGGCGTGGGACCCAGCCTCAAATATTGCGGCCCTTTGCGCCACCATATACTGGCAGCGTTGCAGCAGCGCTTCCACTACCTCTACGACATACCAGCAGGAAACACGGATGAGGATTATATTGTGGCGACAGTCAGCCACCCGCGCTGGAAATTAAGATGGATGCCCCAGGATTGGGGCACCGCCGGGTAGGAGAGAGTGCGGGAGTGCACCCTCGCAGCTTTAAAACGTCTTGCCGACGCAGCGCAACCCGCGCGCCCCAGACCATGTCCAGTCCAGCAAACATGTTTGCGAAACGAAGAGGAGGCAGATTTTTTCGCCTTCATGGACGAGGTTCCTTATGAGGATCAAACGTCTGCCGGGAGCAACGATGCAGCGGTGGAACTGGAGTTCTACCAATACCTCAATGATCCAGACTTGCGCCTGACAAGTTTAAGAAAATATCGGTACATGCGCGAGGCGTTTATGCGTTATAACACGGCGATCCCGTCGTCGGCGCCCGTTGAGCGCCTTTTCAGTTTCGCCGGAATTGTACTCAGCCCGAGACGGAGCTGCCTCGGAGACGAGACATTCGAAAAATGTACTCTACTCACTGCGAATCGGCGAATTTTATAATGTTATCACTTTACTCTTTTCATTTCTGTTTATTTTAATTTTATTATTTCTGTTTTGTTTTATATGTATTTTATGAGTAATATTTTGGAATAAATCCGTTTCCACTGTTAACTTTCAATAATAAATGTGTCTTAGTTTTGTTATACGTTGCTCCTACTTTCCTATGCGAAAATAGTAAATGGAGAGAAAACTTAAATTCGTCCATACGAATTCGTTTTCCTTTTACTAGACATTAATCGATAATAAACATCTCAACAATTGCTTAACGGGGAGTGTTATGCCCAGTTCCCGGTTCTTGGTTCGCCCTCACTCCTCATTCGCTGCCCACTGCGTCTCTCTTAATCTGAGACAAATCGCCGACTCTCTCTTTCAATCTTAAAGAAAAGGAAGCCTCCTCGCACCCGAAGCGATGTGAGAATATAGATTCCCTACATAATATATAGCTTGCACTTAACAAATTCAATATTCCGAAGTTAAACAATATGAGATTTACAGCTTGCCTAATATAATTTAAAATTTTAACTTTAGTCTGTTGGAAGTTAGAAGCATGCTTGTAATTGGTAATAATTAGCACCTGTTTACTGATTCTCAATAGCTAGGGTGCATTTAAATTGCAGATTAGATAAGCTACACCCTCATACACACTTTAACTTTGGTATATCTGTATATACCAAATATCAGTACCAAATGCATAGGTCACGGGGCACACAATCTAAAGTAATGAAATTTACTAAACAAGTACTGATTACCAATAGCTATTATATCCCTAAACGACATGTGATTGGTTATTAGTACTTGCTTACATCATTTTAGTTCTTTAGCTGAACCGTTCCTTGAACAATGAACTTGACAGTCAAGATACAAATTAGACTGCGTATGAGCATTTGGCTTGGTTTATATATTTTAATTGTAAAGCATTAAATCAAACAATGATTCAGATTAGCAAAAGAGAGATTCCTAATAGCTAGAATGTAATGAAATTAGAAATAATTTGATTTAATACTTTACAAGTTATTCCTAACTGTCAAGTGCCTAGCTGATGGAGCGCAAACCTAAAGTGCTGAAATTAGTTTGATTTAAAGATCTGAAAATTGTTCAGTGCGTAGCACAACAATCACTTAATCATTTCAGCTCTTTAGCTGAAGCGTGCCTTGAGCAACAAACTTGACAGTCTCAATACAACCACACTAAATTAGGCTGCGTATGAGCATATCGCTTGGTTAATAGTATAACACTAAAACATAAAATCAAACAATCATTCAGATTAGCAAAGGAGCGATTATCAATAGCCAGAATCTACTGAAATTGTAAATGATTTGACTTAATACTTTACAAGTTATATTTGATAAGCCATATATGCAAGCTCTCTCATTCTCAGTCTAGTTTTTTTTTATGTATCCTGACTATCAAGTGCCTAGCTGACAGAGTGCAAACCTAAAGTGCTGAAATTAGTCTACGTAAGCAACTACTGATTACCAATAGCTAGCATTCCCTTAAATTCTAAATAATTGCTAACTAATTATTGGTTAAAAGATTCATATGCTAGACACTTGAGAATTTTAGCTATTGATAATGAGTACTTATTTACCAAATACAGTGAACAGTCATTTGTGAATTACGCACTTAACACTTTTGACATTTCATAATTCTCAATAGTCACAAGATAATAGGAACAGGGGCAAGGATAGTATGCTCTTTTATTAACTAAATAAAGAATTGAACCTGAAAAGCAAATAATAAAAATAAAATCGGAATAATCGGACTGTGTCACATAACCGGCTTAACCAACGTGTCGGTAACGTAAACACAACATATTATCTCCGCAGCCCGCAGCATTTCTGATTGCTGCCATCTCGTATGAAAAAAGTGAAAGTTACATTTTTAGGAATTCTGCATGAATCCCATGACTCTTAATCCGCCTTGCCTTTACTACGAGAATAATAACGAGGTGAAATTCATATCTCCTGAACGACTCAACCGATTCGCTTGATTCTTGGCTCATTCGATTCAGAAAAATCAACGAAAAAATACAAAATTCAGAAATAAATCCTTGGAGCTGTAACTTTTACATAAATCGAGGTGAAAGTTTTATAGCAGACGATAACCGCTACACTTCGGGAGAAGTATCCTCGGTAGTCGCGCGCTGTACTATATATATAACTACTACTTGGCGCGAGACTCTACCGAGTCTCCTGATCCCGAAGTGTAGTGGTTATCGTCTGCTATAAAACTTTCACCTCGATTTATGAAAAAGTTACAGCTCCAAGGATTTATTTCTGATTTTTGTATTTTTTCGTTGATTTTTCTGAATCGAATGAGCCAAGAATCAAGCGAATCGGTTGAGTCGTTCAGGAGATATGAATTTCACCTCGTTATTATTCTCGTAGTAAAGGCAAGGCGGATTAAGAGTCATGGGATTCATGCAGAATTCCTAAAAATGTAACTTTCACTTTTTTCATACGAGATGGCAGCAATCAGAAATGCTGCGGGCTGCGGAGATAATATGGCTGTGTTGAAGTTTACGTTACCGACACGTTGGTTAAGCCGGTTATGTGACACAGTCCGATTATTCCGATTTTATTTTTATTATTTGCTTTTCAGGTTCAATTCTTTATTTAGTTAATAAAAAAGCATGTTATCCTTGCCCCTGTCCCTGTTATCTTGTGACTATTGAGAATTATGAAATGTGAAAAGTGTTAAGTGCGTAATTCACAGATCACTGTTCACTGTATTTGGTAAATAAGTGCTCATTATCAATAGCTAAAATTTTCAAGTGTCTAGCATATGAATCTTTTAACCAATAATTAGTTAGCAATTATTTAGAATTTAAGGGAATGCTAGCTATTGGTAATCAGTAGTTGCTTACGTAGACTAATTTCAGCACTTTAGGTTTGCACTCTGTCAGCTAGGCACTTGATAGTCAGGATACATAAAAAAACTAGACTGAGAATGAGAGAGCTTGCATATATAGCTTATCAAATATAACTTGTAAAGTATTAAGTCTAACCATTTACAATTTCAGTAGATTTTGGCTATTGATAATCTCTCCTTTGCTAATCTGAATCATTGTTTGATTTAGCGTTTTAGTGTTATAATATTAACCAAGCGATATGCTCATACGCAGCCTCATTTAGTGTAATTGTATCGACACTGTCAAGTTTGTTGCTCAAGACACGTTTCAGCTAAAGAGCTAAAATGATTAAGTCATTGTTGTGCTACGCACTGAACAATTTTCAGACTTTTAAATCAAACTAATTTCAGCACTTTAGGTTTGCGCTCCATCAGCTAGGCACTTGACAGTCAGGAATAACTTGTAAAGTATTAAATCAAATTATTTCCAATTTCATTACATTCTATCTATTAGGAATCTCTCTTTTGCTAATCTGAATCATTGTTTGATTTAATGCTTTTCAATTATAATATATAAACCAAGCAAAATGCTCATACACAGTCTAATTTGTATCTTGGCTGTCAAGTTCATTGTTCAAAGAACGCTTCAGCTAAAAAACTAAAATGATGTAAGCAAGTACTAATTACCAATCACATGTCATTTAGGGATATAATAGCTATTGGTAATCAGTACTTGTTTAGTAAATTTCATTACTTTAGATTGTATGCTCCGTGACGTATGCATTTGGTACTGAAGATATACCAAAGTTAAAGCGTGTATGAGGGTGTAGCTTATTTAATCTGCAATTTAAATGCATCCTAGCTATTGGGAATCAGTAAACAGGTGCTAATTATTACACAATTACTAGCATGCTTCTAACTTCCACCAGACTAAAGTTAAAATTTTAAATTATATTAGGCAAGTTGTAAATCTCATACTGTTTAACTTTGGAATATTGAATTTGTTAAGTGCAAGCTATATATTATGTAGGGAATCTATATTCTCACATTCAGCTCAATTTCTTAGATCTCCTCCTATGTGCATGATTAAGTTATAAATACATTGTAACATTAAGGTTACATTATAACATAAACATGCATATGTATGTATGTATATTTCATTTTTCCCCTTAGGGTTTAAATCCTTACATCTCCTTACACTCTACCGCACTTATGCTACTTATCGTTACCACTCGCCTCCTCTCTCCTATCCCTTTCATCGCGCTTTCCTCCTCCCTCTCTTTCCTCTCTCTCCCTCGCCACTCTCTCCCTCCTTCTTTATTCATCTTTACTGCCCGCTCTCTTATCTACTCCTTATCCTAACGTCATTCTTTCCTCACACTCTCTCATCCCTCCATCCTTCTCCACTCTCATCCCGCGGACTTCCGCATAAACATGCATATAGGTGATGGTGCATATTTGAACAGAAATGGCACTTGACATTTTAATAAAATTCTACTTTTAAATTTATTAATTAAACCATTGATAAATAATTAGAAATTTGATTGTGTTTATTGTTAAGTATTAACTAACAAAACGGCATGAAATCCGTCCAAAAGCATTAAACTGTAAAAAAATGCGCCAAGTAGCAGTTTGATTTTCCCACAAAATTGAAACATTGATAAATAAATAGAAATTTTATTGTCTTTATTGTAAAGCATTAACTAACAAAAAGACATGAAATCCGTCCAAAAACATTAAACTGTAAAAAAATGCGCCAAGTAGCAGTTTGATTTTCCCCAAAATTGAAGTATAACAAAAGAGATAATAGATATCATACAACAAAGCCAAGTTTTCATTGAAAGATACCTCGATTTAATTCGCATTAGCAATTAATAATAAATTAACAATAAATTAGCGATTAACAATAAAAAAAACTTGGCGTGTGCGCCCTTCATTCGAGGCACTTGCTCAGGTAATATTGCTAAAAAAACTTTTAAAGAAATTAAATTCTAGTAAAGTCACTTTTGGGTTTGAATCAGTTGCCCATTGTCTTTTTACCTCGCAATGAAGCGTGCACACGCCAAGTTTTTTTTATTGTTAATCGCTAATTTATTGTTAATTTATTATTAATCGCTAATGCGAATTAAATCGAGGTATCTTTCAATGAAAACTTGGCTTTGTTGTATGATATCTATTATCTTTTTTGTTATATTTCAATTTTGGGGAAAATCAAACTGCTACTTAGCGCATTTTTTTACAGTTTAATGTTTTTGGACGGTATTGCTGTCCTGTAAAATGACATCGTGTTATCTTACATCTTTGTGTCCTTTTCAAATCCGTTATCCATAGCCGCCAGTAATCATACTGTTCATCTAGTAGTTGTTAATCCCAGTCTATTCCGCTGTGCCAAACTTTCTGCAATAATATTTTGCTGCGAACGGTAAACGGCGCAAGCATGCCCATGAGATCGTATATTGACATGATTGTCTGTAACATCTGACGTTTCATTGGACGTTGGGTGCCTAAGATTATGGAGCAAGGGATTTTTACCATGCTTAGATCGAAACTCAACGTATCCTCCGTCGGTTCCCACTTTAAACCTAAAACCTTTTGACTGGTTGTTTTGTCTGGATTAAATATGATCGTCCCAGTGGCTAATGAAGCAGGCGGCAGACTTTTCAATACCTTTTGACTGTTGCTACACCAGTTACGAATGTTGAAGCCGCCTCGTCTGTGTATTTCCATCACTTCTTGAACCAGCTTTACAGCTTCATCCTCGGTGTCAACACTGTCTAAGTAGTCATCCATATAGTGTTTGCGTACGATCGCTGAAGCAGCACAGGGATATTCAGATTCAAACTCGTTTGCGTTTCGGTTTCTAACGTAAAGCGCCGAGCAAGGGGACCATGCGGCTCCAAATATCATAGAGGTCATGGTATATGTATCTGGTGGGCGATCTCGGTCTTTTCCCCTCCATAAAAAACAATGATAACGTTGGTCTTCTTCACGAATATTAACTTGCAAAAACATCTCCTTTATATCTCCGATAAAGGCTATAGGCTTCTGTCGGAAACGAAGCAATACTCCCAATAATGAACCGAGTAAATCTGGTCCCGGCAGTAGACAATCATTGAGAGATACTCCATTGGTCTTCGCCGCTGCATCGAATACCATTCGTAGTTTTCCTGGTTTATGTGAGTTTGTGACTCCAAAATGAGGCAAATACCACATGGGTGGACTGTCTGTTTGTGATCGCTTGCAGGCGTATCCGCTTTCTAAAAGATTGTTCACTTGTTTTTCATAAGCTTTCGAATATTCAGAGTCTTTATCTAATTTTTTTTCAAGAGTTCTTAAACGGTTGTCTCTAAAGTTATTGGGGAGTTGGATATCGTCTTCCTTCCACAATAGTCCCGTTTCCCAACGCTCACCACTTCGTTTCGTTCTGGATTCGAGCAGGCGAAGTGCTCGTGTCTTTTGAGCGTCAATTCGAGGTTTGGTTACAATACCTATGTTTTCTAGGCTGAAAAAGTTTTTTACTAACTAATGTAACTCCTTCATACTTGCCACTTCTTCGTCTTTACCCGGCTCTTCAACGTGAAACAAGCAATCTTTCCTTCCGTGTCTAGCTGTAGTCGTCATGTACCCATGTACAATCCAACCCAATTTGGTATAAGAAGCTACTGGTGCAGTGCGAACAGCGCTCTTTATTTTTCGCGTTACTATTAAGTCTCAGTTGTCTTGACCCAATAATATCGCCGGTTGTATGTTGGGGTAACATTGGGGATTTATGCCCCTTAAATGTTGGTAACCTTTGATGTCCCGCTCGCTCAGCTCTTGATATGGTAAAGACAGGTTACGTACCGTCTTCGCTCCTAACACAGAATATTTTTCGCCGCTATCTGAATGACTTATTTTGAAGGATACGCGCTTGCATTTAGATTCTACTATGCTCATGCAGCCAGCGCCTCGTAGTTTTAAGTTGTCTCTTGGCCCTTCTGCCCCGATTTCTGCGGCGAGATCTTCATCAATTAATGTAATGGTAGATCCTTCATCTAGTAGAGCAAAACTTGATCGATAGTTACTCGGTCCGTATATCAACACAGGAACGATTTTTAATAGCACGTTCCTTTTATCATTTAGTCAGATATTGTTATTGGTATTAACGCTGTTAACGTTGCTCGTGCCTGCTCTTAGACTGTTCCCGTTATTTGGTAATATGGTCTCTACCTTTTGATGAAGCGTTGGTTTGACCGGTTGGTGTAAGAGAGTATGATGCGCTTTATTACAACCTGTCTGCTTGCATAGACTTGCCTTACACTGACTCCGCCTATGAGATGCTCGCAAACAACGAAAGCAAAGTCCGGCATGTTTTGCACATTCCCACCGTTGTTTAACAGTTTGTTTACTGAACCAAGCACATTTTTCTATCGGGTGTTGTTGGCCTCTACAAAAGGTACAACCCTTTCGACTTCCGTCTCGGGTATCGTCGTTGTTCGTAGTAATCAGTATCGTTCGATTTTTGTGATTTTCGTCTTTTGAAGTGATACGTCGGAAACTAGACAAATTCTGTTGTCGTTGCGGCTGATGTTCCCGACTTAGGATATTACCTGTTCCCGCTTTGTTGGCTATTTCAGCCTCATAGAGAAGGTACTTTGATAGCACTACCATCCTAGGCTCATTGTTGTTCTCATTTTCATTCCAAAATCGATTGTAATTATGTATCATAGCGCTAGGCATTTTGTTGAGTATGTCTGATACAAGATCTGGGCTATTCAAATAACCCATGTGATTCACAGCTTGCATAGCAGTTACATAACTTCTTACCTTTGTTGAAAACACGGCAAAACTGTCGTGACCGGTACCGATCCTAGGTAGTCGTTTCAAATCATCCACTAATTTGCGAATGATATAATCTATATTTCCGAAGCGTAGCTCTAATGTCTGCATAATTTGATTAACATTACTAGCAGTCATCATCATCGCTGCTACGGGTTCTCTCGCCTCGCCTCGTAGGCATCCATATAGTCGTGAGACGTTCTCCATTTCGGAGTATCCTCCCTTTTCTGTCGATAGATCGAATGCTCTTTTGAAAGGCAACCATTCTAACGGGTCACCATTGAAGGTAGGCAAATCTTTATGATTCATCAATCTGTTCATGAATCGATCAGTAGGGACAGTACTCGCACGATTGTTTATTCCCTCCAAAGTTTGGGTCAAAGCCTCTGTCAATAATCTGATGTGTGCGGGAGTAGCTTCAGTAGCTTCAACTCTTCTTTCAGATTCGAACATTTCCTGCAAACCGACTGCAGGGTTGGTGTTTCTATTTACTATGGGGGAATGCACTGTCAATCTTTCAGGCAGCGGTTGACTTCTATTTTCGTCAGTTCCCAACCAATCTTGGACACGACGCATTCCTGTACCTCGATTTGTCAAGTTTGTTGTTTCCGAATCATTGTCACCTTCGTTTCCACTCTGAGCTTCTGCTAGATCTACTTCCAACCTCTTATCTATTATCTCCAATTCCAAACGCTCTTTTTCCTCTATCGCACGTTTCCGTATTTTAGAGCGTTCTTCCGCTGCACGCAGTTCTAAACGTCTTTTCCGCGCAGCTAGACTTGACACCGATGCTGAGTTAGATCCGTTGGTAGGCTCGACAAGTTCGGCTATTATGTTTGAGTTCGCCTCCGATTGAAACGTTTCCGGTTCTGGTGTAGCGTGTAACTGGCTCCTCACTTCAGTTTGTGTTTTTGAATTTCTTTCTGTCGGTCTTATATTTGGTTTACGGCCTCGTCGAGCTTTATTACTTGACGGAGTTACCCGAATTGCTTCGATCTCTCCTGTTTGCTGTTTGCAGTCGATTTACCCTCATTATTGGAACACCTTCTTCCTTTCCCTCGGGTAACTGTCCGAGCGAGAGCACCTCGCGGCATTATGGATTCCTTAAGATCAAATCGTCGCTGGCTACGAAATCTGAAACCACTTGTTTCGATACAGTGACTCATATGGGATATATGAAAGGTTAAGAAGAATATGTGGATGGCATATCTGAGAATGCTCTTTAAAGGCCAACGAGCAATATTGAATCACCTGTTCCTTTTTTTTTTTGATTTAAGTCTGTTGAACTCTCAACTCGCATTCGAAAGCATAATTATTGCCTCCCTCCCTCCATCTCCTGTCACTGCCCCAGATCCGGCTCGAAGGACCAAATTATGTACCGAACCTCATCGTTATACCATCGCGATGTAAGACACGATCGAGAGGACTAGAGGGAAGCAACATCGTGCTTTTGACGAAAACACCTTTGGAGGATGACTCGCTAGCATATCTCCTGTTTGAGACAATTTCGTTCGTGCTATCGAACTAGTGCTCTATGTGCACGCACCCTTGCCATCGGGTATAAAAGTCGAGAGAGTACAGTGGGCTGGTCATCACTCCTATGTGAGTGTCTGTGCCTCTCATCGTGCTCAGCGTGCACCTCACGCTGGTTAACCCTTGCCATTGGGTGACTATTCAAATGCCCTATTTGGCACGAGGTAGCTCCTATTTGAGCTTTAGGGCATTTCAGGGCACTTTTGTGTTTGCTAGTCATCCTCCTCGTGATTCATACTGATATGAAGTATTTGAAATATCGCTTACCTGTTTGTGTTCTCGAATCAAATTATATATTTTTATGGTCAAGAAAGATCTCCCAACCTCTCCTTCTTTCGTTCAACTATAAAACTCGATTCCCCTTTTTTTTTCTTCTCCTCGCCTAACTTCATTAAATTAGCGCTTCCATATATTTTCGTCGGTAAAACAGTTCCTTCCAGTTTTATCGATACTTTTATTAACATGTTGGTAATTACAAGGCGCGTTGGTAACAATAATGATTGTACTGGTTTGCAGTCAGATACGTACTGCCAATATTGTAAAACTGTCAGTACCCATAGAATGCTGGTTATAGTTGTAGAATAAACTGTGACAGTACTGGAAAGGATTTATGCTATTGAAAGTATCCAATTTTGTGATGTTATAAACCTTCTTCAATACTGTGAATATTTACTGGCGGCCTATAACAGCATTCAATTAGTACAGACAGTAGTGGGTTTGTTCAGTTTGCAACTGGTTGGAAACTGAGTAAACCGCAAATCCGAACAGACCCAGTATTTGCAGTTCTGGCAACATATACCTGGACACACCCTTGACACAACAAAAATAAGCTTTTCCTACTATACCAGAGACCCAAAACAGCTATGTTCTTTTTCATAACATGTGATTATCGAGCAAAATACAAAGTGGCTTGTAAATATTGGAAACCATAACGCAGTTAAACGTCTTCAAATATACCTTTTAATGAAAATGTTCTGTCTAACTCCCTTGGTCTCTTATGAACTGCTACTTTTTAAGATATTGCCTCCAATAAGAGCTAAATCCAAGTGCGCTGTAAGCGCGTTTCCCCGGACTCTGGTTCGTGTCGCTTCGGGTGGACGCGCTCCAACCTCGCCGAGGTCCTTCTGGGGTTCCCTGGAAGGGGGGAGGGAAAAGTGGGGAGTGGCGGAGGGGTGCGGGTTGGGAAAAAAGAGGCTTAACAAACTCACGCGGATGGGTGGCAACAATGTTTATTCTTGGCCGGGAAACTGGCCGGAAACCCTAACGTCCGAGTGCTCGCGTCCGAACGTCGGCGTTCGGACCCTCGGCTTTCCCGTAGCCGCTATACAATCTAATATTCCGGTCGGTCGCGCTTGCCGGACGCTCGCCTGCTGGAAGGCTCGGACACGCCACAGAGTCGGATGGAACTCTCGAACTCCTGCAGTCGAGCTGCAATTGCAAATGATAGGCGGCCGATCTACGAGCTTCGAAGCCGGAAAAACTCAAACCCGTTAGCATGCAAGTTACAGAGCTTGATGGTGGCGGCCGGGCTGCTCCTGGCTTTCGTACGCCTTCCAATCTAAGGAATCGCGGTGTTCTTCTCGAACCGGGGACTTTGCGGAGACTTGAAGAGTCGCGCCAAGGGGGTAGCCGCCTAGTGACCGGTGGTCACTCGCGCCAGGATAGCCTCTTGTCGGAGCGTGAACAGCCGGCACCGAGATCTACAATTACTTTATGCAGGCAGGCAATTCGCTGGGCTTACCGTGATCTAATCTCGACTCGAATATCGCTCGTGACTCCTCTAATTCTCTCTCCGCTTTTGCTCGCAGTTGTCCTTCGTACTCGCACTATGCTCCTACGACGGTCGCTCACAAAGTGAGGAGCTTCAGGTCCTACTGAAAATTCGTTCAGCGTTACGTTGCCGCCTTACGCTATCGATCTCTCGGTGCCACCGCGCCGATCGGTCTCGATCGGTATCGAGGGCTCGCGTATCGATCCCGCGCGCTGGGATCGATCGTTCCGCTACGCTACGCTTTCCGCCGCTGCCTTCAGCCAGTGAAAGCTAGGAGCCCCTGGTACGTCCGTCGGTCTGTCGCCGTTGCGTTGTCCGTCGTCGGTCCAGGGTCAGAGCGGCCTGATCGGCACGTCAATCGGCGTATCTGCACCCTCTATATGGCTCGCAGGTAGAACTCTTCGGGTCCATTCTCCTCGAGCTTAACTCCCGCTCTTCGATCGACTCGCTGGTATCGTCGCTATGTCGGGCTCGAAACAAGATAGAGGCGCATTAGTATATATTCGATGGTTTGGGCGGTCTCCCTTGGAGCAACAGTTGTTTAGGTTAAGCGGCGAGTGCGAGGCGGCTTCGCGTGAGAGCGGGAGTTTTGGGACGGGCTACGCTGCCCCGTCACAGCACTTATGTATACTATTTTGAAACGGTGTCATATTTTGTTATATATTTGCTTGTTACAAATTCCTTAAATGATTTCATACATGATTCATCCTAGTGTGTCCGATATGTGATACAAAGACCAAGAACTATGCAAAAAAAGAAGTTATCTAGATTGTCTCAAAGAACTTCACTGTGGAGTACTGTTGCACGAAATTTCAATTCAAAACCATGTTCAAAGACCTGTAACATTCTGTGTAACAGTCCCTCATAGATGATTGTTATGGAACGACTTATTATAGTCCGCTGTCAAATAGTTACCTCTGAAAATATTGGCTATAGTTGGCATTCTTTCAAAGAACTTGAGTAGAGTAGAGTATTCATATAATACATCATAGGAATTTATATATAATATGAATTCTGTACTTTACTGACAAGTTTTCTGAAACAATGTAAACAAGCTCTTCTTTTGCATAGTTCCTGGTCTTTCTATCATATATCACAAATTCTAAAAAGGATCATGTATGAAATCATTTTATAAATTTCTAAGAAGCAAATATATAAAAAAATTATGTCCTTTTTTCAACATAATATGTATAACTACGCCTGCTTCTAGTTCATACTATACTTTATGGAAAATATATGTTATTATTAAAAATAGGAAAGAGGTGGGTGGGGCGAGTAATAATAGAATAAAAAAGACCTGTATGTATCAGGAGACTCGGTAGAGTCTCCGCGCCAAGTAGTGAAGGCGTAGCCGAACGGCCCAGCGGGACTCCCGAGGCTCTATTATCCCGAACCATAACGATTTAGCCCGTTTGCAAAAGTGTCCCCGAATTTGTTTCTGCAATTTCTCAGAGATTTGGTGCACGAAGTAATTCTTTTTGGACTTATATCTTTCTGTGATTTTTTCTGATTTGTATGACCTAAGTCGCAATGGAATCGGTCCATTAGTTCAGGAGATATAAATCTTTGAAATATTTCTCGTGTAGCGAAAAGTTACTGTAATTTTTCTTCTTCTTCATAATCAAGACCTAAAATGTCGCTTTCCATTTTTCGCCGCTAGGTGGCTGGCGGCGCCCCGTGTACGGTTGGACGGGCGCTCGGCCTCAGAATACCTCGGACCGCCGACCAGGTAGTATCAGCCAGGTACCATATACTATACTGGATACATAGCGCTAAGCACTGTCTCTCCCACGGCCAACGGCATAGAGTCAACGCAGTTATTAATAATAAACATTTAATAAGAATGACTCATTTGCTTATTAAAGTCGGTGACATTTTTACTTAAATTTCTTGAAACTTAATAACGTTTCAATGATTGCATCTGCGGTGTATATAGTGAAACAAATGTCTAATTTTGCTCAAGGTTGTACTGCGTTGATTAGAAGAATCGGTGGATTCTCGGTGACAAGCAGTTTACAAGTTCTATGTGAATATTATTAATAATATGTATACTTAAACAAAATGTCAACAATTTCATGCACATGCATGAAAATATTACGATTTCTTTCTTTTCGAATGTCGAATAAGAGATTCGGTAAATTAACGCTGATTCGAAGATTCAATAGTATAACCACGTTAACGAATTTTTCTTATTCTTGCAATTTGTTGTTAAGCCATAGTCAGGTAGCTCTACTTTATGTCTGGGACCTGCATGATGGGAATGAGGGGCGCGCGGAGCACGAGGAGTCCAAACTCACCCGTGCTGCGCAAGTATCAACTCAGGTATCCCCCAATAGGGTCAGATACGGTCGGGTAATTGACAGACGAGCAATCCCACGTTTCACTCCAGTATCTGTCACGTTATGAACTGATTTCTGAATATACTCCTAAATCCTAAAATAACATCAAAAACAAAATTTCAAATCAATAGTTTATAACAACCGGCTGAGTTCCTCTGTCAAGTATATTATTCAGTATTTTTCTTTGATCCGATTCGAATCTTAGGAGATATCAATGAACTCTTGTTCCAAGAGATTGGATTTTAATACTGACGGCATCGTGTGTATTGTTATATGAGATTGATACTCCAGTTCTTGGGATTCTACAATATAAGCTACAGTCAATCACAGTTTTGCAATGTCGAATTATCGGTAATACGTTTCATAATTCGATAATAATGCACTTCAATGGAATTGTTTTATTTTCAATTCTGAATTATATGTTAATTCATGTCATCAGGAGACTCGATAGAGTCTCCGCGCGAAGCAGTGATAAAATTTCTGTGAACTGAATATCCGGATTTAATGAGTATAATTCCAATAACAATAGTAGTCGTTGTGGTAAGACGCCGAATTTGCAATCTTATGCTTCCAGTTCTATTCCAAATATCTGATTTTTTTTATATGTCATGACCCGATACCGTGGAAGTGAAAAGACACCACTGACAGCAAAACAGGTAGGAATATAGTGTGGTCACTATTCCTCGCAATTGGATGGAGGTTGAAAATTTCATCTGCCTGAATAGCAAGGAATGAAACAAAATATCACATATTTGCAATACAACTGGAACCATGACATTGCAAATTCGGCGTCTTACCACGACTATTATGTACTATTGTTACTGGAATTGTATTCATTTAAACTAATAAGTGTTCATCCTACTAATCATAGTTAGTTCACTCTCCGGAGATTCAGTTCACAGAAATTTTATACGACACAAGACTTGATACGGTTACCATTGTGACGAAGTGTCCTCTCCTAGCGAGCATAAGACCGGAAGGTTGATCATAAGCGCCGTTAGGGAATATAAAAACGTAGCCTCCAGGCAAGGTCGACGGTTAAGCCAATTTAAAACCTTTGTTTCGCTCCTAATGCTATTTGATTTTCGCGTGAGCCGTTTAGGCCCCATAGACCAGGGACGTCGGTTCGCCACCTGCATCCTGGCACCTATCTTAAGTTTCGTCACCAGCAGCCACGAGACTTCGGCTCGACGTGGAGACTCCATTGCGGATGGTAGCAGCCTACGAAGGATTTCCCATGCAGTTTTGGCCACACCGCGGGAAATCTGGGCGGTTGGGAAGGTACATCCAGGCGGAAGGATTCATCGGCAGCGGCCGCTAGGATCTTCCGATAGCGCAGGGGCACGGCCCTGTTGCGGAGGCTCCCCGAGCCTTGGAGCCCGGACTGCGTTTGGTGACAATATCGGTCACGTCAGGGGTGCAGGGGGAAATTAGAATTAGTCTATTAAAGTCCCGCGCGCGGAAGGAGCGAACACTCGTTGTGTAGATTTTGACAGTGTAGTTCCGTGATCAGTAGTGTTCCGCCAGACACCACTCCTCAAAATCATTTGGTAAGCGATCCACTTTTGGGACCAATCTATTTCGTTTCGACGTTTGGCCAGTCAGGGGATTGTCCTGACCGAGTCTTGTTCACGTCTCGTCCTCGTGCTTCCATAGTAGAAAACACGCTGCAGAGATTCCGCGAGAATCAGGTCGACCTTCCTGGAGGACTCCCGTCTTCACGACGAGTCATTCCGTCCACTAGCTTAAGTTTCGCGTCGCGAGGTTCCCTTTGAAGTTAGGACCACCGCTTATCCGTGAGTCTCGTCGTTCCGAGACCTTCTTACCTGTTAGTTCCGGCCACCGCAGGCCATAGAATTCTTTTCCGATCTGCTCCTCACGGGCGCCGTGTAACTCCCGTGAGCGAAGTCCGTTTTCCCGCCGTTATCTAGTCTCATCTGGTAATTGTAACATCGTAGACCTAGCAATAAACCTCGGGTGCATTATAAATTTTCCTGTCTTGGTTGCGTCTCCTGCCGAATCCACCGCTCTCCTCTATTCCGGCCTCTGAGCTGCCGCGGTAGTGAATCCGACTGCGAATCCCCGGAAGTTGTCCGGCTAATAGCCAGTTCAGTTAGCTTTACGTGGTACCGCGGGGTACCTGGCGCCCATCTTTTTAAGACTTCCGAATTCGTAGTCGAGGGTTAGGGTTTAGTGCGCGTTCCGCCCTTCGGGCGATTCAATTCTGGCGTCTCGAAAGAGCGCTATCAATCTAAGTATCGTTTTGTAAATTCCGTCGCTAATAGTAATATTTCACATTTTCCTGGGTAACTGGCTGCGGGTAGTTCTATCCCCGAGCAGCCCCAGGAAAAGTCCTCACACCATATAATTCTGATTGATTTCGTGTAATTTCAATAATTTAGTATTGCTGTCTGTACTGATGGGCATTCATATTCATACGTTCGGGCTCACGTGGGCAATGAAACTAAAAATATTTAATAAAAATTGAAAGTAATAATGACACAGTAATATGCATTTTAGTTTTTATTTTCTGTTACATTATTTAATTTAATATTTAATTTAATAATAAAAAAACCTGCGGCCCCCGCGCCACGAGTTTCGGCGACGGTTGCCGCCCCGACTGCCACCTCGACTGCCGCCCCGACCGCCGCGGTGGAAGCTCACAATCGGCATCGCCATCATATTGATTCCTTCTGAAATGCACAATACAAACTACAATTATTTTCTTGTCATTTGGGTGTCTACAAGGGGCAAACGTAGGAAAGGCGAGCGTGCGAGAAAGATAGATAAGAGGCGGAGGAGGGATACACACGAGGGGATACTGCGTACGGCGGCACCTGGAAGAGCTGTACGGGGTACTGTTGCTGTACCCTGGTGGTGGTGCTGTACTGGCGGTGGTGGTGTGTGGTGTTGGTGGCAGTGGCGCTGGTGGTGCTGCTGACGGCGCCGCGAACGCTGGTGGCGGTAGTGGCGGCGGCGGCGCGGCTTCTTGCCGCATTATTATTGCCGTCAACTCCTCTACGCTGCGGCGTAGAGCAGCAATTTCGTTCCTTGTTTCCACTGAAACATATTACAAATATAAGTTACTTATATCTCACAAGAATTTATTATGTGGGACAACACTGTTTGCAACCTAGTTGCGCGGAAAGCATCACACAATGAAATGATCCCAATCATGAGAATGGAATATTTAATTGTATGATTATTTGCTCGCAAGAACATCTTGTATATTATTACATACTTGTACATACCATTGTTCAACTCTCTTCCCAATTGCGCCATATTTTCCATCTGTAAAAGAATAGAAATAATATATAAATAAATAGTTAGTAATAGTATTTGTAATATGTATAACATCAAAGTGTACTGATTTTCGCACTTACTTTGGCTCCGTTGATGTTCGGATCGAGACTGAACAGGACCCACTATCCTTCTGCGACACTTAAATGACAATGAGTGGTGGGGCAGATTCTAGGAATACTAAAAGTGCCCGGGTTTGTATTGGTATTACAGTACCGTGTTGTGTATTGCTCGTTTCGAGCAAACTAACGCCGTACGACTGTTTTTCTTTACATACGATTCTTCGTATATCCTCTTTCTGCTCTTACAAACGTTTTATATTTTCGTACCATGGACTTGCCATTTCTATAATAACTGTTTCGTATATCCATGACTGCATGTACGGAGCGTCTAGGAAAGTGGAATGTGTATATACATGTTACATTTTATGTCAATAATGCGTCTCAATGCGTATCAGAACTTACTCTGTAAATACGCCATCATTCAAGCATTCTTCTTCGTTTACATGGTTGCGTGTTCTATGATTGCCTGGGTAGAGGTGATAGTACACAAGATGCTTGGAACAGGCAAGAACCTCCCATACATAGATTCAGTTACTTGTCTTTGAATGAGCTGTGCCGGTAACCGACAACATCGATTATCAACATTCGACATTTCGACACATGAAATATCATACGAAACCTAAGTCGATGTCGATACAGATTTTCAGCGTTACCGACATTGCCGTTCCTGTATGAAAACATTCTTCTTCACTAACTCAGATACAATGAATGTTACGAGTTCGTTGCTTTCATGTACTGCTTCTACGCGTATTCCCGCTCACTCTCTGAGTAGCTGATGTTCAGTCAACCTGATCGAGACGTTCATCACAATCAGAATACCATATTGGTGAGCATTACTTTACTTTTTTTCGTAGTGCACGTTTTAACGCTTTATTACTGCACGATGAAGAAAATAAGAATTCCAGAATTGACTCAAAGATTGAAAAGCGTTATTAGTACGGGCCAGTGGTTAGAAGACACTCACATAGATATTTTTAATCGGCTGTTGGGAAATTATTATGTCTCTACACCACAAGAAACCTGGAGATTGCAACGCCCAGATACAATAAATTCTGTACCACAAAACGTAGAATACAGGGTGTCCCAAAAATGTTGGATAATATTATAGCCATCTTGTTGGGAAGGGGGCGGGGATGATGATGCCGTTTTTAAAAATTTGCGTTAGGCCTCCAATTCCGAGTTATTCAACAACAAAGTTAGGTACCGCCCACCGAGCTCTTGGCGAGTCCTGACCCATTATCCCTTACTTCTAGAAAAAGGGAGGTGACAGAAAACATCTTGCTGGTCGGCCTACGACAATTGCTATGGAGGACCGGCGGGTGCTCAACCGCTCGGTTCCTTCGAAGGAACCGAGCGGTCACCAGCCCCTTGCATGTGCCGTTTTGAAGACCCGAGCATGGCACGGTATGCAATAGCCCGATGGACACACTTTACTTTTCCTCTTGCTTTCCTTCTTTCTTAAAACACGCTTGCGATAACTGATATCTCTGATTAGTTGTTTCGCGACACCCGACTAAATCCAATTAAATCCGTCCAAATCCAGTGAATCAAATTTATCAGGAGCCTATAATACTTTTTTTTTAAGAGTGTCTAAGTGGCGCCGTGGCAAAACGTTGGAGCGGTACTCGTGATGATCCCAGTTCGATTCCTCGCCGTCGCGGTTACTTTTTTGGTTTTCTCTTGCTCTGTCTTGATCCATCTTCAATACCCAGCAGTGGTAATACTTTTTCTTTTACAGTTTTACGTCTTTTCTCCGACATTTTCATTTTCCTTGTATAGTATGCTTACGATAAGTATGGCCCCTGTAGTTTAAAGCGATAGTCTCTAATCCTGAGAACATGGCTTTGTTTCTCGTTTTCTCAATGAGTATTTTACGCTTCCAGTTGCATTATACTTTATCAGGATCCTGTAAATTTTTTTACAAGTACCGAAGTGGCACCGTATTAAAGCTTTAGAACAGTGATCGTGATGATCCGAGTTCGGCTTCCCGTCGGCGCGAGATTACTTTTTTGCGTTTCTCCGCATTTTCTTCGTTAACTCTTCAATACCCAGTAGTAACGGTAATATTTTATTTTTACGACTGTTTACCATCCACCTACTTTTTCATTATTGTAGCATTCATTTCCGATAAGCAACCTTCACTCTGAAATTTGTTTTTCCCATTGAGATGACAAGAAAATACATGTTCTTCCGGATTTTTGTCTAGCAAACCTATCAGAACTATCAATATGAAACTTGGTATCAAGTTTCATATTGATAGCTGTATACTTGTAAGAAAAAGTATCACAGGTCCCTGATAAAGTCGATTCGCTGGGTTTGAACGAATTTAATCGGGAATCGCGATACAACTAGTTCGGGACCACTTTTCGCAAGCATGCAACGAAAATGAGGAAATAGGAGGAAAGACGCGGAACCGTCAAACAAAAAGTATCACCACTGCCAGGTATTGAACATGATGATGATAGGTGAAGAAAATGCAAAAAAAACAATTGCGACAACGGGGGGAACCGACCGAACTCGGGTCACCACGGTCGCTATTCCAACGCTTTGCCACGGCGCCACTTGAATATTTGTAAGAAAAAGTATCACAGGCCCCTGATAAATTTGATTCACTGGATTTGGTCGGATTCAATTGGATCTAATCGGACGTCGCGAAACAACTAATGTGGGGTATTGGTTATTGCAAGCGCATATTAAGAAAGTGGGAAAGCAAGAGGAAAGCCAAAGAAGCGGGCGATGCCGTGCCGTATTCGAGCGTCGAGAACGACACACGGAGCGGGCCGCCGGCTGGACCATCGGTGCGAGCACACCAAGACAGCAATTACCACGTTTCGGGAAAACCGAACGGTTGAGCACCGGTTGGTCCTCCATCGCAATTCTCGCAGGCCGATCGGCAAGATGTTTTTCGTCACCTCCCTTTTTCTAGGACCAAGGGATAACCGGCTAGGACTCGCCAAGAGCTCGGTGGGCGTTACCTAACTTTGTTGTTGAATAACTCGGAATTGGAGGCCTAACGCAAATTTTTAAAAACGGCATCATCATCCCCGCCCCCTTCCCAACAAGATGGCTATAATATTATCCAACATTTTTGGGACACCCTGCATACAGCCTGATATTTGTGGTTCTCCAGTTCTTTCCATTCATTTCTTGTCCCCACACTTTTCACGTATGCGACACATTGGTAGACTGATCAATCGATTAACTAACAATTATAAAAAATTAACGAGATTAGATCAAGCTTTGGAAGTAGGAGATATTGTAGCACTCAGAGGAATCATTAAAAACGATGAGAAGGAAACAAAGGACATTTTGATGTTGCACAAAGACGAAATAAACTTGAATGAGGGCGCCATAATATTAAAATACTCCAAGGCATTTAAATTATTCACGAAAAAATCTATGGACACTCCCCGAATCGCATGTGTGTCATGCGAAAAATTACAATGCCGCAAAGACGTATCTGGGAAACACTGGAAAGATTTGGTGACTTACTTAAAAAAACAGCGAATAACAATGGATTACATATGCCAGTACTGCATTGGGTATTTTCGCAAAAATGCCTTACCGCCCTTGTGCGTATTAAACAATCTGTGTGTAGAGGCCAATCCTGATATAAAATGATAAAAATCTTAATTTGTCGAAAGTATATACTGTGTATATGTACGTATATCGCTGCGCCCGAATTACACGTAAACACGCACCAGCGCGGAGAGGTCATGAAGAGTACACCAGGTCCGCGCTCACAGTTGATCTTTAAATGTGCCACGCATCGGTTGTGCTCTAATTTGTACCTTGTGATAGTATAATAAACCTTATAACCGACATTAATTACGATTCTCTCGCCGGCTTCCAATTCGGGATTCTCCCAAATTCCCACATAATTCAACGCGCCAAAGCATTTCAATGTGTGCAACGGATGGCTACAGTAGCAGATAATAATCGTTATGCAAAAAGAAAACCACAGAAGCAGCTACTTCAAAAAATTAAAGGAAGAGTATTTCATTTGCCATTGCCAATGGAAGAAAGTCTGAACAAAATATGCCCCCCGAAAGCTGCATTAAACAGCAAACATGAACTTCATATATTGGTTCGTGGAATCCCGACAAAATCCAAACTAGTTTGGGAGAATTTGGTGGATGTAAACAAGATTTTTCGCGTTTTGCAATGGATGAAGGATAATAATCCATTTTACGCAGAAGTTATTTTACCCAATTCGCACACGGAATTATTAACCGATGAGTTGGAAGTGACAGAATACGATATCAATAAAAATGAAGAAAATGAAACTGAGGATAAAGAAATGGATGAGACAACGAATAAACCTGCCGCAATGCTAACACATATGAGCAAGTCAGATTCCTATTACGAGTATTACACCGTATATCCAATGTACCAGAAAAGAATTAATAGTACGTTTACTGATCTATATCAAATGCTGAAAGTAGAAGCCGCTCCTTTAAATACTCATTGTAAAGATTTGGATGTTCTTTGTTTCCCGGACTTATACCCTCACGGTAGGAACGGTATAAATCAAAAAAGACAAATCCACATTCGGGATTTTGACTTCGTCAAGTCGCGTTTAATGTCGAAACATCCACATTTTCGATTAAACATTCAGTATTTATTCTTTTTATTAAATAATGCAAATATGCGCCAAATTAATAGCGGTATTTACCATAAGCTTAATACGATCAATCCACGTGTAGCATATACGGCAGGGGAATTTTTACAAGCAATGTCTGCCAAAGAGTTAGAGGGAAGTTTGGATACTATATTCGGAAAATTACAGAATACGAAACAATACTGGCGCAAAGTGAGAAATGATGTTAATGCCATGACGGGCGAGTATGGGCCAGCAACATGGTTTTTAACATTAAGTCCTGCCGAATATCTATGGTCGGACCTAGGGGAATGCATTAAAGAAGTTAGTCCCACTCTAAGCTCGATAAAGTCATTGAGTGAATTGATTACTGCCGATCCTGTTTCTGCTCCGAGATTTATTGAAAACAAGTTTCGAGCAATATTACAATTCATTTGTTCCTCTGATAATCCTATAGGCAAAGTACAGCATTACTTTGTCCGTCGAGAGTATCAAAATAGGGGAATACCGCATTTGCATTTGATGATTTGCATAGAGGATGCGCCAATTATAGGACAGTCATCGAACGAAGATGTCAGAAATTTTATAAGGAAGTATATCACTTGTCGGATACCCAATAAAAAAGTGTCACCTCTCTTATATCGACGTATTACGACGCATCAGTTGCATCATCACAATTCTTATTGTATGCGAAAAAAGAAAACCAAAAAAGGTTTCATTCAAAACTGCAGATTTGGATTTGCACGTCCAGTCACAGATGAGCTCATTTTAAGAGATATTGCTGTCAGTATTGCAAATAGAAAGCAGTTGAAGAATAAAAACCGATTATACGATCTTCCTCACCGAGATACCGAAAAGAACATAAATGATTATAATCCTGCTATACTTGTGGCACGGGAAGGAAATATGGATTTACAATTTATTGGTGAGAAGTCAGCGTTGTTAAATATGTACTGTACAAAGTACACCACGAAAACTGAACGTAGTTATGGTGTTAACACTTTTGACATAATTAATAGTACAAAGTCTTTACGCAGTTGTTTGTATAATATTGCATCACGCGCCATGAACAATAGAGAAGGCGGAGTAATTGAAGCCGCAGATATTCTTCTGGGAAATGCGTTATACAAAACTGATCCTGATACAATATTTCGGTGGCTGGATGTGAATCAAATACGAAGGAGAAAAGTAAAAACTAAAAGAGAGATTGAACAACTAGAGTCCGAATCGAGAGACATATTTTGTCACTCATATATTGATCATTATTATCCGAACAGACCGCACGAATTAGTAACCTGGAATGTGTATGATTTTGCAAAGTGGTACGATGTGTCACGGATCAAAACATCACGCTGTTTTTTACACTTTTATGATGGAGATACGAAGTTGTATCTGAAGAAACGTAATCATGGTTACTTGATTATTCATTTTACGTATAATAAGAATCTTTACCCAGAAAAATATTATTACTCCTTGTTACTGTTGTTTAAGCCCTGGCGGGATTTGGATGAATTAAAGGGGTCTTATGATACTTATGCTGAAGCATTTGCATCGATAAAGTTTGATATTATTAGTGGTTTGAAGTATCATTAACGTGCAGAGGAACTTCGGCAAGCTTACGATGACGTAAAAGAATTGATTGATCAGAATATACGGAAAAATGAATGTAACAATGAGGATCATAATTCACCCGATTAGCTGGAATGTCAGCCGCTCGAGGCTGATAACGCCATGCAGGAGTTGAGAGACGTGCAAAATAAATTTAGAGATTGCAACATTGACCAGATGATACAAGAATTGAATACTGATCAGAAAAGAATTTTTGACAAGGTTGTAGAAACAGTTGGTAACAATTTAGACGATGCGGCACACCCCCTGTTACGTTTATATACGAGCGGCGAGGGCGGGTCCGGCAAGAGTTTCTTGATTAAGACTATTCGTTGTTGGATTAAACAAATAGTAAATAAGGATGCAGCTGTTTTAGCACCAACTGGAGTAGCAGCATTTAATATCGATGGTTTAAGCATTCATAGATTGCTTCAACTTCCTGTTCAACACGGTCAAACGCCTAGTTATAGATCTTTATCCGACATGGCATTAAAAACATTACGAAATGAACTAAAAGATACCGTTTTATTTATTATAGATGAAGTTTCGATGATATCAAATGTTACGCTAATCTACATACACTTAAGGTTGTCAGAGATATTTGACACAGTTGACACTGCAGATAGATGGTTTGGAAGAAAACATATCCTATTATTTGGAGATTTGTTACAGTTGCCACCAGTTCGTGAAGAGCCTGCATTTATAAAGATACCAAGTGATGTAAATGAAAAATGTTTAGGTTCATTGGCATCTTATAACTTATGGGTAGATTTATTCGCTTACGACGAATTAAGTATAAATATGCGACACAAAGAAGATAATGCTTATCGTGAAATACTATCACGAATTCGCTTAGGCGTTCTTACGGATTCAGACATACGCGTATTGCAGTCGCGAATAATTATTTTTCGATCTGACGACGTTGACTCCAGATTGAATGAGCTCTGCACTTACATTCAAAATTTACCGTCTCATGCAATCTGTTTACTTCCTACGTGTCATTTGTGCGATGTTCTTAATGCAGTAATGCTTAAAAAAATTAACAGTGATGAAATACAATTGATTTCGCGCGACATTATTGATTGCGCACAGTATTTGAAGAAGCGTGTAAACAAACTCTTAGACCAATATGAAGAGGATAATTCTCAGACAGCCGGTTTAAGTAGAACTATCGTTGTGAAAGTTGGTGCCAAAGTTATGTTACGGCGCAACATTGATATAACTTTAGGGCTTGTAAATGGTGCCATCGGTGACATTATTGGATTTTCCAGAGCTGTCGATAGTGATGATATTGAAACAATACAGTTCCGCTTATCAACTAATGTTGTGCACTCGCTAGAAAGAACGGTTTCCAAATTTCAAGTAATGGACAAGGCATATGTTCTTCGCCATGAGTTCCCAATTTCTCTTTCTTACGGCATAACTGTTCACAAGTGCCAGGGGCTTAGTTTAAAAACAGTTGTAGTTGATGCAGGTAATTTTATCTTCAGCAGTGGTCAGACTTATGTTGCATTATCACGAGTAACTTCGTTGCAAGGTTTACATTTAATTAATTTCGATCCATACTCTGTACAGGCTAATAAATTAGCTATATTGGAATACAATAGATTAAGAAGAATATATAGACCTGATTTGGCAATTATAAATTCTGAGATGAAAAAAAGGAAAAAAATTATAGATATTTACTGGGCTGGATTGCCAAACATTATTGTTGAAGCAATGCATACAGATGATGTGGTAAACCCGGTACACTCTGTCAAAGGTTTTATTAATATCGACCACGTCTCAGCTTATGCTAATGTTACCTTGCAATGTATGCTCCACTGTGACATTATACGGGAAGAAATATTCAAACATCGTTGGTGTGAGGAAATGAATAATTTGGCCGCTGCTTATATAAATAAGAATATACCAATCCTCAATTCTATTGGAATTAGACAATACTTAGGTGGAACTTTTACACAGGACATTTCACAACATGCGTCTGAATTTTTACTTTATCTTATAAATAGCCACGACAGTATTAGAAATATTATGAAGCATGAATTAACTCATAAAATGCGCTGTACAACTTGTGATCAAACGATGATTAGCAGCGAAAAAAATTTAATCTTAGCACTACCGTTACATGCATTCAATGGAAGGAGCGCAAACATGCAACAAATTATTAAAATTTATTGCGATTGGCATGTATTGAATGACTCTTTGTGCATTCATTGTCAAAGTAATAAGATGATTTTTAAAACTGATATCACTATGACTAGTCGTGTTATGCTAATTCAATTGTTGCCTTTTACAACAAACAAGTTGGAACTTACAAAGATTCAAAAATGTAGTATTGTAGGCGCGCATACCACAAAAATACAAGTAGCGCAAAATACATATCGAGCAATAAGTTCTATCTTTTACCATGACGCAAAGGACAATCACAGTGGACATTACTCGTGTTTCATAAGAAATAAGAAGAATAATTTCATTTACATTGACGATGACAAAATTATAGAAAAAAAGCAGTGGCCAAGAGGTGCAAAAGATGCCTATTTATTTTTTTTGGAGCGCAATTAATGTTCTTAGACAATTTTACAATTACATACAGAACCTTCAGTTCTTATACAGGACAGATTGTACAAAAATTCTTCATTTCAACTGACTTCACCAAATTATTCTGCATCCCACATATATATATATATATGACCCGCTTCACAAACAAGAAACTAATATATTTTTTGTACATTCTTACATATTACTGATCCAAAATTTATGATATCCCCCAAAAAGACATCAAAAATGTTACAAATTTCTCCAAGTAGTTTTCTTCTACCTCCTACAAAAATCTTTTCTCCCACAAAAGTCTTTTCGATTCATACATCCTTGCATATTACTGATCAAAAAATTATGATATCCCCCAAAAAGACATTAAGAATGTAAATAAAATCGCCAAGTAGTGTTGTTGCTCCTCCCACAACAGTGTTGTGGATTCAACAAAAATCATATTCTCCTTTTACATTCTACGAAAGTTGTACAAACAATTATTAGTTCTTGTACATTCTCACATATTATTGATCAAAAAGTTATGATATCCCCCAAAAAGACATTCGACATGTTAAAAAATTCGCCAAGTAGTTTTGTTTCACCCCCCACAAAATCTTTTGTCCCACAAAAGTGTTTTGCCTTCAAGAAAAAACATATTTTTCTTTTATTCACCAAAAAATTAATGGAAATCATTCGAAACGAAAGCCAAGCAACTATTCAATTATAATATTTTTTACAAATAATTTCAAACCATTTCTTCGTAATGCCGAAGAAATTACGGTAACACGGTCACAACACAAGCATGAAATACTTTATACTGCTAGGTAAGAGTTGGTTGCAGCTTGGGGTAGAGAAACAGTATAGTAGAGTTAATCATCAATAAAACATCTGATCCTTGGCGGGCCCGGTTATTCACAAATGGAGTTTCAAGCCTTTCACACGACAAATACATGAAATATTTATACCATACACAATACCCACCAATCAAAACATCTACAGTGTGAGATACGCGCGCAAAATGCCGCAAATTTCACACTACTGTTCCTGCACCGCCAAACACACTAACGTACAATACCACCGGCAACTAACAAATGCTTTATAAAGAATATTGTTCACCGCCTCTCGTATGTTTAACAATACGCCAAGGAACTGTGATGGTAGGACGAATCATTTGAACGATAAAAACCTCCCAGCAATTTGGGCGTTAAGAATGTTGTTCACTGTCTCTCGTACGTTGAACAATACGCCAAAGATCTGTGATGGTACGACGAATCATTTGGACGATACAAACTACTCAGCAATTTGTGTGTAGGCTTGAAACTCCATTTGTGAATAACCGGGCCCGCCAAGGATCAGATGTTTTATTGATGATTAACTCTACTATACCGTTTCTCTACCCCAAGCTTCTTAAGTTGCCAGTCTTAAGCCCGGGTAACACAAAGAGGAAACGGTGTTTATTGCTTTATGGCACATTCTAATCGCATAATCTGGATGCGGATGCGTACCACGGGTTCACATATTCTCTTTTGGTAGGTATGCTGTAAGGAACTGAACAGGTATGGCCATTTTGAATGTACGTACCCCGAGCGCCGAGTCTAACATCCGCGCGCCAGTCAAGCGTAGCGCGCACCGCCGGCAGATTGATCGGGTGCGCCCGGTAATAAAAATTTATAACTTGGTCCCCAAGTCGTGTTTCCGAAAACCCTTTGGAGGACATCTGCAAGAGACTTAGAGCAACGGTTAGCAATTTCTTTTATGAAAATCGATGATCCCCTTTGGAAACGGCAAGCACTTGTTATAAACTTTTATCATTAACATTTGTTCCAAACGAGTATTTCTCGGTGGAGTATTTTTTTTATCAAACTTCAATTCCTTTTCTTCATTTTGGCGTCTGAACGATATGGCTATCTGTAATATTTAGCGAGATATAAATTATTGAAAAAAAATTTACCCAAAACTTTGAATCCTTGTAACTCAATAAAAAATTGAGTTAGCGAGCAACGGGTTTTTGCATTTGGATCGGCTCTTTGCGAACTATAGATACAGAAATTTTCGTCAAAATCATCGAACATGTGTGAATAAACCTCGACAGTTGACGCGGAATGACCCATTACGAAGAAATGGTTTGAAATTATTTGTAAAAAAATATTATAATTGAATAGTTGCTTAGCTTTCGTTTCGAATGATTTCCATTAATTTTTTGGTGAATAAAAGAAAAATATGTTTTTTCTTGAAGGCAAAACACTTTTGTGGGACAAAAGATTTTGTGGGGGGTGAAACAAAACTACTTGGCGAATTTTTTAATATGTCGAATGTCTTTTTGGGGGTATTGTATAAGTGATATATTAGTTAGTAGGGTGGTTCGTAAAAGTGGTACGTATTGCCGTAATATGATAACCCGGCAGTGCCTACGGCGTCGTACACATTACGCCGACCTCCGCGGCCCCTTCCTCGGCCCCAACCGCGGCCCGCGCCACGGTCCGCGCCATTCTCTCAATTTTCGCCGCGCCTCTCCCATCGGGAGTTGCCGCCCCGTCCAAAAAAGGACGGCCTCAGGAGGCGTTGAAGCCGTCGCAACTGAAATATTCAGAAAAAATCATTTTTATACCTTGAAGTATGCGATTGAAAGGAAATGAAACAATGCAATTGATACGTGTTTACTTACTTCACTGTGGCGAATCCTGTAAATGGGATCACTATCGTCCCCCTCCACCTGTTCCCTATCGCAGGGTGGCACGGGTGGCACGTACGGTGGTACGTACGGCGGCTGGTACTCTGCCATACCGCGGGGTGAGTGTGGTCGGGGCTCAGGTGAACGCCTCCGCCGTGGCTCGGGTGAGCGCGATTGCCGGGGTGGCGGCGAGCGCGATTGCCGGGGCGCTCCCTCCCTCCTCTCCAGTTGTCGCCTGGGCTCAGCAAAAAATTCTCGTAGATCCATCTAAATTTGAAAAGAAACAAATAATATCAGTTTATATTCTTTCATTTCACGTTTATCATGCATTGACGAAGCGCGTTCTTTGTACGCGTAGGCATGGCTATTGCAGTTTCGCATCTTTTTTCCTGACAACGAAAAAAGATGTGGCGTGCACAT
The DNA here is from genome assembly GCA_964023945.1 of Ectemnius cavifrons. Taxonomy (NCBI): domain Eukaryota; kingdom Metazoa; phylum Arthropoda; class Insecta; order Hymenoptera; family Crabronidae; genus Ectemnius; species Ectemnius cavifrons. The sequence continues at coordinate 2,496,187 of OZ030382.1, forward strand.
AAAGAAACGAACCCGAAAAACTAGCAGTCAAAGAACTGACATTTAGGATTGCACTCGCAAGACTTTTGGGACGATTGCTATGAAAACCATGCAAGACTTTCGACCGTAGTGACTAAAAGATGCACTGGATTTCTGTCGTCCGTCAATTTGTTACATTCTGTCGTCATAGGGCTGGCAAGTTTTAGGACACGACAGATACGAAAATGATGCATGGATTTCAATCGTATGACGGAAATTTGCTGCATGGTGTGAAACACCATTGATCTCTATGTATTCTTAGACCACGTAACAAAGAAACGTATGACAGAAATTGTACAAATAATGCAAAAACGGGATTAGGTAGGTGCACGAAGAAGCTGTCAAGATTTGACGAAAGCTTCTTTAGATCCAGTCAGACGAGAAAATAAAAGTTGCATGCCCCGAGAAGTGAAGAAAAACAGAAAATTTGGTAAGGGTAAGGGTACTTACGATGTTTCTCCTTCGGCAGTCGAAATTTTTCTGAAGCTCGGGTCCCACTTACACAAAGGGACTGACCGAGGCAGAACGTCACGCCACGAATTAGCGGCACGTGTCAACCGAACAGGGCTTAGCGCGCGAAGCATCGAGGCGAACTTTGTGCCCCGAAGCAGTAGATGAAAAATCACAAGAAAAACCACACGAAAATTGATAATATGAAGTACTTATGCACTGAATAATGCAACTGTTTCTCACGCACGCTTTTACGCAGCCAGAGGATCTCAGATATATGCAATTTTATATATGTAGTACATGCGCGCACTGTTTTAGTGTTTGAATAGAGCGGGCACGAATGCATGAAACTGCGCGCTTTCGTTGCCATTCTCGCCCTACTATTCACGATCTGAAAGATCTGTATCCGATGTCGTGACTGCTTCTGTTCATCAGTTCATTGTTTTGTGCGTTTCGTTGAATTCGTGCGATACACTGAGACTTCTAATAAATACGAAAGTTATATACTGAGCAAGGAGAACAGTATTGACACTAGCGTATTTATTTTGCGATACGTTTTGCACCTCGCATAGTTGTGCATTATGTTTTGCGGGTATCAGTGAAAGTGAAAGTTCAACAATTTGGGCGAAATGAAAGAAGAAAGAGAAGAAAACAATGAAGATGTTTCAAAAAACCAGCGGAATATGAAAGGAAGTGCGAAAAGCCGTGTCCGACGTCTAAGTACGAAACGCAGGTTCTTGTGTAAAGGCTGGCGACAAAGGTAAGTTTCACCGTTCCCTGTTACATTCAATTTTCTCTTCCAAAACGATAGTATGTACTCCTTGTGCACCATGGAAAAGTTGCGATGCACTTTGCTTTCTGTATCGATAGAATCTACAACGATAGATTGCATACATAGTATATCTTGTATGATGAATAGTATTTGCCAAGCCTCGTTGAATTTCCACATTTAGTCTTTGCCTTGCTCGAATTTTCCACTTTCAAAATTTCTTATTTTAAAAAATGGCAGTTCGCATCTGGTCGCATGGACCTGCCACCATTATGCTTCTCTTGCTTACGCACTCGTCCAGTTTCTTTACCCTTGTCTCTCGGTCTCGCTCTAGTGACGGTTCGTTCACCCTCTCTTTCTTTCTCTTCCCTGATACCGTGTTGCCTGTTGAACTCCTGGCCATTTCTTTAGAAGTTGACGTAAAATAATCAGTCGGACAATTATTTGCTCAAACATCATTGGTGGTATTAGAAGTTGTTCCCTTTTTCTTGCGTTCCCGTGTTTTCGCCGGAAAAGTTGCCCACATTTTTGATCATGCGGCGGCATAAAACGGAAAGCAGGAAATCTCTCCCGCAGACGCAAGCATGGTCCAGCGTGTTCGCAACCTTTCCAACTCGTTTGTTTGTCTGTACAGCTGTTTCACTAAGAGTGGCATGTTATACCTTTCGCATTTCGCAATGTCAACATCCCGCAGTATCTCAAAAAGTCGTATTCCAATTGTATTTACTACGACCGTCCACATTTTTCTATAGAAGCAAATATGAGGAAACATTTTTCCGTAGCTTCCAACGCATGGTCAAATTGTTATTCCGTACAGTTTTCATGGATATCGGATACGCCGTTCATTACACGAAATGAAGATTTCTGGTATCTGCAGAAATCGGTCAAATTGTATCACAGCACCAACATACATGGGCGGTTTCATAAACTCTTGTCTTTTACGAATAATATCGCGATTTACGTGGAATAGTCCGCACATGAATTTCGTGTTTTTTTGTATTGTCGCGGGAATAATTACATTGTTCCAATAACTGCTTTGAAATAGTAACTCGACTTTGAATTGTTAGACAAGAAAATCTGGTTTTTGGGCCAAATGCCGCGTTTATCCCTCTTATTAGCAGGTAACCTTCTTTCTTCCTCCCTTCATGCCCAGATCCAATAGGTACCGAATTTCTTGCCTCAAGACGAATGACAATGCAACATCAAGGTGCTCGTCTCCTTCGGCAATAAAATGCTTGAGACGGTTCGCGTGGACGCGTAGTTCGCGACGTTTCATTTTGATGGTGTAGTTTTCGTTGTCGTGGATTTTTATTATCTTGTATGGCCCTATCCAGATGGGCGTGAGTTTTTTTAGAGCGTCCGCGTCGTATAGTTTCGTCGTGTAAGAGCACGTCGTCTCCTACGGAGAACGATTTAGGCTTCGTCTTTCTATCGTAGTGCACTTTAGCTTTCGCTTTCTGGGTTTGTAGGCAGTCGTGCGCTACTTGGTTAGTTGATCGCAGGCGTTCTCGCAGTTCTTGCGCGTATTTGTTGTAGGTGTAGGTTAGTGTAGGTGGTCGCGATAGTGAGCTTGGTAACGTGGCAGGTCGCCCGTACGTTAGTTCGTACGGTGTGCAGCCCGTTGAGGTGTGGGGGGTCGTATTATAGGTAAACATAGCATAGGGTAGCCACTCGTCCCAATCAGTTTGGTCTTCTCTAACGAAATTGCGCAAGTATTCCGCGAGGGTCCTGTGGCTTCGTTCCAGGGCGCCGTTGGATTCGGGATGGTAGGCGGAGGCCTGTATTTTGTCTATGCGCAGTAGCTTGCATACGTTCTTGAAGACGTCGCTGAGGAAGTTAGATCCTTGGCCGGTTAGAATTCTCTCTGGGATACCGTGTTCGCAAATTATTTTGGTTACGAAGGCTCTTGCGATGGTATCGGCTTCTTGGTTCTGTAAAGGAATGGCCTTGCTGAATTTGGTCAGCGCGTCTTGGAACGTTAGTATATGTTTATTGCGCAGCGTTGTTTTTGTCAATGGGCCTACGATATCTAGCGCGCATTTTTCGAAGGGGCGGGTAGGAGTGTTGGTTATGACCATGGACACCTTACGTTCTTTTCCAAGTTTGTTTTGTTGGCAAGTTCGGCATTTGGCAATGTAGGTTTCTACGTCGCGTTTCATGTTGGGCCAAGAGTGAGTTATCTGCAGTCTGGCTAGGGTTCTCTTGACTCCTAAGTGACCGCCGAGTGGGGCGCCGTGATATTCGTATAAGATTCGCGCCTTATCGTCTTCCGTGAGGTCGGTGTCCTTATTGTCGGTTACTGCCTCGCTCGGGCTCGCGGGCGGCGAACCCGTATCGGTTACGTCTGCGGATAATTGAGCTTGGCGCCGTGTAGTCACGTAGATTCTACTGAGGATGTCGGCGTTTTCATTTTGCGTTCCTTTTTACCGACTTCGAAAAGGAGGAGGTACTCAATTCGATCGCTATATTTTTTTTTTTAATGTTTGTCCGGCGAGAACTCTGAGATGGGTGGACCGATCAGGATGAAACCTTGCCTATATTATAGAGGATGCTCACAGTTTGGTCCCATTATAAATTTTTTCGAAATTGTTTAACGCTAACCATTGTTATTGCATAAAAACCGAACTTTTCGCTGATTTCGCGTTTCTACTACAAATTTCGTTTGTCCGGCGATATTTCCGAGATCGATGGACCGATCTTGATGAAACCTTGTCTATCTTATAGAGGATGCTCACAGCTTGGTCCCAATATAAATTTTGTTGAAATTGTTTAACATTAACCATTGTTATTGCTTAAAAACCGAATTTCGTGCTGATTTCACGTTTCTACTACAAATTTCGTTTGTCCGGTGATATTTCCGAGATATGTACATAGAGACCACGAGTATTTCCAGATTTGAGTGTGAGTATTTCGTGACTTTTGTAATATTTTATTTATATTTGCGCCGCCTCTGAAAAGTTGCAAAATATTTAGGCTTAATGCAAATTTCTGTATCCATGACAAGAAGAAGTTATTTTGTACTTTTCAGGGCATTTTTTGTGTTGCTTGTTTTTTACTTTTCAGCTCTTTTAGTTTTCAGTTCTCTGGAACTCTGTCAGTTTTCGAAGTCGGTCACATTTTTTTTTGTAGTGAATGTCGTAGTCGTATTCTGCAAGCCGTAGCCGCCATCAGCCGGAACCAGGGTCGGTCACATTAAACAGCCAGGTTAGCGGTTTGTGGTCTATGACGATTATAAATTTGGTGCCGTAGAGATAGGGTCGGAAATGTTGGGTGCCCCAGACTATTGCCAGGAGTTCCTTTTTGGTAGTGCTGTAGTCTTGCTCGGCTGTGTTGAGTATTCGGCTGGCGTAGGCTACCGGCAGGTCGTGCCCTATCTCTCCCTGGGACAGCACGGCTCCCAGCGCCTTCCCAGAGGCGTCGGTTGTCAGGATGAACGGCCTCGTGAAATCCGGGTACTGGAGCAGTGGTGCGGTAGTGAGCCTGGTTTTTAGGATGTCGAAAGCTTCTTGTTCGAGGGAGTTCCATTTAAAGGGATGCCCCTTCTTAGTTAGTTGGGTTAGGGGTTTGGCTATAGTCGAAAAATTAGGGATGAATCGCCTATAGTATCCGGCTAGTCCTATGAAGGATTGAACGTCTTTCAGCTTTGTGGGCGTGGGGAAGTTTTGCACGGCGCTTATTTTGGATGGGTCTGGTTTTATGCCTTCTTTACTTATGCCGTGGCCCAGAAAGATGGTTTTCTTGCGGAGGAAGTGGCACCTTGATGGCTGCAGTTTTAGACCACTCGTTTGCAGTCGTCGTAGGATGAGCTCTAGGCGGCGCTGGTGCTCCTGCAGCGAGCGCCCGTAGACCATGATATCGTCTAGATAGACGTAGCAGGTGATTCCTTGTAGGCCGGACAGGGCGGAGTTCATTAGCCGTTGGAAGGTCGCGGGGGCCCCTTTTAGCCCAAACGGCATTCTGTTGTATTCGTAGTGGCCATACGGCGTGGAGAACGCGGTCTTCTCGCGGTCCTCCTTTTTCATGCGGATTTGGTGAAACCCGGATGCTAGATCGAGGGTGGAGAAGTACTTGGCACCTCCTAGTTGGTCCAATATATCGGTTATGTTTGGGAGCGGGTAGGAATCGCCCACCGTGATGTTATTCAGCTTGCGGAAGTCCACTACGACTCTGTACTGAGGCTTCCCGGTGCAGTCGGGTTTTTTGGGGACGACTAGCAAGGGGGAGTTCCAAGGGCTGACGCTCGGGCTTATGATACCTTCATCTACCATTTTTCGGACTTGCTTATCTAGCCCGACCTTATAGGCCTGGGGGAGTCTGTAGAGCCGGGTATTAACAGGTGCCTCGTTTTCTATCAGTGGTATCGAGTGTTCGGCGCCCGTGGCGATGCCCATTCTGTCTCCGTCCAGGTAGAACACGTCGTCGTATCTATCGCAGAGATCAAGTAGCGTTGTTCTTTCTTCAGTGTTTAAATGCGTGGTGATTATGTTCTCACGCAGTGCTTGCTGTTGGCGAAATCTTCTAGAGTAACAAGCGGGGTGACTAATCGGTAGTCGTCCTCGGTTGTGTTAACGGTCGGGACGATGCATTTGCCGTTTCTTTCCTCGGTAAGGCTGTTACCTGTGTATATTCCGGGGGCGATATCTTGTTTTTCCACTAATCCTTGTCCCTTACCGGTGGTCCTTACAGTGGCAACAGTTTGCGCGCGCGAATTAAGTAGGATGGGGTCGTCTTGCGGTGGCGCTTCCTCCAAAGTCGTGAAGGGGATTTTTTCGCCTTCGATTTCCAAATATCGCTCAGGGTGTATGCACGTGGTGTACTGGCGTAGTAGGTCATAGCCCAAGATGCCGTCCGCGGCGGTGGGGAAGTCGTCAGAAACAATGTGGCAGGGATGACTGAGGGTTTTGTTACCGACTTGTATGTTCAGTTGGATTAGGCACATTGTTTGCACGTTGCCCTTGCCCATTCCGGTCAACGAGTAAATGAGCTCCGTGGCTTCTACTTGGGGCAGAACCTTACTAATTTTGAGGAGCGTGGTGTCGGCCCCCGTATCTACCAATATGCGGGCGGTTGGTTGCCGCAGTTCGGGGGCCTTTATGTCAAGGAAAATTTTACACAAGGAGTTCAGTGCGGTTATATTTACGGAGCGGTTTAGGTACGAGCCGATGGTTCTGGGTTGCGTTTCGTTGGATGGCGCTTGGTGTGGTGCGTCATAGTCGCGGGGCTTAGGGTCGGCGTTAGTGGGTGGGCTGTACCGTTCGGCGGGAGAGGGTCCCAATTCGTGGGCGTTTTCCCGCTGACGGGTTCTGCACTCATCCACCGAGTGGCTGGATCTCCGGCAATAATCGCAGGTGACCGATACCCGCTGTATTTCTCGCTTGATGTTTGAATACCTTGGGTTCGGTGGACGCTGGGTCTGGCGCGCGTTGGGGGGCATGTAGGGAAGTGCGGGAGCGCTGAGTCTAGCGTAACAGTCCTTCGCATCGTGTCCCATACGGTTGCACCTGGCGCATCGGGTTGCGCTTGGCCGGGGTCGGTTTCGCGGCGCGTAGCGAATCGCGGCGTTATCAGTGGCACGTGTCGGTACGATACCAAGTATTCTTTCCTCCTCGGCGGTGGCGGAGATAGCGGCGTGTCAGTTATCAAAGGTACGGGACCGTATTATAATGCGGAGGCTTTCTTTTAGTCCTGCCGAAAAATTGTTAAGTGCCTGCTGGTTTAGGGATCCCTCAAGGGCTGAGTTTCCTTGGGCCCCGTATTTATCGGATAGTGTAAGGGATTTCACTTCGGCTAGCAAGACCTCCACTCGTGCGCCGTAGGTGGACGCGTCTTCCCCCTCCTGTTGTCGGCAGTAGTTAAATTCTCTTTGGGCTGCGTTCAAGGAGTGGGCCTCGGCGAAACGCGATCCCAACTCGTGTGTTAATTCGTCAAAATTAGTGATAGTCTTATACTGTAATTCGCTTAGGGCTCGACCCGTTAGTTTTGTGTCGAGTACGGCTCCCAGCAACTGGGCTTGGTCGCCTTCTGCTACGAGCGTCTAGGCAAACCGACAGGATCTTAAAAAGGCGAGTAGGTCAATACCTGGATTTCCGTTATAGTCCCTAATGTAGCCTAAGGCGCTCCTAACAGCCTCTCTACAAGCGTAGGAGGGCCCGGGATTTGGGTTCGTCATAACGGCGATAGGTTGGTCTAATAGACTGAAATCCAGACGTTTGATGGGGTATTCCCTTTGCGTTTCCACGCGAGTGGGCGACGGCGAGGCTTCAGTGGAGTTCAAACCGCTATGAAATGAGTCGGAGTCGAGGTCTAACTCGGGCGCCCGTAACCGTCTTTTACTGCTGTCAGTACCGAAGAGGTCCTGTCGGGTGTCGCGGGTATATGTAAGTTTGTTTTCAAATACGGAGTCGAGGGACCTTGAGAGTACTCTACGGCCCGGAAGCTGGTATCTAAGGGCGCGCTCGCTTTCTTCGGTCATGCAGTCGCGGGGCCTTCGGGTAGGCTATCGCTCTTAATCTTTGGTCGTGTTCCTACAGTGTCTGGTGCGTGTAGAACAGCTTTTACTCACACTAGAGCGATGGGAGCCATAGCTCGGGGCTGGCGTATTGTCGTATCAGGTGCGTGTTGCGCCTCAGCGCGGTTCCTCCTGTGGCTGGACGGCTCGTCGTGCGGCCGGTCGGCAGGGTCGTGGGTTCCTCGGAAGCGACGGGTCGTCTGGCGAAACGGCTCGTGTCGGCGGTGCCACAGCGGGTTGGGTGCGTCGGAGGAATGGCAGGTTCAGTATCGTCCTTCTCACAGGTAGTCCGTTAGCTCGGCGTGCGCCTCGGTCCTTCGTCGACGATGTGCTCGTGAGGGTTAGTCCTCGGACTGGGCCCAATCTTCCGAATGGAAGGGAGCAGTCGCGGCTTGGTAGTGGTTGCACACCTTGACAATTTCTTGGTCCGGGTGAGTGGCGACTAAGTCACCACTAACTCCGCACTATCCCACCGCTGCCACCAAATTATGTTGTGCCCTGGCGTGGTTAAGCGTAGGGCGGTAGTGGGATAGGCGATCAGGAGTTCGTGAGCGATTAAAGAATTGGGATTCACCGGATGGTCCAGCGATCAGGTTTATTGACGATTACTGAGTTGCGAAGATACAGGCACGTTGATAGCACATACGTGTTAACAGAGTTATTTCTAATACTTATCTGAGAGGCACTCGGATGTCGGCGGTAGTTCTTATACCAGGTCGGCAGCTCAGGGTTTCCTTGAGCTTGCAGTTTTGGGACGGGCCGCGCCCTGTTGATCGGGCGAGGCTGCCTGATTCATTTGAACTTTGTCCTTATACTACGTTAGCGTAAGTTTAGCTGGGCGCTGTCCTTCGAGAGATGGTTGTGTGTAAGGCGCTTGTGTGTTGGGTGTCTGTGAGGGCACAACAATACTTTAATTTTCATGAAGCTGGGGGAACCGTTCGCGAAATTCAAAAGATCCGTAACTCTACCGGTCTCGCTTGTCTCGCTTGTATACCCTTGCCGTGCTTGTGTAGGTAGACACGAACAGTCGAGGGACTGCCTGTATGCACTGCCGAAAAGTCGATGCGCTCCCGATATCCGTTCTATTACTTTCGACTATTTTTTCTTCACCATTCACCCAACCACCCCTTACAGAATTAGTATGCAGCTGTAGCCTGGAGTGTGCTCTTTCCGATGGACGTAATTAAAGTCTGATTTTCATAAAACTGTGGAAATCATCTGCCGATTACGGTGGGCCCGTAACTCTGCTGGCCTCGCTCGCCTCGCTCGACGCTCTTGCTACGTCTGTGTTGGTGTTCACGGATAGTCGGCCGGCTGCCCGACAATGAGTACACCACTGTCGCAGGCTGATGGCTGACTGTCCGCGAGCACCAATACAGACGTAGCAAGAGTGTCGAGCGAGACGAGCGAGGGCCGCAGAGATACCACAGTTTTACGAAAATCAAAGTTTGATTATGTCCATCGGAAAGAGTACAGTCCAGGTCACAGCTGCATATTAAATTTGTAAGGGATTGGTGGGTGTACATGGAAGAAAACATAGTCGAAACTTGCCACCGCTTTCCCGATTTCGCCGTTCTCGTTGGCTGGTCAGGAAAGCGGAGAATACTTCGACCGAGCCTCCGCTCTGAATCTCGAGTCTTCTGGGCGCTTAAAGGGCGCCAGGCCCCGTGACCGAGACCAAAATTTATAAGAATGTGCTACCCAGAGGAGATGGAAAACTCGAGCGAGAGAGAAAGCTTGGTGGGAAACGCGAATGTTGGCCCAGCTGGCCAGATGTAATGGGAGAGGGGCGGGGAACAAGGGAGACCGGTGACGACACACTGGGCGAACGAATAGTTAAAGAATGTTACCAAGAGGTTGTGTTAAATAACAGCGCCCTGTTTATTTATGTCGGGCGGACCGACGGTGTTACAACTAATTAACCTACGGCAAATCGAGCTAATGCGCTCTCGATCCTAGGCCACGAGGGCCCCTGTACAATTTAACCACGCGGTAGGGAAACGCGTCGCGAGCGATCGACAGATGGTCGGTCGATTACCGGACTGCTATATTTGATGAAGCCGAACTTCAGCGGACGATGTACGCCGCAAATCTCGAGGGGAACGCACGCCCGTTCGAACTGGCTATCGATCGCGAATCCCGGCAACCAGTGGCAAGATGGCGGCCACTTTGTTCGGCGAACGCAGTCTAAAATGCTACCACGCGACTCAGATGCGAAGTGCGACTTCGCACCAAGGAAGGCAGGGCACAAACAGGCTTATTAAACTCTAATAGCAAATACAACAAGTACGAGGAACCCGACTACTGGGCTCGGAACTTTACGGAAAGATCCTAAAGGATAGGGGAAGAGGGTGTGAGGCTTACCGCAAACTGAATCCGGCCGGTATTATTGCCGATTAAACCTCTCTAATCCAGGCTAGCTGGCTTCCAAAGAAATCCCAGTCGTCTGGCTAGTAATCCACTCTGCTCTCTCTCTCCTCGTCACTCACTTTAACTTCCAAAATAATGGGAAACGCTCAAACGCTAGCGGTCGCTACGACAGTCGCAATCTGAGTGACGAGAGAGAGCCCCTAATTCGCTAAGCGGCCTCACACCCTCAGCGCCGCTACCCCCGAATCCTCCCGTGGCTCCATCCGTTAGACGGTGTCGAAATCGATCCCGCGCGTTAGGACCCACTTCGACCTCATGTATCGACCGCCTTAGGCGATCCGCCGAGCAGAGCAGGTCGAACATCAAGAGGGACGGGCATCCAACGTCGTCACCTCGCCGTCCCTCGGTTGGTTGTCCGTCCTCAGGGGCGTCTCCAGTGTTGTCTGGACGGGCCCCAGCTTATCCGGCCTGGCAGGTTGCGCACCCCTGTGAGCCGGACTCTCCTCCTCGCCTATACGGATAGCCATTCCACTAGGTGACTCAGTCCGTCGCGCCTACCTAGGTGCCTCTCGGCGTTCCAATTCGCAGTAGTGCCTGTTATTTTCGCCTGTGCCTGCCTTGGAGCGACGATGTCGGGTTAGCCCGCGCGTACGAGTGTGTGTGAGAGAGAGAGAGAGAGAGAGAGAGAGAGAGAGACACGGCGGGCGTTCGCCCGGCCTCCCTTGCTGGAGCGAAGAGTACTTGTGGCGAGGCAAACTAGCCCCGTCACAAACTATAATACGTATTGGAAACGCGCTGACTTTTCGTCGAAGAACACGGTTTGGGCGTAGGACAGCATGCGCCACGTTTCCCCTTCCCGAACTCCTCTTTCTTTCCCGATCGCTTGGGTACCACGGCTCAACGCTGAGACCACGTTGAATCTACCGCTCACAGCAAATAGCGCTAGCGCACCAAACGGCCTTTTGTCCAAGTTCTAGGCGTGAAATAAAATACATTTCGTATTCGGCACTTTTTCCTTATTTAAATGTATAATTTTATCATGAAAATGGTACCAATTAAATCAGTAGACCGTAAGCTTTGATTGCATACTATGATCCCCTCTTATAATACAGTAGAAAGTCATGTATATTGACAAGTTCCAACAGCGTCTTCATTTGGGTACATGGCAGTTCTAGCCGCTCAGTAAGCCCAACTATTAGATCGGATTTTCTCAGCTTCAGTACGTCTACGATAGAAGATTCTAGTATGCGGCTATTCCTTGGAATCCATACTTTCGATTACTGTAACTGGTTTTCCAAAAGTCGCCAATATGTTCAATTTATCTGCCGAATTCATATACACTTGACGCTACGTGTGGTAGTGTGTTAACACCTCATCACCAAACGCCTCATTAAAATACAAATTGATGGCTTCTTTTAACGAAAAGCCACCAAGGTATGTAAAGTACCGCACCTAAACACAAGAAATAATAATTAATATAATTACTAGACATATATATCGCACAATGATATAAAAACTTGAATTGATTGCGCTTACTGTTTCCTGGAATGCAGTATCTTCTACTTGTTCAACCTCCTCCATCGCTGCCTCAGTGCGGATGGGGAGATGAGCTGGCTTCTCCAGAAGTCCATGCTGCAACTGCTGCCGCTGTGCTTCTAAGGCCACGAATCGGTCCATACGTCTTAATATCTCAGTCTGGATCTTGTTTGACGTTCTACAAACACAGATGCAATCGGATTTCATGCTAGTAAGAACGTAATGAAAACTCACATTAACATTGCCTCCAGCTCATTGATACGGGCGTGCAGCGCTCTACAAAGAACCATAAATATTTATTAAAAAATGTTTTTACAATGAATATGTGTATGAATGCAAACACCATACCTGATGTCGGGATTGTCTGACTGCGTACTGTATCCCGAACTCCGTGGCCTTTCCTCGTTCCTGTTGGAATCTGGGAACAGAAGAATCGGTAGTGAGTTTGCTCGGTCACAGTTGTTTTGCCGTGTGCGTGAATGTGTGACTGGGGGATGCGTGGCTGCAAATGACGAGTGTGAGTGTGTGACTGCATGGTGCGAATGTCTAAGGGGTGCCTGTGTCTGTGTGTGTGATGATGGGGTATGTGCGGCTGTTGTTATAAAACACAAATTCCTGGAGTTGCCCTCCAGCATGGCCCTTATTTCGGTAATTCGCTCGTTGAGATGCTTCTTGGTTCTCTTCTTTCTCGGCGCTGGCTCCTCGTCCGATGCCGAAGTGTAGCGGGCCGACTTTGAGACTGTCCGCTTAATTCGTTTCACCTGCTCCTAAAATTGCGAAAAATGCGGATCAGATCATTAGAAACTGGCTTCCGTGATTTATTAATTAAAACTCGTAAAACTGATAATTACTTTATTCGTACTCTTCACGATACTGATGCGGTGCAATGCTCCTCTTCGTCCGCAATCTAAAGAAATTGTAACCGACGCGATTTTTGCACACGCGCGGTGTCTTAAAACAAAGGAGACCAAAATGATTTTTGGCGGAAGGTAGAAATATATATTTTGCTGTAAATTATAATAGATTAAATTAATGGCACGTATTTGTTGCCTATAAATTCTATTTTTTAACTAGATTAGTATTAATAATATGGGTCGATATATAATTTGTCGGCGGTAAGAAATCCGCCTCCAATAGAAAGCTTTCCCGCGAAAATGAAATCACGTAAGTGGCCAGCGGGTCTACCAATCCAGTGCAATCTCTGTCGGGAAGAGTAGGTGTTGTACAGTTCGCCTCTGGAAAGAAGGCGCCTGGCTCTGATTTGGCGAAAAATTTGTCTCCTCCTTCAAAATCCGGTACCTAGAAACGGAAACAAAAGGTTTTATTATTAGCGGTCTGAAGTCTAGTTTCTATTGGCTAGTAGAAAACTGTGGGAGTGGGCTGCCGATACTTATCTTTTTCTTACCTGCGGCGCGGTCAAGATTTTGCGGACCCTGTCGGCGGCAACCTTTTCGTCCAACTCATAAAGCGATCCCTTATTGCCGCTGGTTCCACGCGCACCTGGAAATCTGCATAATAATTATTTATTCTTGTAATGAAGCAAGTTAAACAGCACTGTACAAAAATACTTATCTTTTTCAAAAATGCACGTTGGCCCATTGAAGTGAACACATCTTCAAGTATAGTTTCACTTGAAACAGGCTTGCGAAAACTCATGATACTCATGACAAAGTCACTTGTTAGCAGATGACAAGTAGACTAAAGCTTTTAAAATTTTCCTGAAATTTAAACCACTGCCAAATAGCAGCAATATTCAGTTTTACAAGCGCACCGCAATTTCGAGCAGGCTATGGACTAGTTTCCCCCAGTAACTATTTCAAGCTATCTTGTACAATACAAAATAATAGTGAGTGATCCCTTTCGTTTGCTACCTGCCCGCGGTCTTCCAACACTTAGCAAAGCTGGCACCTCTGTCTTTCATTAATAATGTACAGTAACAGTAAAATTTCTCGTTCATATATCAGTTATATTAATAAGATAAGAGACAAAATTTAATAATTTTCCAGGCGGACAAAGCTCTCGGGTTTTCAAATCTCGTGCTGCATTCGTGTTTCAATTAGCTTAAATAATCTATCTTTAAGAAAGTCATCATCGCCGGGGTTGGCTTTTCTCTAGCAGGTCGCACACTTGCGTGGCCAGTCAAACATAACTTAGGCGATACATAAGTTATCTCAAACTGTTTCACACTAGTAAAATTGACCGATTACAACGACTCAAAAGTTATCGTTCTGCTCTCAAATATGAATGTATATTTTAAAATTCGAACCAATTCCGGTTTTGGAAACAGTAATTTGTATTATTTTCTCGTCTCGCCAACAAAGACAAGGCGAGTAAATATCACACAATGATATTTGACCTGAGCCGAACACGATCTCTGTCAGGTATACGAAAGGCCAGGTCAAGGCCATCGGGGGCTTCGTCCGAGGAAAGATAGAAAAGGCGGAGTTTTCCAGGCTTATAAGGCGTAGCCCATCAGTCCCACTCTTTCCGAATTCTAGAGCCAGGCGCCTTCTTTCCAGAGGCGAACTGTACATATATCGCCTTCAGTTTAGCGATAGGGCATACAGGCCGCGTAATAATAAAACATAGATTAGCGACAACGTGGAATATTTCATCCTAGCGGCAAGTTCGAATCGAGAATCGCGAGTAGAATAGAAAAACAATTGACGAGCGGATTTTTCCAGCGAACATTAAGAATAGGATTGAATCCGTGAGTTCTGGCACACAGATGTTAAGCAGTATGTAGAGAAAAGAACGTCGAAGAGAGTTCCCGGAAAGGCAATTTCAAAGAATAAATGACCGAGGAAGTCACCTATTTACTTAATGGGAACCACTCGCTAAAATCCGAGTACAACAGCCATGCTTTTCCCTTAAGCCTCTATTGTTAAAGTAAAGTTCTTCGAACGTGATGGTCAACAGACATGGCCCAATAAATCGGTACCCTTGACTTTCTTCGAAATAGCAATAAAACAGGGTCCGAGACGCGGCCGAATGCGTCCACTGTGCCTCTCTCTCTTCGACCCTTATCTTACCTCTCAGTAGATAGATGACGGAGTTTCTGGGACTGTGGGATCTCAGGGGTATGCGGAGAGGGGGGGTCAGCTTGTTGACGAGGGGGTATGCGGGGAGGGGGGGGGTCAGCTTGTAGACGAGGGGGTGCGCGGGGAAGGGGGATCTCTGTCCTCTTCGATGATTGGTTTACAGGGGGCCGTCCTCTTCGATGATTGGTTTTAGAAGGGGTTGGAGGTGGGGCAATTCTGGGTCAGTGGGGGACCGTCATTCTCTTCGATGATTGGTTTTAGAGGGGGTTGGAGGTGGGGCCATTCTGGGTCAGTGGGGGACCATCATTCTCTTCGATGATTGGTTTTAGAGGGGGTGAGTGGGTGGGTGTGCAGGGCCAGTGGGGCGGGGACCATCATTCTCTTCCATGATTGGTTTTAGAGGGGTGGGTGTGCAGGGTCAGTGGGGCGGGGACCGTCATATCTTAATGATGACACTTTGACCACATTGGCACCTCTAATTGCTAGACGTATACGATTATAACATTTCACTTGTCACCCCTCCAAATAAACATTTGAACCACTTCGACTGCATTGACACCTCTAATAGCTAGACGTATACGATTATAACATTTCACTTGACACCTCTCCAAATAAATAACATTGACAGCTGTAATTGCTAGACATAGCGCACATTTCACATGTCACCTCCACACAATAACATTGATAGCTGCACGTGCGTTCTCTCTTAACAATAACATTGATATCTGCACGTGCGTTCTCTTAAAAATGATATCTTAATTATGACCCTTCGAGTATGATCAAAGATTATAACATGTCACTTGTCACCCCTCCAAATAAATAACATTGACAGCTCTTATTGCTAGGCGTAGCGCGATTATTTATCTTAACGTTAACTAACATAGATATCTGCACGTGCGTTCTTATACAAATTTTATCTTAATTATGGTCCTTCGAGTATGATCATATTTAAGAGATGGTCAAGGAGGAAACGTTCGAATGTCGAGGGAGAAAGTAATGGCTATGGCCAACAACAACAGTTTGTTAGTATGGTTGTCGAAGTTGAGACGGTCAAGAAAACATTGAAAAGCGAACTATTCCAGCCTCCTCGAGTTCGAGGTGCACTCCAGGAATGGAAAAGAAGAAAAATCTTAA
This sequence comes from Ectemnius cavifrons, assembly GCA_964023945.1. Taxonomy (NCBI): domain Eukaryota; kingdom Metazoa; phylum Arthropoda; class Insecta; order Hymenoptera; family Crabronidae; genus Ectemnius; species Ectemnius cavifrons. The sequence continues at coordinate 2,512,013 of OZ030382.1, forward strand.
TGAAATGCATGTCCGCTCGTAACGTGCCATCCGCTGTCACGGTTACTCGAAAATTTGTGAGGTCGCAACAGCGAATATTTCTTTCTACGTCAGTCGAACACTTCGAGTCAAGCGACGTTCGACACTTGAAAATGGTTAGCTGAGAAAATGGTTTCGACCATGTGCGAGTTACATTTCACGTGAAACATAGGTCTGGCAGTGCTCAAGGAGTTTCTGTCTCCTTCTATCTGAGCGAGAACACTGCTGCTGCTGCTGCTCTACTATGGCCAATACCATATTATTTATTTATTTTTTTTCATATTGCATATAGGTCTATCGAACATTGCAATGCACAATCGTAATTGTGTACAGATCTATCAAACATTGCAGTGCTCAAGGAGTTTTCTATGTCCTTCTATCAGAGCGAGAACACTGCTCCAGCACCATTTTGTTTTTTCCTGACTGCACTCATAGTATTCGGCTGGTGCATGTGTGGGTGTGTGTGTGTGTGTGAGGGTTTATCAGTTTCTATCTCCGTCTATCCGAGCGAGAACACTGCTCTACTATGACCAACACCATCTTTTCGTGACAGCATAAAAATGGATCACATTCGATGGCTCCGTCTCATTAGTATTTTGACCATGCCTAAGGTTCACGTCCGTCCGATAGAAAAGAGTTTGACATTCTCACCGAACACTCTTCAAGAGTACGCTCTTGCCGCTGTTTTTCGTCGTGGTATCACGCAATTTTCTTCCAACGATTGCAATATTATATTCCACTTAGTGGCTAATGTTTACGAATCTCGACGACCGCGGTTGAAATTGAAGTGCGAATTTATTCGACTTTCGGGCAGTGGTGTACCATATGCGAAGGCGTTTTTATACACACCGTTGGACTTGTGGTTGGACATTGTGCAACGAAAAATTTGTCTTCTGAACATCTCTCCGAGATAGCAGAATCACCACCGTCACCCATGACCATAACGCTGAGCAAGATTGCATGGCCGATCGTGATCACAAGGTACCTGAACAACGAGTACTCGGAGATCGACAAAGAACATATCGAACGGTTGATGCGTCTCGATTCAACTAGCACGGTGCTGGTTTATTGTACCAAGCGGTTCAGCCAAATTGTGCGGAAATATCCGATCTCGATAACAGTTACCACTGCGTTGGACATTATTAAGGAACGGGAGGAGCTCATTGTTCACGTTGAGCAGGATCGGGGTATGGAGTAGTAAACCAGTGGAGTAGTAAAACAGTAACAACAACAACAACAACAAACAGCAACAACATGAATGTTGCCAAGAAGATGCTCCAGACTTTAACGTCTTCCGCGGCCTTAGTGCGGAGTGAGAACGAGTATCGCGGGTGGTTGGAAGAGTGCTCGCAATGTGTGACACTAATAAGCCAATATATTCGGAACACCAAAGATACTGCATCTATTGGTTCCAAACAGCGTATAGTGTCGATTCTATGCAGAATACAACACTTGAAAGTGTATATGGCCAGTCAACTTTCGCACACAGGTAGTGGTATGAGTAAATCTCAGACTGCAGCAGCAGCAGGACCTTCCACCCTTGTTTGGGAGCCGATCGAATCGGCCTTCAAAAACCGCATCATCACGGGCGCGGTGATAAACACAAAGCATATCGATCCAAAAAATTTCCTTCGCGATGCTGATACAATGGTGCAGAGCCGAATAAATAGTGCTATCGTCACACATAAAAGTGTGAAGGTAAACGTGAGGCTGGAAGCCGAATTCGAACTGCACGATGGGACAGTCAGCGTGAAAGGATTTAATGCACGTAACAGTGAACTTTATCCCGCGAGTGACATACCGCAATGGTACTCGGATCAAGTGGAGCGTCCGATTCTCGCAGCAATGTCTGAATTCGAGGAGCGTGACAGTGGATGGGCCTTACACAAAATATTGCACTTAATGGTAAATATTAACAAACATAAGCCGTTAAGTGCAGGCTGTCACACCCGTCTGCCAGATTTGGTACAAAAGAAGAAGGCTGTGATAAATATCCAGTGCGACGATGGGGCATGCTTCTTCTGGTCAATTATGGCGAGTCTCTATCCACCCACCGACGGACAAAACGTGAGCAGGACAAGCTCTTATCCATCGTATGAGGATCATCTCGATATTGCTGGGATTCAGCTGTCAGTGCATTTTAAGCAGATCACGTCGTTTGAAGAGAAGAATGCGATATCGATAAATGTATTCGGATGGGAGGAAGACATGTGTGTACCACTACGGATAACAACACACATGCAGAAACGCCATGCGAATCTGCTCCTCATTGAGAACTCGAAATCAGCGAAGGATCATCATTATACATGTATCAAGAGCATGTCGAGGCTGGTGTCGATGCAGTTATCAAAACATAAGGATACAAAACACGTATGCAACCGGTAAGTTATATTTCCAAAAAAAATAAAAAAAATAAAAAAAATATTCTTTTGTAACTGGTGGACTTTTAGTAATGAAAACTAATAACAATACATGTTTGTTTGTTTTCAGATGCTTACATTATTTTTCAACGTCTGAAAAGTTGACATCGCATATGGACGACTGCGGACTGATGCCGGAATGTAAAGTGGTGCTTCCGACCGAGGATGAGAAGTGGCTAAAATTCAATAAGCATCACAATCAGCAGAGAACACCATTCGTCATCTATGCGGATTTGGAGTGCCTGCTGGAAAGCATCGATAAGACGACGATGACAGCGACTGTGGTGCAAGAACCGCCATCAGAGGCGACGACGGTGCAACAACCACAACAAGGTAGACTAAACATATACCAACAGCATAAGCCGTTCAGTGTCGGTTATTACGTTCATTGTACGTACGACTAGTCGTTGTGCCGGTATCGCTCTCATCGCGCTGCGACGGGGTGCATGCAGTGGTTCGCGCAGGAGTTATATGATTTGAGTCGTAATATTAAAACCGTACTAGATAAAGTAGTTCCAATGAATCGCCTCACCGACGAGGAGCAGCAGTCATTTCAACGAGCGACACACTGTCATATATGTTCGAAAATTTATGCTTATGGGGAGAAGAAGGTGCGCGACCATTGCCATCTCACCGGAACTTATAGAGGCGCTGCACATTCCAATTGCAATTTAACTTATCAAATACCATATACCGTACCAGTAGTGTTCCACAATCTATCCGGATATGACGCACATTTTGTAATCACCGCGCTCGCCAATGCTTTCGAGGGTCGGATCGATCTTCTTCCATTGACGAAGGAGAAATATATCTCCTTCACTAAACATACAGCTAGCGCAAAAGAAGAATATCGATAGTACGGGAAAAATATGAACAAAAAAAATATGCATGTAAAGTTTCGATTTATAGATTCATTTAAATTTCTCAGTGCAAGCCTCGATAAGTTATCATCATACCTGGGGAAAGAACAGTTGCGTATCACGCGTAAAGAATTCGCGCATCTGAATCAAAACGATTTCGATCTTTTGACGAGGAAGGGCATTTTTCCGTACGATTACATGACATGTTACGATAAACTGGGCGAGGAGCGATTACCGGCTCGCGACGCGTTCTACAATCGTCTAAACGATAAAGCGGTAACCGACACTGAATATTGGCATGCTATGAATGTTTAGTCACGCTTTAACATCGGAACGCTGGGCGAATACAGCGACCTGTACATGAAGACAGATGTATTATTGTTAGCCGATGTATTTGAAAACTTTCGTAAGGATTGTATGGCAAGCTATAATTTAGATCCAGCACATTATTATACGCTTCGCGGTTTCACGTGGGATGCCATGTTAAAACATACTGGTATCGAATTTGAACTTCTCACGGATGTTGGTGTGTTATTATTCTTTGAGCGGGGGATACGCGGTGGGCTGAATCAATGCTCACACAGATACGCGCGAGCGAATAACAAGTACCTATCCTCGTACGATCCAGCGAAACCCTCCACATACTTGATGTACTTCGATATTAATAATCTGTACGGTTGGGCAATGTCGCAACCTCTACCGTATGGAGGTTTTCGCTGGGTCGATGAGGTGCATAAAATTGATGTGAATTCTATTCCACTGGATGGTCCACGGGGGTACATTCTAGAAGTGGATTTAGAGTATCGGCGCGAACTTCATGATTCACACGCCGATCTTCCGTTCTGTCCTGACCATGAAAAAACTAAAAATAAAAAAAAATTGCTCGCGACATTTCTAAGTAAGACACGTTACGTGATACACTACCGATATCTGCAGCAGGCATTGAAGCACGGCTTAAAGATGTCCAAGGTGCATCGTGTTCTAGAATTCAAACAGTCACCATGGCTAGGCGAATATATCGTATTGAACACTGGATTTCGTACGAAGGCGACCAGCGAGTTCAGTAAAAATTTATTTAAATTAATGAATAATGCCGTCTTTGGAAAAACAATGGAAAACGTACAGAACCACACAAACGTGAAATTGTTTACGGAATGGGGGGGGGGGGGGGGGTCGGTACGGTGCCGAGGCAGCAATCGCAAAACCTAATTTTCATAGTCGTACGATATTTTCGGAAGACCTGGTGGCTGTTGAATTACGTAATGATATCGTAAAGTTTTTCAAGCCATTATACGTCGGTATGTGCATCTTGGACATTGCAAAAACACGTCTATACGAGTTTCATTACGATCACATGCTTCCATGCTTTGTTGACAGGTGTAGGGTAATGTACACAGATACCGACAGTCTTATTTATGAAATAGAGTGTCACGATGTGTATGATCATATGAACCGTAACTTGGACAGATTCGATACCAGCGACTACTCCGACGATAATCCATACAATATTCCTCGTGTCAATAAAAAGGTGCCGGGCCTAATGAAAGACGAGAATCATGGCGCGGTTATGACCGAATTCGTAGGACTGAGAGCAAAAATGTATGCAACCCGGGTACATGGTAGGGAAGAATGTGACAAAAAAATCAAAGGAATTAAAAAAAACGTTACAGCTACCTGTATAGAGTTTGAGGACTATATTCGGTGCCTCGAGGACTGTACAGTGAAAATGGTCAGTCAAAATTGAATTCGGTCCCTACGACACAATGTATACTCGATTAATCAGAACAAACTTGCCCTCAGTCCTCACGATGATAAGCGATACATTGTACCGAATTCTACATGCACGCTCCCATGGGGGCATTATAAAATACATAATAATAGTAGTAGTAGTAATAATAATGTACAGTAGCCACAGTCAGTCTCGTTTGTTCAACGCAAAAAAAATAAAATAAAATAAATCATCCATGTCTAGCAAAACTTTCATCGTCAAACGTAGCTACCAATGCTGGGTGAAACTACAAGTTACGGCAGAGACTTTTCTCGCTGCTTTTGAACAATATGCGAATAATCCAAACTGTGCTCATAGTGAAAAAAAGAACAAAGTAACGAGACTGACTGTGAACAAAGTGTATGGCCGAAGGCTCACACATGTTCGCAAATTCAGTACTACGTTCGGTTGGAGGGAGGGAGAGAGGTGGAAGGTGTTCCTCAATTTAAAGAAGATAATATCCGTATTGCCTTCACTATAGAAGCATATAGAATATGCGTGGTTTTTTTTTGAGAAAGGAGCAGGAATCGGGATTCTTCCTTTTTTCTCAAGAGAGTCATGGATCTTCTATGTTTTTTCTATACTGAAGGGGAGAATAGAGACATCGTCTTCTCCAAGTCGAAGGCCACTCTCCACCACTGTCTCCTTCCTCCATCCAAACTTGGCATTGGGTTTCCGAACATGTGTAATCCCTTTACCAAACACTTTGTGCGCAGCCGGTTTCGTTACTTCAGTTCTTTGCTTTCACTATGAACATGGTTTTGATTATTCGCATATTGTTTAAAAGGAGCGAGAAAAGTCTCTGTTGTAAGTTGTAGTTCGCCCCACCATCGCTAGCTGCGTGTGATGACGAAAATTTGCTAGACACGTATAGCACAATGTATGAGATAATCATGCTTCGAAGTATAGCATTGTGACACTTGCATTAAGTAGTAGTAGTAGTAGTAGTAGACATAATAGTAGGTATGGATGGAATGCACAGTAGGAATAATAATATGTATGTACGAATGAAGAAAAAAAAATAAAAAACAATGTACAATAATAAATGTTTTTATATATTTGTGTTCAAACAATATCCTTTTTCTTTATCCACGAATTATGAATCTTATCAAATCCCAACCACTTCACATACATCATGTCCCCCTTCTTGGGCAACACTTTCTCCACCAAATGCACATCAGGATGCATGGCTTTGTGTAATTCCAACTCGTAGAATCCGCCAGCAATGGGATCGCCTTTGAAGTCCTTGAGGAAGTATGCAACAGGGTTTGTTCGTTTAATTCGACTTATCTCGAACACCTCGGCTGACCAGTTAGGTGTGTAACCCTTGTCGAAGACCGTCTTGAATTTGCTGATGCGTACCTTGTCGCCAATCTTAAACTTTGGAGGCCGTATAATTTTCATGCTGCTATCGTTGTACGCTGTGGCAAGGAGATGCTTTTCATCGTTGCGGGTGACATCGATGGGGCGCATCTGGATGGTGCGATGTTTCCTTCTATTGTACTCTGACACTAAGCTTGCAAGGATATTGGTCCAGCGGTAGCCACCATCCAGCGAGAACAACTTCCACATGGCGCTCTTGAGCGTACGATTGAATGAAACGCTCTACTACGAATGCCTTCATGATGCTGATGGTCGAGTAGTGATTTATATTATGCTTCTTTACGCATTGCTGGAAGTCCGTGTTGTAAAACTCCTTGCCCATGTCGGTCTGAAGGTTTTCTGGAACCCGTCCATCTGCGCGCAGTATGCCTGCAAAGGCTTTTGTCACGTCACCCGCCCCTTGCTCTTAAGAGGAACGGCCCATGCGTACTTGCTGAATACATCAATGACTGTGAGAATATACCAAAACCCTCGGTTTTCCTTTGCGTACGATTGCACCTCCACGATATCGGCTTGCCATAGATCATCCAACCCTCGCACGATTACTCGTCTCCGTGGAAAATTACGCCTGGCCGGTGCATGTAGCTCTTCCACTAATTTCGCCTTGACGTTACTCATACCGTGGCTGTAGGCTTCTCTCACAACTGTCCTCGATATTCTACGATTCACCATCTTTTATTCCGCAGCATCTTTCTCCCTCACGCTCCGTTTATTTATCCTCTTTTTATTGAAAGTTGTAGTTGCGACTACGGCCGACATAACATTATTTGGTAGCATCTTAGGAGACATGATATTAGTTTCGCAGCATCTCTTTATACTCCTTGATTTCGCGATCCAAATCCTCCCTAATTTTGTATTCCAATGCTCCCAACGATCGCTCCATAACATCATTGATGTAGTCTATAGATGCAACCTTTTTAATCGAACGTTCCACAAGACGATTGACATAGTCCACTGTTGTGACGTCATTAGCTTCCACAGGTTCAGCTACGCATCGGATCTTTATACCTCGCGCATTGAAAGAGTCACCCTTGAGACACAGGGCATTGTAGCGTAGTAAGTTTCTTAACATTGGTTGCGATGAAGACTTCGTCGCTGTCTCATCGTCCATTGCAAGCGAGGCGCCAAACTTGTTGATCGGCATCGTGTGCTTCACTGGCACCACACGCGTCGATGGGTGGTTAATTTATAATCAATCCCGCTTCGCGAAGCTCCTCGATTATTGACATTATCTCGTTGTCATGACCGGTATGTCCAGCGGTTCGCGAAGAAACAAGTAGCTTCATGCGGTCCACCAGTTCGTTCGGATCGTCCCAGTGAACGTAATCGATGGCATTATTCGTAGCAACCATTGCGCTTGGCAGTTGAACGTGTGACGGCTCTTGCAGCATGCCCCTACCTGTGACAGCGGGGGGGAACAGCTTCTTTATGATATGCGTGTACTTGTAGCCTCTGTTCCCCATAGTCTGCTTGGACGCGGAATGTTGCAACTTATGCGCGTTCGAAATTAATAGGATGTTCTTATATGCATTCAAATCCGCCTGGCTGTATTTTAAATCGTCAGGTGTTTTTGAGAATATCAGCTCGTAGAGACCCAAAGTTCCCTTGTATCGCGTTGTACCAGCCATAATGTTATCCATCCCATCCACGTCGAAGACAGAATTGCCAATATACATTTTATTATCGTTGGCGTTATAGTATACGCCATATACATTGTCCACAGTATCTCGCGTGTCAGTGTAGAATAGTTCCAAGTAACGTTTTGCCAGAGGTCCGAGGTTCTGATGCAAATATTCTCTTTCTGACTGATATTGTTCTTCTTGAGAGTTTGGCTGCATAACCGCGCGCATTGATCTATCTACCATAGCCGCCGGCGTTTCCTCGTCCGATGCCACGTACGAGTTCTCGAAGGTTTCCCCAGCTGCGATCGACATAGGGTCAGCGTCATTATCAGTGGTTGCGGGGGTGGTGGTTGTCGACACAATCTTGGGTGAATCTTCGTATAGCGCTTTCTTAGCATAAATGGGTTTACGCAGTGGACTTGCTGGACTCGCATCCTCCGAATACAATCTTTTGAGACTCTTTGCTTGTAAAAGTTTTTTCCTGCTGGATAATTTCATTGCCCTCAAGGGTATGTCGAATGAATCATCGAACTCGGGCGTTTGCAATGTTGGGGACAAGGGGAGCTGCTGCTGCTGCTGCTGCTGTATAACCGTATTACCCTTCTCCACCAATTGTTTCAACGGTTCCACTATTGGGCGTAGGTTTGTCTCCAATGTCACATCTGTATCCATCTTTCCCACTTTAAGCGCAAGATACTTTTTACGTATAGCCTCGCTGGTCTTGGCTATCTCCTGCACAACTGCTTCCTTTTTTGTATACTTCTTCTTCTTCATTATGTTTTTCATCTGACTATCCTTCTCCTCCTCCTCCTCCTCCTCCTCTTCCTTCTTAACCAACACCATAGCTGAGGTGGTGATGATTCAAAGTGGCTATGGACTGGTATTGCGACGGAAAGAGAGACCGATGTGGCTTCAATGATGTTTCCCGAACTTGTGCCGTATGATGTTATTGCAAACCCATTATATACCGATATCGTTTTTGTATGATGCTCAACCCCACTAATAGCTCAGACGATATACCGATACTGTTCGTATGATGTTAGTGCAAATATATTAAATACCGATACCCGTATTGCAACGGTACTCTATGTATCGGTATTTCGTACACAAGTCCATGAACTTCTCCAGCGACATATCCATGTTCCGCAACGACATATCCATGATAGCATTGCAGCGATAAATATGGTATTATTCATCTCAATACTCTCCTCCTCCTCCTCCTCCTCCTTCCCCTCCCCCATGGTAGTGTTAATGATTACAAAGAGAGAGAGAGATCGATGCAAGTTCAATGACACGTCAAGAACGTGTGCGCTCATGATATTATTGCAAACTCATTAAATCCCCGACGATAGCGCCCATAGTTTACCGGGCTGTCCTTGTCTATGACGAGAAAGCTGTACTTTTTATCCCAACATTTCGCGCACAATTCGATGAATTTCTCTAATGGCATATCCACATTAACATGATCATGATAGACATGTCGTAGATTCATACCATCTTGCTTGAACAGTATTATCATATTTGCATTATCACGAATCAGATGTTTTGGGATTCTCGCATACGACTGTCCCAGATAAAAACAATCCATGTCAGAGTGTCTACCCATGGCGAAGTATTCACGCATGACGTTTTGCTCATCGCATGCTACATCATCAAAGACAAATATCGAATTCGGTAGGGCTTCGGCAGGCGGGATTACACTCGCATTTTCCTTGAATGGAAAATAACCCAAATCCTCCACCGTCGACAACACTTCCTCCAAGTATCGATACTTGGGCTGATGCAATGATTTTGAGTACACGTATACATTTTCAAACCGTAACCCGTTCGGACTCTCGAGCATACTAATCATCGTGTTTGTTTTCCCACAATTAGATGGGCCACAAATCACACACCGTATACTTCTTGGTAACAGCGCACCATGCTTCCGTTGTCTATTTTTCTCCTCCTCATCATCGAATGTACGATTCATAGGAATTTTGATATTGATTGGTTGTCTCATGAAGCGCATGATGTAAAAGATATACACACACACACACACGCGCGCGCGCGCGCATGCATACACTATAGAGCGAAGCAGAGGGGGAGGGGTAGTGGTATTTATAGCCCCCACGGATCCATGATTGCGATGATTCACAACAACGACAACGGTGACGACGACAACAACGCGATTCTTTAAAATCATGGTTTTCTTTGTTCTAAACCAACCGACGCTACATGCTGCGACTGCCAAAGAGCTGGAATTTGTACCGAAAGTACTGTTACTACGCAATTTCGCTGAAGAGATAGAGAGTATTTCGGACAAGTTGCCGGACCATATAAAGGCTGATCCGGAGGTGCAGCTGTATCGCAGGTGTTTCAAGCACTACAACCAGCCGAATCAGCGTGTACATATTGACGGACCATCACCCATGATAAGGGACTGTTTCGAGTGTATTAAAAAACGGGGAGCAGGTGAGGACGTGCATATATAACGATGTGATCAATCGTCCTCAACGTCAGTCCGAGCATAACAATCATATTGACCTGCGCGTGTGTGTAGGTGTGTGTATGTATGTGTGCAAGGAGTCTACTCTATGAGTAGAAGCGGACTCTTGAATAGTGCGATAAATTCTTTACCATTCGAACTTCACATTCCGGGATACCAATTTTGCGGACCGGGCACGCGCTTGTTACGCCGATTGGCCCGTGGTGAACGAGGTGTAAACCCCCTGGACGCGGCTTGCAGAGAGCACGATATCGCGTACTCCCAGCGTAAGGATCTCGAAGGTCGTCACGAGGCTGATAATATTCTGGCCGAAAACGCGTTACAACGCATATCAGCTAGGGACGCATCGATCGGTGAGAAGATTGCATCCACAGCGGTCTGGACTGCCATGAAGACGAAAAGAACACTCGGTATGGGAATGGCTCATAGAAGAAGAAAGAAGAAAACGGCAACTATTGTTGGAAGGAAGAAGAAGAAGAGCAGCGGTGCACGTCTCCGCATATTGCACGCAGCCAAACGTGGTGGTTTCCTACCGCCCTTACTCTTTACTGCTTTGGGTGCTCTAGGCGCGTTGGTCACTGGGGCATCGACGGCAGCAAAATCCATTTCCGACAAAACACTCGGGCAAAAGCAGTTGAAGGAAATGCAACGACACAATCGTGCTATGGAAGGCAAGGGGCTGTATCTTTCACCATACAAGCATGGAAAGGGAGTGAGAGCGGCGACGGGGAGGAAAAAAAAAACTTCAAAAACACACAGAAGAAGAAGAAGGTAGATGGATCGCTGGTGGGAGCAACAACAAACTACGAGCTAGAACATTTGTGTAAAAACATACCATATTTTCGAGGGGTTTTTATGCGCGATAATTTGCCTAGAAAAGTATGGACTCAAGAGTGTGGCATAGTGAATTTGGATGACTACCTCGGCCCAGGAACGCATTGGGTCGCGTACATTAAACGCGGGCTGGATGTAAAATACTTTGACAGCTTTGGGAATCTCCGACCTCCGAGCGAATTGATAGATTACTTTGGCAAGAGTGCAAAAATTACATACAATTATGAGCGGTTCCAAAAGTTTAATGAGAGCATTTGTGGACAATTGTGTGCGAAATTTCTTTGGGAAAATTCATTATAAAGCATAGTCCCACCTCCGAGAAAAACTCAGTTACTCTGGGAATCTTCGCACGGGCGCGCGATACAAAATGTCATTCACGTTCACGCTAACGGGCAAAGGTAGTATGCTCTCGTCTCGTCACTTTCCCCCCATAGACCTGGATGACGGAGGAGACTATTAGCTCGGTCTTGTAGATTTCCAAACTTACCATACGATACCGAACATCAGTTCATCGAATGGCAATAATAAATTTTAGTTTGGTGAGCATGACGAGCAGGTTACCATTCCCGACGGCTCGTACGAGCTGAAGGCTATCAACCAATACTTGAAACGCGAAACCATGAAAAGGAATCCCACACGTAAAAATATATCAATAAAAATAATTACTGATGGTAATTTTATCAATGGTGATGACGATGATGAGGATGGGGGTGTTGAATACCCGATCGCTTTGCGAGCAAACAACAATACGATGAAGAGTGAAATTCGATGCGCCTACAGAATAAACTTTACAAAACCGAACAACGTGGGTCCATTGTTGGGATTTTCTGCAAATCGTATCCTATCACCCAATACATGGCATCAATCGGACGCGCCTGTGAACATCATAAGTGTGAATACAATTCGGATAGAGTGTTCCATCACCACCGGTTCTTACAGCAACGGTAGACCGATGCATGCGATACACGAATTCTCACCGCGTGTTCCTCCAGGATATAAGATATCGGAAACGCCGCCGCGAGTCATTTACCTGCCAATCGTTGTGCGAGCAATAGACGACTTGACAATTCGAATAGTCGATCAGTCCGGACAACTGGTGGATTTTCGTGGTGAAGAGATAACAGTACGTCTGCACGTACGACGTCGCGCTTGATAGACACGTCCAACCGTATTGGTAGTATGCTCGTTTATAACAACCTCAACAACAGCAATACATCCGAATCCATTATTACTGCACCTAGCTGCAAATCAAGTACATTTCAATCGCTGGTAAAGAGTAGCGACGGTAGTGGTTGGAGAAGGAAGAGATTGAGCGCGTCCAACGTGAAATTTTTACAATCTATGGGATTCAGAACTGCACGACAACAGCAACAACAATCATAATGAATGATATTTTGAACATCAGTAGTGGGCCGGCGTTCGACAACCGTATAACGAAATTGGAGCTGCACACGTACAACCCCTATGTAAACACATCCTTCGGGAACAGAGACGAGATAAGGATACCCATTCAGCAGCAAGATCTGTACCTCCTGCCGTGCCGTAGTTTCCTATACGTGGAGGGGAGACTCGATGGTGGAAATGAGGGGAAGACTGTGCATTTTGAAAATAATTGCGTATCATTCCTCTTCGATGAGATACGTTATGAACTCGATGGTGTCGAAATCGATAGATGCAGGAATCCCGGTGTAACGACAACGCTGAAAAACTATCTGTGTCTTTCGGCTGAGAAGAGCAGAACATTGGATAATGCAGGCTGGAGATATCAAGATGATTCAGAAAACAAGAACAAAATCATACGCGATGCACCGATGGATTTCAACTTTTGTGTACCACTCAGCATGCTGTTGGGCTTTTGCGAGGACTATAATCGTATCTTGATAAACGCACGTCACGAGCTCATCTTGATTCGTGCACGCACCGACACGAACGCGATATATGGCTCGCCCGACCCAACACATAATCTTGTGCTACACAAGGTGCAGTGGCGTATACCACATATCACCCTGGAGGAGTTGCATAAATTATCAATGTTGCGTGTACTGGAAAGTGGTATGCCGATTAAGATGAGTTTTCGCTCGTCGGAGCTCCACGAGTATCCTCTGTTACAGACAACAACGAGGCACACATGGGCGGTGAAAGCCGCGACGCAGATGGAAAAGCCTCGATACGTGATATTCGCTCTGCAAACTGCACGAAAGAATGATGTAGGCAAAAGAGCAACAATGTTTGACCATTGTAATCTCTCAAACTTTCGTCTCTATCTGAACTCCGAAACGTATCCCTACGACGACTTGAACATTGACTTTGGTAAAAACAAGCATTCACTGCTCTACGACATGTATGCAAAGTTCCGAGAATCATATTATGGTAGTGGTGAACCATTGCTCGACATTACAAACTTCCTTGAATACGGACCATTCGTTGTACTGGATTTGTCGCGACAAAACGAGTCAGAGAAGAGCGCGACTGTTGATGTTCGCATTGATTTTGAATGTCGGGAAAACATCCCAGAGAATACCACTGCTTACTGTCTAATCATACATGATCGCATAGTGGATTACAACCCGCTGACAAACATTGTACGCAAAATCACATAAAACACGGAAAGAGGGATGGAGACCGTGATAGTTGATGTTCAGGGATTTATGGTGGACGACAAGTTTATACTGAAGGAGGCTGCTGTAGTTCTACCCAGTACCTGTCGAATAGCACATTGGATTTTTGCTCTGCCGTTTCCATGGTCAGCACTGGACATTGACTCGAGGAAAAAATGTATCTGGTTAGCGAAACATCATCATGGTCTACTCTGGGAAGATGGCTGTGTAAAGTACTGTATGGCTAAGCCACTATTACAATCGGTACTGAAAGATGTAACTACTGTCATCATTACGAAGGGCTATGACAAGCGTCGATGGATCGAGGAGCTCGCTAATTCTACTATAGTTCATAACATTGAAGATGAAGATTACGGGAGCGGCAGTGTTATACCAGCATTTAATAAAATGTGTTCCAAGAATACGTTTGCATGCACGATGCATAGAGGAACTTGTGCATTACAGAATGCACTGAAATTACACAACTTTTTATCATATACGATCTAATAATAAATAAAAAATGTATGTAATCGTATAAAATTCGAACCGCTTTTCATTCTCCCCCCTTCATCCACACTTAATGCTAAGGAAAAGAAAGTTTTTGGAGAAATCGTTGTGGTGACAACGTTGGTGGTGGTGGTGGTGGTGGTGGTGGTGGTGGTGGAAGCATTGGAAGAAAGTCATAGGTCAGAAGAAACAGCTCTTTAGGTCATAGGCTAAAGTCATCTCCCCACTATCTAGTGCTGAGAAAAAGTGGCTGACTCATGGGCTTTAAAACTGTTGGTAGAAGCATTTCGCTCACACTTTTTTGCTAGCGTTGAGCTTTTTTATCTTTTCGCCCGAAGGAAAATATTTTACTTTTTGTCCAAAATGTTTAAAATGTTGGTTGCTCGAGAAGACCGACGTGATGTAGAGGCGTACATTTTAGATGCGCAGTGCGTGAGGGGTACGATGTATGTGTGGCAAGGGGTGGCAGTTTGTGGTGAGTGCTATGAAAAGATGGGCTCGCCCCTGGACTTTGAAGCTGTTGATTCGCACTATTGGTTTTACAAATTCGGTGATAAGACCAAGTGCGGGTGCTGCAACAAACAGCCGTACGGCATAGTACGGCCATGTCATCATTGCAAAGACTGTCGGATCAGTCTATTAAAGTCTATTATTTATTGCGGAGGAATAATTCTACAATAATGGGCTACCTCCAACCGCACCGCCTGGTGCTTCGCAACATCCAATCAAGTGGACCGCTCCGTGAATTCTGTTTAGGCCTAGTGGAAGCGGTATGTATGCTGTTTAAAGGAATTCGTATTGTGGTACTCGAAGTGAAAACTAATTGTCACATTTTCACTTTTTGCCGGGTTGTAAAAAATAAATGCCAGCGTCGCTCTCATGGTGGTGGCGGTCATGGTGGTCTTGGTGGTGGCGGCGGTGGTGGTGGAAGGAAGTCATGGACCGAGATTTTCATCCCTCTAGGTCATGGGCTAAAGTCATCCCTCCCACCATCTAGTGCTGAGAAAAAGAGAGGCTGACTCGAGGGCTTTAGAACTGTTGGTCAGATCATCCATCGCTCCAGCCCGTGTTCAAGTTCATCAGGGCATCCGTCAAAATGTTCCGGCAATTGAAATACGTTAAAGACAAAATGCCTCTACGAGAGTGCTTCTTGAAATCAACCTGTAGGAGTGGCACGGTCTACATGGATTCTGAGGGAATCTGCACTTGCGTAAGGTGCTTTGAATGGTCATACGAACCATCGAGCATACAGACGGACAAGAAGGTACATTTTCACTACTGGTACTACATCGTGGAGAGCCCCAACGACATGGCCTGTAGCAGCTGCGGTGTATCGACATGGTCAAAGGAGCAATCTTGTTTGCTGTGCAGCACTTGTCGGACCAGTATAAAAACGACATATCATATATTGCAAATGCGCAATAGGACGATGTCGTATCATTTCCGTGGGTCGTTGTGGCGACCGATCCTACGCGGCATTCCGAGCACTTGGTCCGCTAGCCAAATTCTGGCAAGTCTGTCGAGGCCCTGGTCTGAGAGTGCAATTGGTACAGCCTGTTGAGACCCTGGACCGCTAGCCAAATTAGGGGAAATCTGGTGAGACCTAGTGGTATGTATTAAGTTTCTCTCTGTCTCTGTCTCTGTCTCTGTCTCTGTCTCTGTCTCTGTCTCTGTCTCTGTCTCTGTCTCTGTCTCTGTCTCTGTCTCTGTCTCTGTCTCTGTCTCTGTCTCTGTCTCTGTCTCTGTCTCTGTCTCTGTCTCTGTCTCTGTCTCTGTCTCTGTCTCTGTCTCTGTCTCTGTCTCTGTCTCTGTCTCTGTCTCTGTCTCTGTCTCTGTCTCTGTCTCTGTCTCTGTCTCTGTCTCTGTCTCTGTCTCTGTCTCTGTCTCTGTCTCTGTCTCTGTCTCTGTCTCTGTCTCTGTCTCTGTCTCTGTCTCTGTCTCTGTCTCTGTCTCTGTCTCTGTCTCTGTCTCTGTCTCTGTCTCTGTCTCTGTCTCTGTCTCTGTCTCTGTCTCTGTCTCTGTCTCTGTCTCTGTCTCTGTCTCTGTCTCTGTCTCTGTCTCTGTCTCTGTCTCTGTCTCTGTCTCTGTCTCTGTCTCTGTCTCTGTCTCTGTCTCTGTCTCTGTCTCTGTCTCTGTCTCTGTCTCTGTCTCTGTCTCTGTCTCTGTCTCTGTCTCTGTCTCTGTCTCTGTCTCTGTCTCTGTCTCTGTCTCTGTCTCTGTCTCTGTCTCTGTCTCTGTCTCTGTGAGTGGACATTGTCGCTTATTTTTGTGCTCCTCACTTCTGAACCATTTACTGCTGTCATTGCCCTGTGGGGCCTTTTTCAGGTATCGCTTCGGTTTCTCGGTCGGCCCGCCGTCTTTCTGGCCTATAAATTATTATCGGCTCCTCAATAGCCGACGAGAAATCGAGCAATCTTTCTGTTGCTAAATTGACAGAATTTCTAACCCCATCTTTGGTGTGGGTGAAATTTTTTGTTACCCTGGACTGATTTTTGAATTTGTGGTGACGTCGTGCTCCTGTGCGCCCTCTTGCTCACTCACACCGCCACGGCTGCCACCCACGACCGCTCTCCACGGCCACCAACCTCTGACATCTGACACCTGTCAAACCAGCCATGGCCCCTGCTTCAACCTGTCCCCAGTGCTCCAAGGTGGCTAAGCTTGGTGCGGAAGCTTGCCATCGCTGTAAAGGCTCTTTCCACCCGGGCTGTCTCAAGATCCATACGGAGCGCGGCTGCAAAATTATCCTCACGACAGCCTCTGCTGCTCCCTCAACTTCGGCGGCTATCCAGCAGTCTTCACCATCTCTACCGCTGGTGTCTTCTGGGGACTCTACCTCTGTCCTCACTGCATTAACTGCCGCCATCCAGGGTCTCTCCGAAAAAATCGATTCCCATACAGCCAGGATCGATGCCTGCTTGGAGAAGCTCTCAGCAACCACTGCTCAGCACACGGAAAAGATCAGCAAACTGGACAAGCGTACTGCTGCACTGGAAGCAAAGGCGAGCTCCAGCGCCACACAGCTGGATAACCTCGCCTCCTCGGTAGCTGAACTCCGTGCTGATATCAACAAGGCTCGGGATCATCTACCTAACCCTAACTCGTGCAGTGACATAACCTCGCTGCGCCTTGCCCGCCTCGAGGTGGCTTCGAGAGCGAGTGACTGAGTTATCTCTGACTATCCGGAGTCCCCTGGCGAGGATTTACGGTCCCAAGTCATTCGGGTTGCGCATGCGCTTGGGGCTCCGATGTCCGCCGGTGACATTCTGTCGGTCTCGCGTCTGCGCGGGACCCCTTCCTTGGAGCGGCCGCGGACGATCCGCGTGTCATTTTCTTCCACCACCGTGCGGAACTCTCTCCTAGCGGCTAAGCGTGCGAAGCGGGATCTACCTGCCTCTACGGTTGACCCCTCCTTTCCACCTCGGCTCCTCTATCTTAACGAATTTCTGCCACGCGAGGTAGCCGCGCTCTTAAAGCGCTGTCGCGCCCTCGCTCGTGAACGTGGTTTCGCGCGTGTTTGGCATCGGGAAGGCAGCATCTATGTTAAGAAATCTGACTCCGCCGCTCCCATAAGGATTAACTCTGTCCAGGATTTAGATAATAAACTCGCGTGAGGACGTGCACCCCGGGCGTCACCTCGCTCCTCCGCTGTCACCCTCTCTGTACTGCGCCTTGGGCATGTGAACGCCCAGTCCCTTGTTGCACATTTTGGCCGCTTCTCTGCCTTTCTCCTCAATTTTCACTACGACGTCGTCGCGGTTACGGGGACATGGCTGTCTCACTCCATGAGCTCACTCCATTAGACAGCCAGTGTGCGGTGCCTGGGTACTCGCTACTCAGGTGCGATAGGGATGGTAGAATGGGTGGTGGCGTTTGTCTCTACATTCGCGAGTCACTCACTGTCACTGTAATTGCGTCTTCCTCGTCTTCTACTTTTTCTGGTCCCGAATACCTGTTCGCAGAGGTGGTAATCCCCTCTGCGGGCTCCCTTCTTGTCGGGGTCGTCTATCGGCCCCCGCACGCTCCTCTTTCTCTCTTCGAGTCCTTGTTCGCTGACATTGTCTCGGACTACCCTAACAAGGTAGTGCTTGGCGATTGCAATGCGGACATGGGTTCCTCTTCTTTTGACTCCGGCTACCTTGGTGACCTCTTTTCTCGTCTCAATCTTTACTCTATTCCTTACTCTCCAACTTTCCATACTTCTACTTCCTCCACTTGGCTTGACCTTGCGCTTGTTGACGATTCTAGCAAGGTTGTTTCTTACACTCAAAGTAAAGAGCCTCACTGCTCTAATCATGACTTTATTTCACTAGAATACGCACTAACTTCACGTATTGCTCCTTTCAATGATCTTCTTCGGAGGTATGGTTCAATCGACCGTGATGCGCTACTCAATGATATCTCACAGCTTAGCTGTGCTCGTCTTACTACGAACGCTTGTGAGAGTAGCGTGGATCTGTTGGTTGACAACCTCAACACTGGCTTGCTCCAAGTTCTGAATGAGCATGCCCCTCTTCGACCCCTGCGTGTCAGACGGCCACCTGCTCCCTGGATCACTCCTGAGATTCGTCTCGAGATGCGTTCTCGCGACTCACTCAGCAGATCCTATATTAGAACTGGGAATCCGGACTTGCGGGTACAATACAAAGCCTGTCGAAACAGAGTTCAAGCTCTTCTGGCGCGAGCTAGGTCTGCTTTTCTCTTCGACAGGTTCTCTAACCTTACTAACCCGAACGAAGTTTGGCGCGAGCTAAAATCGTTCGGTGTTCTTCCTCCCTCTCGCACTTCCGCTCCCACTCACTTGTCTCCGGACACTCTTAACACCTTTTTCCTCTCGGCTCACGCCTCATCTCCACCGGCCGTCTCCGCATGCCTGTCTCTGTCTAGCTGTCCTTCTGACGATACGTCTTTTTATTTCTCTCCTGTTACGGAGGAGAGTCTTGCTCGCGCCTTGCGCCTTACTAACTCGTCTATCTCGCCCTCGGATGAGCTGAGTGCGAGGTTTCTTTCTCTCTCTTTCCCTGCTATATACCCTGCTGTCTTGCAAATTTTCAACTCTTCTCTCACTTTCTCTATCTTTCCTGACGCCTGGCGTCGCTCTTTCATTACCCCTATACCTAAAAAACCGAACGCTTCTGCACTTGAGAGGTTGGTTCTCACTGACATTCAGAGTTTCCTCGATAGCTCTGGGAAGTTGGACCCCTCGCAACATGGTTTTGTCAAATACCGCTCCACACAAACCGCTCTCTTGACACTCCTGGAGGACGTCCGTCTTGCTGCTGATGAGCGGATGGTCACAATCCTGGTGTGTCTTGATTTCTCTAAGGCCTTTGACACCGTAGACCACTCTCTTCTACTCTCCAAACTCTACTCTTTCAATCTCTCTCTCCCGGTCTTACGGTGGATCTGGTCTTACCTCACTAATAGGGTGCAGGCAGTCAGAATCGGACGGTCTACCTCTCAATTCTCCTCGGTCCATTCGGGCGTGCCGCAAGGCTCCGTCCTTGGGCCCTTCCTTTTTTCTCTATATATCCACGATCTTAATTCTTCTATCTTCTATTTCAAGGTGGTCAAATATGCAGACGATGTACAATTGTACATCTCTGCGCCTTACAATGATCTGGAAGACGCAATTACAAGGATCAATTCTGACCTTGCCAGCGTCTCTGCCTGGTCCACCATGAACTCTCTTAAATTAAACGTTTCTAAGACGCAGTGCTTGATGTTGGGCTCTGCTCGTGCCCTTGGCCTGCAGCATGTTGCCGGTGCCCCTCTGGTTCAGATGGACGGTATACCCATCCCGTACGGCTCTCGGGTCGTCTCGCTGGGTCTGCACATATCGCCCACTCTTGACTGGGGGGATCACACTCGGCACGTCTGCAGTAAGGTCTATGGTGTGCTTGCGGGGCTCCGGCGTCACAGTGCTGCGTTGCCGCGGGGCCTAAAGAAGAAGCTCATTTCCTCCCTCATTCTGCCACACCTAGATTACTGTTGCCTGGCTTTACTGGGCATCAGTGTGACTCAAGAGCTTAGACTGCAGCGTGCTCTCAACGCCTGCGTTGTTCTGTTTTCTTTCGTGGCGATGTATCGGGTTGTGCTATTTTCTTTATTATTTTTCTGTATTATTCATTTTCTATTCTCTATTCTCTGCGTGCGTTCCTGTTTCTGTTTTGCGTGCGTTTTGTGTTTGTTTGTACGCTTACTGCCTTATGTCTCTGTTTAAACTTTCTTGTACTGGGTTTTGGTCTGAGAGGGCTCCCGTATGCCCTAGAATTCAATAAACATTCATTCTGTCTCTCTGTCTCCCCGTCTCCCTGTCTCCCTGTCTCCCTGTCTCCCTGTCTCCCTGTCTCCCTGTCTCCCTGTCTCCCTGTCTCTCTGTCTCTCTGTCTCTCTCTCTCTCTGTCTCTCTCTCTCTGTCTCTCTATCTCTCTGTGAGTACCTACAGACATACTCTTCGTTGCTCCTACGTTTAGACCGGATTTCTGCGTTTATCTGCCCTGTGGGGCCTGTTACAGGTACACCTCGATTTCTCGATTCGGCCCGCCTTACTCTGGTCTATTAATCTCCATCGGCCCTCTTCTAACCGACGAGAAATCGACATTTCTTTCTGTGGCCAAAATTTACAGAATTTCTAACCCCATTTCTTGGGGGCTGGATTTTCTGTTAAAATCCACCGAATTTTGAATTCGCTGACGGATTGCCGGTACGCCCTCTTCGCGGTCACCGCTCTCACGGCTGCCACCCACGCTTAACGTTTCCACGGATGCCAACGCTCGTACTAGCCCAACCTTACTATTGTAAGCGTGTTTCTCCGGACCCCGGTCCGCGTCGGTCCGGGTGGACGCGCTTCAACTTCTCTTCGAGCTCTATTATCTTCAACTTCTCTTCGAGCTCTATTAGTCCCCGGTTTCTACGCAAGGCTTATTCTACATACGGCTTAAGATCTTGCACGTGGGCTTTTCCGGCCGGCTTGCCGTCGAGTGTCGCACACTCGTAGACTACTCGCGAGAGCTCCTTCGAGATCACAAAGGGCCCATGGAAGTTAGTGGTTAATTTGGCAGCCACGTTCTGTGCGGCTGAGGAGAGGACATGCTGTCGTTTAAGCACGCGATCACCAGGCTTAAATTGTCGGTTTCGGCGTCCGCGGTTATAGTATCGGCTCTGTAGTTCGTACGCGTTCTCTAGGTTTTCGGCAACCCATTGGCGCAGCTCTCCGACCCGCTCCATTCGCGCCGTCCACGACTCTCGATCGGCCGTCGGCCAGACATCGTCGCCGGCGGACGCTCCCTCCCTCCCTCGAAAACAGCGAGCTGGCATAGGTTCGCGACCGAAGTTCAAGAAAGCCGGAGTCGCTCCGAGAGTCGTGTGTTTCGCCGTATTATACGCGAATCGGAAGTGCGTAAGGTGTTCGTCCCACTCGCGGTAGTCTTTCTTTATGAACGCGACGATCATCGTTTTTAGAACTCGATTCACTCGTTCGACGGGGTTTGCCTGAGGGTGGTACGGCGGTGTCGTTGCTCGCCGGATACCGTATTCGCTTGCAAGCGTTCCTAACGTTTTATTTACGAACTCGGTCCCGTTGTCCGTCAGCAGGACTTTCGGGGCTCCCCATCGTGATAGGATTACGTCTTCGAACGCGTTGCTTATCTTTTTCCCGTTCGCTGCGCGTAACGGGCAAACTTCGATCTATTTGGTGAACAGGTCCTGAAACACCACTATATACTGGTATCCGGCTTTGCTGCGCGGGAGGGGACCCATGACGTCGGCGGCTACTATTGTCCATGGCTCGTGCGCGTAGTGTCGTCCCATCGTGCCGAGCGGCGCGCCTTCTTCGACTTTCGTGCGCTGGCAGGTGTCACACGCGCGTACGTATTTCGCGACGTCTCGGAACATCCGCGGCCAAAAGTACCTAAGGAGAAGGCGTTCATACGTTTTCTCTTGGCCGAGATGGCCGGCCTGTGGCTCGTCGTGTGCCTCTGCGAGCAATTCGCGCTTTTCCGCGTTCCGCGGGACCAGCTTCCACTCGTTTAATTCGTGTCCGAGGATGTCACGCTCCATATCGTTCGCGCACCGGCGGTAGAGGCGATCGTTCTCGATCTTCCAGTCCTCGTGCAACTTCGGTTCTTTTCGGACGTGCTCGAGTTTCGCGTCATACCAGCGATCGGGACTCGCAGCTATCGCGGCTAACAGCTGTTCGGTTCGGGCTTCGTGCATCATCGCGAGCGCTCCCACCACTCGGCTCGCGTCGGTGTCTTCGGGCGGGCGTTCTCGGTCGTCCTCGGCGGCTGCCTCAGCTGCAGGCTCGTACGCTCGCGAGAGCGCGTCAGGCACGTGATGGAGTGCGCCTTTTCTATGCACGACTTCAAAATCGTATTCTTGCAGCTGAAGTGCCCACCGAGCGAGTCTACCTATCGGGTCTTTTAGGTTTCGTAGCCACCGGAGGCTACTATGGTCCGTGATGACCGTGAACGCATACCCTTCTAAATACGGCCTAAACTTTTTGATTGCCCAAAGCACCGCGAGACATTCTTGCTCGGTGATCGAGTATTTGCGTTCGGCGTCGGAGAGCGTTCGGCTCGCGTATGCAACGACCCGCTCGCGCCCCTCGATTTCCTGCGTAAGTACAGCCCCGAGTCCGTTTGAAGTACGAAAGGCACTTCGAAATGCGGATATGTGAGGACTGGAGTTGTCGCGATCGATTCGCGCAGGACGTCGAATGCCGATTGCTGGTCCGCGGTCCACTGCCACTTCCGATCTTTTCGCAGCAGCTGCGTGAGCGGCTCGCTCACCGTCGCGAATTCCGGGATGAATTTCCGATACCAGGAGGCCATGCCGAGAAAACGTCTCACTTGCTTGATGTTCCGAGGTTCCGGATACTCGAGAATGGGTCTTATCTTTCCGGGATCGACTTTTAACCCGTCTGCGTGGACGACGAAACCGAGATACCGGACTTCCGACTTGCAGAATTCGCATTTATCGGGGTTTACGGTGAGGCCGGCCTGCTGTATTCTTCGGAGAACTCGCTCGAGCCAAATCAGGTGGTCGTCAAAGGTCTCGGTGACCACTATAATGTCATCGAGGTACGCGAAAGCGAAGGGTTCCATTTCCGGGCCGATCAATCTGTCGAGTAATTTCTCAAACGTCGCGGGAGCCCCAGTCAAGCCGTACGGCATCCGAATGAAATGGAAAAGCCCGCGACCGGGCACGGTAAAAGCCGTAATTTCTCGACTTTTCGCGTCGAGAGGCACTTGAAAATAGGCTTGACTGAGGTCCAGCGTCGATATGTATTTCGCGGCTCTCAGCTTGTCCAAAATACTTGTCATGATCGGTAACGGATACGCGTCCTTTCGCGATACGCTATTGACTTTACGGAAGTCCAAACAGAACCGATATTTTCCGTTCGCTTTGCGTACCATGACTTCCGCGTAAATGGCTTACTGTACTTTCTGCGAGACCTGGTAGTACCGTTGTTTTATCGGCGCGTTATTGCCGACGTCTATCGTGTGCGTTATGAGGGACGTTAGCCCTGTGGCCGGCTTAAGTTGACCTACCACGCGATCGAGGAATTGTCGGAGCCTCGTAGTTTCCTGTTCGGACAGGCGCACGATGCCGTAGCAGCGGAGGTATTCCCTCACGTCAGCACTATACGCGAAACGTTCGCTCGGTCGATCTCGGAAGTACCATTCATTGACCGCGTAGTCAATCGCGATCCCGAGTTCTCCTATCGCGCGCACGCCTAAGATGACCGGTCCGCTTAGGGACTCGAGCGTGCGGAATTCGAGACGCTTCGTGCGTCCCCTCACCGTAACCCTGGCGTTCCCGGACGCTCTCGAACAGTCGACGAGCCCATTCCCGAGAACATAGTATTTCGGAGTGGACACCTGCGTTCTCACGCGAGAACCGAGTCGCCCTAAAGTCTCCGGACTTATCAAATCCGTCCAAAAACATTAAAATGTAAAAAAATGCGCCAAGTAGCAGTTTGAATCCCCTACAAAATTGAGATATAACAAAAAAGATATAGATATCATTTAAGAAAGCCAAGCTTTCATTCAAAGATACCTCGATTTAACTCGCATTATCAATTAACAATAAGTTAACAATAAATTACCGATTAACAATACAAAAAATCTTGGCGTGTGCACACTTCATTGCGAGGTAAAAAGGCAATGGAAAACTGATTTATCACTAGAACTACCGACGATTGTTATGCTGCTATAACGATCCACGTAAAAACAAGTCATTTCGACTCGTTCGGTAGTACTGGTGTTAAACCTATCACTGACTTTACTACAATGTGAGTAAATCCTAATAAATCTTTCATTTTGAATCATATATACTATATACAGCGACCTTGTTTTACCATTTTTTGCCTCCAATAAATGAATATTCTTCGATTTCATGAGCATTGTCCAGTGTCTCATTGTCATAACTGACAAGGACATCATTCTTTCCCAATATCGATAAGAAGGAGGTTCTCCGTTCATCGCGTATATGTTTCTTTAAACGTTTTTTAGTAACATTGCCGGAACAGGTGCCTCGAATGAAGTGCGCACACGCCAAGATTTTTTGTATTGTTAATCGGTAATTTATTGTTAATTTATTGTTAATTGATAATGCGAGTTAAATCGAGGTATCTTTGAATGAAAGCTTGGTTTTCTTAAATGATATCTATATCTTTTTTGTTATATCTCAATTTTGTAGGGGATTCAAACTGCTACTTGGCGCATTTTTTTACATTTTAATGTTTTTGGACGGATTTCATGTCTTTTTGTTAGTTAATGCTTAACAATAAAGACAACAAAAATATTAATTATTTACCAATGGGTTGATAAAAAAATTTAAAAGTATCATTTTGTTAAAATGTCAAGTATCATTTATGTTAAAATGTGTACCATCTCCTATACGCATGTTTATATTATAATGTAATTTTAATGTTACAATATATTTATGACTTAAACATGCACATAAGAATCCATGTTCTGGATCTCTCCAATGTGCGCTTATTACAGTGTCAATAATTAGATCCTAGAGTAATGGTCATTTATAGCCAGCCATTTGTGTTCAAAATGCCTTCAAAGTATGAAAATGCGGAAAAGACGCGCCACCTTTCGCTCGTGCGACTACCCTGCTATTGTTAACGAAAGGTTAACTATTTATTTTTGCAATTCATAAAATAGCAAACAAAGAAATAGGCCAAGCTACGGCCAATGCCGACAAAAGTCTATTGCGAAAGAAGGAACAAAAGCAATATGTATAGATAGAGAATGACGCCAGGCCATGGAAATGGAGAAGTAAGTAAATAAACAAAATTGCTACCCAAAATATTGATTTTGCAAAAGAATTGTCTACAGGCTTTATGTTTCTTTCCTCGAGGACAGCAAACAAACGATTCACCATCCCGATTGCAGGATGTTAAAGTTTAAGCATTTTCAATATTTGAAGCAATTTTTAAGGCAAATAGCTGGCTATAAACGGCTAGTATTCTAGGATCTAATTACTACCGCTGCGTCGCACATTTTGAGCTATATTACGTCCAAATCGGAGAGTTCCAGGTTGTGAACTTTCCACGTTAGGAGCATGATAGCTATTTGTAATAATCAACGCCTGTTTACTGAATTGGAACTCTTTAACTAAAGTCGTTGTCGAGCCCCATACTTGACAATTTCGAATTTTTAAATATTTTGCTGTACAGTACGTGTAAATTTCTTGACTGCTGTTTGATCTATATTTCTAAATTATCACTGAAACACATTTCTTACTGCATTATCAAAATCAAGCAAAGCATAATGCTGATGTACCAGTAATATTTAGAAATAACAAAAAAATAGTCAAAAAACTTAACGTAGCATATGTTACAAAATTATGAACTCCGAAACTTCTTAAACTAAACAGTTAAAATTTGCTATGCCACTATTGATTACCTATAGCTAATATATCCCTAAATGACAATGATTGGGAAACAATACTTACTAAGTTTGAATTCTTTGCGTTAAGCGTTCCTTGAACTATGCACTTGCCAATTTCGATACTCCATATTTAGATTGTACATGAGAATGTACGAGAACATTATTGAAGTATTAAGATAAAACATGTTCAACTTACTGTAGCCACTAGTAATCGGCATTCGTTTACCTACTTATTCTTCTTTTGTGCTACGCAGTTGACAGTTTTGAAACTTCGTGGTATGTGCTATGGATAAGTTTCCCATTTTCCCACTGCTATTTCATCTATTCGCAAATTCTCACAAGAATATTATTACCATTTCTTAGTGCTCTTTTAGTGTCAGTCAAACATAATGCTCATTTACTAGCAATCAAAAGTAACAGTATAGAAACGTAATATAGCATACATTATAAGTTTCAGAATTATCAACCGCCTAAGCTAGCACATCCCAAAATTACACATTAATTTAGTGAAAGCTTCTGAACTACACGATTGATAATTTTCTCACTTCATACTTTATAACGTATCCTGTGTAGTATTACAAGTTTATTGCGGTCTGAACTAGTACGAACCAGAACCACGTAATTAATAAGTGAAATACCTATAAGTTCCTAAGTAAATAATCATTATGAATCATTAGGATAGTAAAAAACACAGAATGTTGCCACACAACCAAAGTAGAAAAGTATACTCTGCATATAACTAACCAATCTGGCAGATAACCAACCAACAACATCAATCGCTCGATCGTCGACAAACTGAGAAATTTTTATGTGAAAAAGCTATGGAAAATCTTTTTACTATTGTCACATGTATAGCTACAACCCTTTCGTTCGTACGTCGTATGCTATAGTACGCATACGTACATACTATACGAATAGTATGCGTACTTGAGACTGTCTCGGAACCTCGGGAGCTGGGAGCTCCTAGTTGAAGAATGTAAAAGCGATAAGCGAGCGCCGCAAAAAAAGGGATCGAAACAGTTGAACATATGCATGTTTCGAGAACTGACATATATACATAAATTTGTAGGCTGGATCATGCGATAGACATCGCGAGCAGTTCCATCTCGCCCATCAAATTTCTGTAGCTGACTCGGCGAACGGTCGGATTGTCCCGACCGGGACTTGGAACTGCCACGATTCTCTCTACAGTTTGACTATAACAATTAATTTTGCAATGTTAAAATCTCTCGTTTGTTTCCTTAATCATACTCGTTTCCTAGTAACATGCATATGTAGAGTACGAATCTGAATTTTGCAACTTAAATTGTTTAAACAAATTCATAATCAAATTCTTGAAAATCACAGAGGCATGTTCTGAAGGCCGTGGGAAGCCATCCGCGGCGTCGGATGTCAATTTTAACAACATTTGTTATAAACAAATTATAAACTTTTAGAGAATGTTATACAATATATAGATATAACCCCAAGGATAGCTTTTCTGAAGCTTTTGGTTAGATTCATTAATAATTACCCTCGTGGTCGCCTGAACAACAATTACAATTATATGGTTGGGATTAAGAATTCCCCTCTTTGCGGGGAAAAGATTTATCATCGAAACACTTCGACCTTATATAAAATGTGCAATAACCACCCATCGACCGTTCGATCGTCGACTGATGTGCAGCGATCGGCTCCGCTAGCGGAAGGAATGTTAGGTGGACATTTGAGGAATTCTTAAAGAAAAACGCAAACCTGACTTCTTAAAATCCTATCTTTACTCTCCAGAAAATACGCATGAGAAATTCATATCTCCTCAACCACTGAACCGATTGTCTTGTTTGTTGGCTCGTTGGATTCAGAAAAATCAACGGACCTAGGTTTAATTCATAAGTTTCGCCTTTGAGCTATAACTGTTGCAAGAATCAAAGTGAAAGTTTGAGACGGGCCGAAAATCATGTTGGTTCGGGATAAGGAGCCTTAGCGGTCTCGCGCTACTACTACTACTTGGCGCGAGACTCTACCGAGTCTCCTGATTGTCGCTGGCGCCGCCGTCTACGAAGGCACGGACGAGTAGCCCTTCGATTTTTGCCGGGATGTACACGAGGGATGGGCTAGCCTCGATCGCGGCCGGTGCCTCGAATTCGAGCGAGTCGTCCGATTCCTCGGATTCGGTGGAGGTGTCGATCATTTTTCCGCCGTCCGCTATTCCCCCCTCTAGCGTCGGCCGCCCCGGTTTCCCGAGCACTTCGGGCATCGCGCGGTTGGAGTCCCTGGGTTCCCACACCGGACGCAGCGGAGCACCTCCTCGCTCCGGCAGCCGATGCGCACGTGGCAGGGCTGCCCGCATCTCCAGCAGCCCTGCGGCTCGCCTGCACTCGCGCGATCCCGCTCGCGGTTGTTATTGCGGGGACGTCGCGGACAGTCTATTATTTCCGCGCTTGTGCTGGCCCGCGGTTCTGTGGCCAGTTGGGCGAGTACCCCGCGGTTCGCTCGTCCTCCCCTTGGCGCCGGCGCCTCGCGGTATTCGGGCACGGTGTCGTCCGGAGGGGGCGCGTGAAACTTGAGTTCCTCGGCGCGCTCGGTCAACTCCTCGACCGTCAGGTACTCGTGGAATCGTATGAGCGACCGGTAATGCAGCAGCATATTGTCGTAGAGGAGGTGGAGGATCTGCTTGTCGCTCATGGGAGGATGTATCCTCCGGCAGATGGACTGGAGCTCGGTTTGGTAGGTGGCGAAGGGTTCGCCGCATCACTGCTTCCTCCTCGTGGCTGCTGCTAGTTTGTCCGAACTGGTCGCCCGGTCGAAGTAGCGGAAGATGGCCCTCTCGAATTCCGCCCAGGTGCGGAATTGACGGCGGGTGGACATATACCAGTCGTATGCGCTTCCTTGTAGCAGCAGTGGGAGGCACGCCAGCATGGAGCGGTCGTCGATGGCCAAGAGCTCCCTCCGGTATTCAATCTCTCCCAGGAAGCGTTTGAGCTCTCTCACCTCTCCTCCTGCGTACCGCATCGGCCACTTCCTGACGGCGTCATAGGGGCTCTCGACCGGACGCGGCCGGGGCGCGAGTCCCGCTCATCGTCGTCGCGGATAGCGGACGGCAGATCCCAGCTGGGTCGGGGGGTGAGGGAGGCCTTGCGGCCGGGCGCGTCTCCTGGAGGCGCCGTCTTGGGCGCCCCCCGGCGCCATGCTATCTACGGTGCGCGAAGTCGACCTGCAAACGGCCGACCTTGGATCCGTACGCGACCGACAGCCGGTGTTTATTCGGTTCGGTGCTCTAGTCCCCCAACGCGGTTTTTCTAATTATGACCTCCTCAGCCGCTACAGGTGTTTACTGGGCTCACCTACCTTACCGTTATGTAACGGCCACGTTTGAACGGGCTCCTTTGTGACCTGTAACAAATGCACAAAAGCGATCGCGACTGGCGTGTCCAAGCTCGCGAAAAATTCAACTGTTCCAGCCTCTCTTTCCCAACTTTTTAGTGGGCCCCACGTTGGGCGCCAATTTGTAAGCGTGTTTCTCCGGACCCCTGTCCGCGTCGGTCCGGTTGGACGCGCTCCAACTTCGCCTAAGTCCGTCCTGGGTTCCTGGAAGGTGGAAAGGGGAAAATGATGGGCGCCAGGCCCCGATAAGGGCCGAGTTTCTAGGAGATCCTCCCTCGTCCTCGTTGGTGCCTCCCGCTTGACCCCGGGCTGGACTCGGCGGCACTCGCCGGTGTCGGCCGGGCTAACTCGTGAACGGTAGAGTGGCGAAGGTATTCGGGTTGGGAAAGGAGGCTGAATAATCCCACGCAGATGGGTGACAACGGTGTTTATTATTGGCCGGGAAACTGGCCGGAAAATCCTACGTCCGAGCGCTCGCGTCCGAACGTCGGCGTTCGGACCCTCGGCTTTCCCGTAGCCGCTACACAATCTATTATCCCGGCCAGTCGCGCTTGCCGGACGCTCGCCTGCTGGAAGGCTCGGACACGCCAATGAGTCGGACAGAAGTCTCGAAATATTGCAGTCGCCCTGCACTCGCAAAAGATAGGCGGCCGATCTACGAGCCTCGAAGCCGGAAAACCCAAAACCGTTCGCATGCAAGGTACAAACTGGATGGTGGCGGCCGGTCCGCTCCTGGCTTTCGTACGCCTCCCAATCTAATGGCTCACGGTGTTCTTTACGAACCGAGGACTTTGTGGCGACTTGAAGAGTCGCCCCGAGGAGTAGCCGCCTAGTGACCGGTGGTCACTCGCACCAGGGTAGCCTCTTGTTGGAGCGTGAACGGCCGGCACCGAGATCTTTACAGGTAATAGGCAGGCGGCAATTCGCTGGGCTTACCGGTATAACTCGCTCTCCTACTCCTCGAATCGTCTTTGGTGATCGCTCGCACTCGCACTCGCGTTACGCTTGCTGCGGAGGTCGCTCACAAAGTGAGGAGCTTCCGGTCCTACGTAAAATTCGTTTCGCATTACGTTGCCGCCTTACACTATCGATCTCTCGGTGCCGCCGCGCCGATCGGTCTCGATCGGCATCGAGGGCTCGCGTATCGATCCGGCGCGCTGGGATCGATCGTTTCGCTACGCTGCGCTCTCCGCCGCTGCCTTCAGCCAGCGAGAGCTAGGAGCCCCTGGTACGTCCGTCGGTCTGTCGCCGTTGCGTCGTCCGTCGTCTGTCCAGGGTCAGAGCGGCCTGATCGACACGTCAATCGGCGTATCTGCACCCTCTGTATGGCTCGCAGGTAGGACTCGTCGGGTCCATTCTCCTCGAGCTTAACTCCCGCTCCTCGATCGACTCGCTGATATCGTCGCTATATCGGGCTCGAAACAAGATAAAGGCGCATTAGTATTTATTCGCTAGGTTTGGCGGTCCCCCTTGGAGCAACGGTTGTTGAGGTTAAGCGGCGAGTGCGAGGCGGCTTCGCGTGAGAGCGGGAGTTTTGGGACGGGCTACGCTTCCCCGTCACACTATGGCTCCGGTTCCAACCTGTTCCCACTGCTACAAGGGGGTCAAGTTGGGCGCGGAAGCATGTTCCCTGTGCAAGGGGATGTT
This sequence comes from Ectemnius cavifrons, assembly GCA_964023945.1. Taxonomy (NCBI): domain Eukaryota; kingdom Metazoa; phylum Arthropoda; class Insecta; order Hymenoptera; family Crabronidae; genus Ectemnius; species Ectemnius cavifrons. The sequence continues at coordinate 2,543,429 of OZ030382.1, forward strand.
CCATCCAGGATGCCTTAAAATACACATGGACAGGAACTGTAAGGGGACTCCTTTGGCCTCCACTTCGCTGACGTCGCTGACTTCATCGCCTGGCGCCTATCAGCTGCCTGCTGCCCCCGCATCTTCTAGTGCGCCTTCACCTGCCTCGCCGATGCTGACAGGCGTTGACTCTGCAGCCATCCTCACGTCCCTGACGTCTGCCATCCAAGGACTGACGGACACCCTCATTGGGTTCATGACTGAACAACGTGCCCAGGCTGAAAAGGTCAATGCACGTCTCGACCACCTTGCTCTTACTTCGGCACAACATTCAGAAAGGCTCACGAAGCTCGAGGCTCTTAATAAGCGGACCGGTGCTCTGGAAGCCAATGCAAACTCCAGTACGGCTCAGCTTGCGACCCTCGCTGCCTCTGTTAAGAAGCTCCAAGAGGACGTCGCGAAGGCAAATCAGTGTCGGCCTAACCTCTCTTCTCCTGCTGTCACTTTTGGTCTTGACTCTGCGGCTGTGCGTATTGCGCGTTTGGAGGTGGCAAATCGTGCTAATCAGTTACTTATCTCCGGGTATCCGGAGACCTCTAGTGAGGACCTGGTGTCTCACGTCTTGCGGCTCGCGCAGACACTCGGTGCCCCTCTAAATACGTGCGACGTTCTCTCGGTCTCGCGCATGCGCGGAACCCCCACCGTTGACCGGCCTCGCACCATCCTTGTCCGCTTCGCCACATCTGGGGTGCGTAACTCCCTCCTTACTGCCAAACGCACTAAAGGTGACTTATTGGCAAATGAAGTAGATCCTGCGTTTCCGTCCTTGCACATATACTTAAATGAGTATTTGCCGCGTGAAGTATCTTCGCTCTTGAAGCGCTGTCGTGCGTTTGCCCGGGAGCGCGGTTTCTCCCGTGTGTGGCATAAGGATGGGAGCATCTTCGTCAAGAAGACACTTGCTGGTGCCCCGGTTAGAATTGACACTCTCAGTGACGTCTCGTCTAAGCTAGCATGAGGCTATTATCCCCGTGCGTCGCCTCACTCTTCCGTCGCCACCCCCACCATCCTGCGCATCGGGCACGTCAACGCCCAATCCCTCCATGCGCACTTTGATGTGTTTGGGTCTGCCTTCTCTTTCTCTTGTTATGACGTCATCGCGGTATCGGAGACGTGGCTCTCCTCGACTATCGCAGACACTCAGTGCGCGGTACCTGGGTACTCGCTACTCAGGTGCGACAGGGATGGCAGAATGGGTGGAGGCGTTTGCCTATACAGGGTGTCCCAAAAATGTTGGATAATATTATAGCCATCTTGTTGGGAAGGGGGCGGGGATGATGATGCCGTTTTTAAAAATTTGCGTTAGGCCTCCAATTCCGAGTTATTCAACAACAAAGTTAGGTAACGCCCACCGAGCTCTTGGCGAGTCCTAGCCGGTTATCCCTTGCTCCTAGAAAAAGGGAGGTGACGAAAAACATTTTGCCGGTCGGCCTGCGAGAATTGCGATGGAGGACCAACCGGTGCTCAACCGTTCGGTTTTCCCGAAACGTGGTAATTGCTGTCTTGGTGTGCTCGCACCGATGGCCCAGCCGGCGGCCCGCTCCGTGTGTTCGACATTTGAATACGGCACGGTATCGCCCGCTTTTTTGGCTTTCCTCTTGCTTTCCCACTTTCTTAATATGCGCTTGCAATAACCAATACCCCTCATTAGTTGTTTCGCGACGTCTGATTAGATCCAATTGAATCCGACCATATCCAGTGAATCAAATTTATCAGGGGCCTGTGATACTTTTTCTTACAAATATCGAAGTGGCGCCGTGGCAAAGCGTTGGAATAGCGACCGTGGTGACCCGTGTTCGGTTCCCCGTTGTCGCAATTGTTTTTTTTTGCATTTTCTTCAAATATCATCATGTTCAATACCCGGCAGTGGTGATACTTTTTCTTTGACGGTTCCCCGCCTTTCCTTCTATTTCCTCATTTTCGTTGCATGCTTGCCGAAAGTGGTCCCGAACTAGTTGTATCGCGATTCCCGATTAAATTCGTTCAAACCCAGCAAATCGACTTTATCAGGGACCTGTGATACTTTTTCTTACAAGTATACAGCTATCAATATGAAACTTGATACCAAGTTTCATATTGATAGTTCTGATAGGTTTGCTAGACAAAAATCCGGAAGAACATGTATTTTCTTGTCATCTCAATGGGAAAAACAAATTTCAGAGTGAAGGTTGCTTATCGGAAATGAATGCTACAATAATAAAAAAGTAGGTGGATGGTAAACAGTCGTAAAAATAAAATATTACCGTTACTACTGGGTATTGAAGAGTTAACGAAGAAAATGCGGAGAAACGCAAAAAGGTAATCTCGCGTCGACGGGAAGCCGAACTCGGATCATCACGATCACTGTTCTAAAGCTTTAATACGGTGCCACTTCGGTACTTGTAAAAAAATTTACAGGATCCTGATAAAGTATAATGCAACTGGAAGCGTAAAGTACTCATTGTACATTTCGTACCATATCAAGAAATGTGTACCGGGAGTAATTGATGCTTAACAAAATTTAACAAGATAATCCAATTTCAATAAAGTTTGCTCAATCGTGGTTCAAAAGGTTAACATTTATTCTAATTTATTCGGGAGTCGCGAGACGACTAATCAGGGGCCATACTTATCGTAAGCATACTATACAAGGAAAATGAAAATGTCGGAGAAAAGACGTAAAACTGTAAAAGAAAAAGCATTACCACTGCTGGGTATTGAAGATGGATCGAGACAGAGCAAGAGAAAACCAAAAAAATAACCGCGACGGCGAGGAATCGAACTCGGATCATCACGAGTACCGCTCCAACGTTTTGCCACGGCGCCACTTAGACTCTTTTAAAAAAAAAGTATTATAGGCTCCTGATAAATTTGATTCACTGGATTTGGACGGATTTAATTGGATTTAGTCGGGAGTCGCGAAACAACTAATCAGAGATATCAGTTATCGCAAGCGTGTTTTAAGAAAGAAGGAAAGCAAGAGGAAAAGTAAAGTGTGTCCATCGGGCTATTGCATACCGTGCCATGCTCGGGTCTTCAAAACGGCACATGCAAGGGGCTGGTGACCGCTCGGTTCCTTCGAAGGAACCGAGCGGTTGAGCACCCGCCGGTCCTCCATAGCAATTGTCGTAGGCCGACCAGCAAGATGTTTTCTGTCACCTCCCTTTTTCTAGAAGTAAGGGATAATGGGTCAGGACTCGCCAAGAGCTCGGTGGGCGGTACCTAACTTTGTTGTTGAATAACTCGGAATTGGAGGCCTAACGCAAATTTTTAAAAACGGCATCATCATCCCCGCCCCCTTCCCAACAAAATGGCTATAATATCATCCAACATTTTTGGGACACCCTGTATATTCGCGATTCTTTCTCTTCCGCTGTACTTGCATCTTCCTCTTCTTCTCTAACTTCTGGTCCCGAATACCTGTTCGCAGAGGTGGTAATCCCCTCTGCGGGCTCCCTTCTTGTCGGGGTTGTCTATCGGCCCCCGCATGCTCCTCTTTCTCTCTTCGAGCCCTTGTTCGCTGACATTGTCTCGGACTACCCTAACAAGGTAATGCTTGGCGATTGGAATGCGGACATGGGTTCCTCTTCTTTTGACTCTGGCTACCTTGGAGACGTCTTTTCTCGTCTTAATCTCTATTCTATTCCTTACTCTCCGACTTTTCACACTTCTACTTCCTCCACTTGGCTTGACCTCGGGCTTGTTGATGATTCTAGCAAGGTTGTTTCTTTCTCTCAGAGTAGAGAGCCTCACTGCTCTAATCATGATTTTATCTCACTAGACTACGCACTAACTTCACGTATTGCACCCTTCAATGACCTTCGTCGGAGGTATGGTTCAATCGACCGTGATGCGCTACTCAATGATATCTCTCAGCTTAGCTGTGCTCGTCCTACTACGAACGCTTGTGAGAGTAGCGTGGCTCTGTTGGTTGACAACCTCAACACTGGCTTGCTCCAAGTTTTGAACGAGCATGCCCCTCTTCGACCCCTGCGTGTCAGACGGCCACCTGCTCCCTGGATCACTCCTGAGATTCGTCTCGAGATGCGTTCTCGTGACGCGCTCAGGAGATCCTATATCAGAACTGGAAATCCGGACTTGCGGGTACAATACAAAGCCTGTCGAAATAGAGTTCAAGCTCTTCTGGCGCGAGCTAGATCTGCTTTTCTCTTCGACAGGTTTTCTAACCTTACTAACCCGAACGAAGTTTGGCGCGAGCTGAAATCGTTCGGTGTTCTTCCTCCCTCTCGTACTTCCGCTCCCACTCACTTGTCTCCGGATACTCTTAACACCTTTTTCCTCTCGGCTCACGCCTCATCTCCACCGGCCGTCCCCGCATGTCTGTCTCTGTCTAGCTGTCCCTCTGACGATACGTCTTTTTATTTCTCTCCTGTTACGGAGGAGAGTCTTGCTCGCGCCTTGTGCCTTACTAACTCGTCTATCTCGCCCTCGGATGAGCTGAGTGCGAGGTTTCTTTCTCTCTCTTTCCCTGCTATATACCCTGCTGTCTTGCAAATTTTCAACTCTTCTCTCACTTTCTCTATCTTTCCTGACGCCTGGCGTCGCTCTTTCATTACCCCTATACCTAAAAAAACCGAACGCTTCTGCACCTGCCGACTTTCGCCCTATTTCTATCCTTCCTGAGCTCTCTAAAATCCTTGAGAGGTTGGTTCTCACTGACATTCAGAGTTTCCTCGATAGCTCTGGGAAGTTGGACCCCTCGCAACATGGTTTTGTCAAAAACCGCTCCACTCAAACCGCTCTCCTGACACTCCTGGAGGACGTCTGTCTTGCTGCTGATCAGCGGATGGTCACAATCCTGGTGTGTCTTGACTTCTCTAAGGTCTTTGACACCGTAGACCACTCTCTTCTACTCTCCAAACTCTACTCTTTCAATCTCTCTCTTCCGGTCTTACGGTGGATCTGGTCTTACCTCACGAATAGGGTGCAGGCAGTCAGAATCGGACGGTCTACCTCTCAATTTTCCCCGGTCCATTCGGGCGTGCCGCAAGGCTCCGTCTTTGGGCCGTTCCTCTTTTCTCTCTATATTCATGACCTCAATTCTTCTATCTTCTACTCCAAGGTGGTCAAATACGCGGATGATGTACAATTGTACATCTCCGTGCCTTACAAAGATCTGGAAGACGCAATTACAAGGATCAATTCTGACCTTGCCAGCGTCTCTGCCTGGTCCACCATGAACTCTCTTAAGTTAAACGTTTCTAAGACGCAGTGCTTGATGTTGGGCTCTGCTCGTGCCCTTAGCCTGCAGCATGTTGCTGGTGCCCCTCTGGTTCAGATGGACGGTATACCCATCCCGTATGGCTCTCGGGTCGTCTCGCTGGGTCTGCACATATCGCCCACTCTTGACTGGGGGGATCACACTCGGCACGTCTGCAGTAAGGTCTATGGTGTGCTTGCGGGGCTCCGGCGTCACAGTCCTGCGTTGCCGCGGGGCCTAAAGAAGAAGCTCATTTCCTCCCTCATTCTGCCACACCTAGATTACTGTTGCCTGGCTTTACTGGGCATCAGTGCGACTCAAGAGCTTAGACTGCAGCGTGCTCTCAACGCCTGCGTGCGCTTTATTTTTAATGTGCCTCGTGATGCGCACATCACGCCCTACTATCTGCGGCTTGGGTGGTTGAAGGTACGGGAAAGGCGCCTACTTTGCCTAGGGATGAGTCTGTTAAGGCCATTAAGGCCTCCTCTCCGTCCGTGCTGCGGGAACTCTTCGCGGTCCGGGCTGAGGGCTCTACGAGGTATCCCTCCCGACAGAGGGGAACCCTTCTGGTAGTGCCTACCCATCGCACTGTCTTCCGTGGGGCCTCGTACTCCGTACGTGAACCCCAATTTTGGAACTCTCTCCCTGCCTATATCCGCGAGTGCGATAGAGAGCAGGCGTTCAAGACGGCTCTGTCTAGTTACCTCCTGGGCTCCTACGCTTAGCTTTGTGACGTTTTCGATGCCCCTTTTTTAGTTTTTTTTTAGTTTTAGTTTTTAGTTTCTAGTTTTCTTGTTTAGCTCTCTTTTATTTAGACTTATTTTAGTTTAAGTTTCTATTTATGTAATGTCCATTTCTATGTATTTTTATTTTTATCTTTACTTTTATTCTTTCTGTTTCTTGTTTGCGTTTTGCGCACTTTACTTTTGTATATATATGTTCTGAGAGGGTGACACTCACCCTAGAACAATAAATTTATCTTATCTTATCTTATCTCCCCCCTCCCTCCCCCCCTCTCTCTCTCGCTCTCTCCCTCCCTCCCTCTCTCTCTCTGAGGGACTGACACCCTCATCATCGCCACCATCACGAGGAGACGCTGAACACCCCATCATCATCATCAAATCAAAACAAAAATTGATATTATATATATATATGTTTCTTTATTTCTACAAATAACTGTACACATTTTTTTCCTTTTTTCCAATAAATAATTATTATTTGTGTATACGTTCCCATTTCTTACTACTACAGCTCATACTCCTAATCATCACTGCCTCGCTTACAATCGTTTTCATACAAAGTGTCACGAGTTCACAATCAATCAACGAATGCTTTTCAAAAGTCGGGTCTTCCATAATCGCTGCTTTATAATGTACAGCCGTCGGTGTCGGTGACCTCCTTAATATTTCAACGAATGAAGAAAATTTCTGCTTGATTGGAGGAATATTTTCCGCTAACCATGAGTACATATGGTCTATACAATATTCAAGATCGAAAATTTTTTGCATAGTATTCGCGGTTATGAATATAGATGTAGATCCGTCCGAAATCTTCATGATCTCGATATTATTATTATTAGGAAGTTTAACGGTTCGGAATGATAGCATCCTGCGTCCGCCTACTTCAATCGTCTCGGTCGGCACGGTGAACATTTCCATGATCGTACCTTTGTTGCTAATCACTTCCTTCCACAAGTCCATGAAGATGACGATTTCATGTCCATGGTTGTCTCCAATAGCCAACTCGACCTGGCAATTATTGCCTGCACCGACGTATACGCCAATCTCCACATACTTGGAGAAGTCCTTCGTCAGAGGATACCTTCGTCCGAGTATACGCGGCTCCCAGAACCCTCGGTCTCGCGACTCCATTGATGATGAGATTGATCGTTGCTGCTGCTGTGGCAGTGATTCTCGTCGCGGTGGCACGGGTGGTGATGGCGATTGCCGGCTTTGTTGTTCTTCTTCTTGCATGAGTATTGAGCTATAAGGTGGGCAAAATATGGCTACTAATATTCTCGATTCCCGGATTAAAACTGTTTGGGGAATAATGATAATAATAATAATAATAATTTGAAGTACTTACACCAACATCGATGAAAACGATTTATTCACTGGAGAGTCTTCGTGCGAATAAGGATATTTCCTCTTGATTGACATGTCGTTGAAGATTACTGTTATGCTACTACTGTTGCTGCTGCTGCTGCTGCTGCTGCTGCTGCTACTACTTCTCATTTTCATCGCGGTACACTTTTATGCAATCCCTCCCATCAAAAACACTACCCTTTCATTTTCTATACCACTGCATAAGATCCACGTATGTCACACCGATAACAACCGTGAAATGTTATAACAATTACTATCGTTCGAGACATTCGTACGTTTCCTCCTTGACCATTTCTTAAATATGATCATACTCGAAGGGCCATAATTAAGATAAAAATTTTATGAGAACGCACGTGCAGATATCAATGTTATTATTAAGAGAGAACGCACGTGTAGCTATCAATGTTATTGTGTGGAGGTGACAGTGAAATGTGCGCTACGTCTAGCAATTAGAGCTGTCAATGTTATTTATTTGGAGGGGTGTCAAGTGAAATGTTATAATCGTATATGTCTAGCAATTAGAGGTGCCAATGCAGTCGAAGTGGTTCAAATGTTTATTTGGAGGGGTGACAAGTGAAATGTTATAATCGTATACGTCTAGCAATTAGAGGTGCCAATGTGGTCAAAGTGTCATCATTAAGATATGACGGTCCCCCCCCACTGACCCTGCACACCCACCCCTCTAAAACCAATCATGGAAGAGAATGACGGTCCCCCACTGACCCAGAATGGCCCCGCCTCCAACCCCTCTAAAACCAATCATCGAAGAGAATGACGGTCCCCCACTGACCCAGAATGGCCCCACCTCCAACCCCCTCTAAAACCAATCATCGAAGAGGACAGACATCCCCCTCCCCCTTCCCTGCACACCACCTCATCTACAAGCTGACCTCCCTCCTCCCCGCATACCCCCTCGCCCTACGATACCCCCCCCCCTTCCCTGCACCCCCCTGAGATCCCGCAGTTCCAGAAACCCCCTCATCTATCTACTTGAATTACATTCGTAGACATTGTGCGTTCGATAGCTAACAGGAACGTCAATACTATCAAGCACGCTTAGACTTTTTACCGAGCGATAATCTGTAATCCCCCCAAAATCATTAAAATGAAAAAAAATGCCAAGTAGTCCCCCCCCCCCCCCCCCCCCCCGCGATCTCGGCTCCCCAACCCACCAACCTTGTCAAAATTATTTAAAAAATTACCAAAAATAGAAATGGATATCATTGGTAAACGAAAGCCAAGTTATAATTCAGATATAATTAATAACATACAAGAAAGCCAAGTTTTCATTCAAAGATACCTCGAGTTAACTGGCATTAGCAATTAACAATAAATTCACAATAAATTAGCGATTAACAATAATAAAAAAAAACTTGGCGTATGCGCGCTTCATTGCGAGGTAAGAAACCAATGACAAACTAATTTAAATCTAACATTCACTTTACTACAATATAAAATCCTAAGAAATCTTACATTTACAGTTCAATCACATATACTGTATACTACACAGAAAAGCATGTTCTCAATTGGTCTCGAATATATTTCTTTCAAAGTTTTCCAGCAATATTACCAGAGCAAGTGCCTTGAATGAAGCGCGCACACGCCAAGTTTTTTTTATTATTGTTAATCGCTAATTTATTGTGAATTTACTGTTAATTGCTAATGCGAGTTAACTCGAGATATCTTTGAATGAAAACTTGGCTTTCTTGTATGTTATTAGTTATATCTGAATTATAACTTGGCTTTTGTTTACCAATGATATCCATTTCTATTTTTGGTAATTTTTTAAATGATTTTGACAAGGTTGGTGGGTTGGGGAGCCGGGATCGCGGGGGGGGGGGGGGGGGGCGGACTACTTGGCGTTTTTTTTCATTTTAATGGTTTTGGGGGGATGATGATGTGTTACGTTCAAGAGCGAAGGACGTAACAAATATAATATATGAAGCGTTGGACTTCATTATATGGAGTTCAAAGGCATGCAATCTACTGGCAATTCATATTCGTCTAAGAAATTTGGAGTCTTTCGCTTAAATTATACATCCTCTCCTCATTCGACACATGTGAAAAGTGTGGAACTTGTCAAATGTGTAGGCTAAGAACGACTTAAGCGACATGCTTCAAACTTGATGAGCACTACTAATTTTCCACGACTAGTATGCCCTAAATTAATATTACAATTAGGCTCAACACTTAATAAGTTCTATTAATTCTCTTATTCAACACATTTGTAATGTCAAATTTGACAAGGGCGTACCCAAGAACCAGTTCAACTATATATTTCAAACTTGCTGAACAGATACATAATTCAAAACTACAGAAGTCAAAGATCTAAAGTTTACTGAGCAAATACTGATTACTAGTAAGGTTCGTAGTTCAGAAATCATTTACATGAAAGACCTGAAGTATCACTTGGTCCACAAGTTGTTGCTTTTTCATTTAAGTGGGTCCTGGTTATGTACTTGGCAACTTTGGTAGTCTATAATTGTATTGAATAAGAGGATATTGCTTAACAGTGTTAGATTGAGTAGGGTCATAAAGCTGTACCAATGAGAGAATAAAACTGTTAAATTTGTCAGATATCCTCGCGTAAGATATTCCTGTCATAAAATAGCCTACATAACCAAGCACTCGAACGTCAAGGAAATAAGACATCTATCCATCTCGTGTTAGTTAGTCTCTTTCTACATGTCTAGCATCTCTCTCTAAAATCAGCTCACATCTGCCTTCTCTCTCTACCATAACATCATCTCGCAGCTACAAAGCTAGAAATATATGAACATTCTGCCACCTAGCGTGAAAAATATGTGACCTACATTTTTGGTCTGAATCTTCTTCTGAATCGTTTTCGCACGAGAAAATAAGAGGAGGAAATTCATATCTCTTGAACGCATGGACCAATTTCCTTGCTCTTTAGCTTATTGGATTCAGAAAAATAAATTAGGCTGTGCTTGATTCATAAGTTATGCCTGCAAGCTGTAACTTTTTCGGAAATCGAGGTTAAAGTCTTATATCGATCGAAAACCGCTACACGTCGGGATAAGTAGCCTTGGCGTCTCGCGCTGTATAGCTATAGCTAACTACTTGGCGCGAGACTCTACCGAGTCTCCTGATAGGAGGTACTGGAAGGGCCTCGGCGACACGAGACATTTCTAATATAACTTGTCCGCAATCGGCGGTACAATTCTCGGTACTCGTGTGGAGAAGGTTCATGCATACCAATTTTTTAAAGGAACGCACGAATTCTATTGTGGTGGGATTAACATTGTTTCCCCCTTGCTTCCGAACCCAACCAAAGAAATTTTCCACCGGGTCCTGATTGAGCCGCCTGGTAAATAAGAATTTGAAGCCTTCCGTACGCAATATACTCCACAAATCTAGTAAGGCGTTAATGCTGATTCGCCAGCATTTTAGGACGTGCATACGCCGTGTAACGTCTTTACCGTCAGTACGATCGGTTGCAACGACGGATGCCAGATATTTTTTAACGCCCGTCAAAAATTCGCGCTGTTCTTCGGTGCCTTTGAACGCGGAGTTGTACGGTCGCGGCGATTCTTCCGTGTTCGAATTGAACATGTCAAATAGAAAGTTAAACATTTCCACGAACTGTTGAGTGCCTATTGCCTGTGCCGGCAGACCACCTTCTGTGATCATTAAACCGATACTATTGCCAACAGATGCACTCGACACTTGAACCGCTAAACGTACTTTCATTTTATCGCACGACTGAGGATGCATATGCAAATCGGTTAATTTTACAGCCATTTTAAATCCACTGTTCTTCTGACAGTCATACAACTGTTTTATATCCGTCCACGAGGCCACACTACCAGTGGTAGGATCGTGAAAATCTTTTGACATTAGATTATTATGCGTGGCCTTAATTAAATGTGGTGGATCGAACATATAAACCAGTTTTTGACCGTCAACAGTGAATGTCGATGAATTTTCATCTACACCGAGCTGTTTGGCTAGACTTATGTTACATGTTCCCATATCGCATATTAAAGCTCTCACTTGTAATCCGATATGGGACAAACGTCTAATACTCTCGAACAATAAATTCTTTAAAACGGGCACTGAAGTTGTGTCGCGGGAGAATATATACGCGAACGGTTGCTTCCAATTCTCATTTAGCCCCCGTACTAATAACACCAGGCTATTGCGCGCGGTAAAATTAATATCCCGCGGGAACTGGTTTTCGCCGTGCCCGGTCGGGAACCCGATAAGGGAGTCCTTGCTCATGTTGTAGAACAGGTGAGCTTTCAATGCCATCTCATCGAAACAGATAGTACAGAATCTGTCTTCCGATTTCATTGTGCTCACCTTGATCGCCAATATTTCAAGCAGTTTCTCGCTAATACCGGGTGCTATAGTAATATTTTCCGTAAAGCGACTTAACGTGCGCTTTGACGGAAAAGAGTATTCAGACTCGAGGAAACGATAGCACGCTGGACTCAAATAATACAACGTAAACGCTAATTTTTTGAATTCCAGCGAATATCGTCTCTCTTTGTCTTTATTCTTGGCCAACTTTACCTGGAGCAGGATAAACGCCTTCTTCGCATCGGGTATATCGGCGAGGAAGTCGTCGAGGGTCGCCTTTGGGTGATCCCTCTCTGCCAATTTTTGCTCCAGCCGTTGTATCCTTCGGCCTCTCGCCCTTATGCCCTTTTTAAGCTTTTGGATGATCGGATGAGATCTTAACACCGAATTTGGGGTCTTAAGTGATTTGTTGACCCCCTTCCGCAGACTTTGTTGCTGCTCGCGCGTTTGTTTTTCAACTGCTGAAACATACATGATTTGATTACTGCATTTGCCAGATTGTACAGGGTAATGCAAATGCACTAAACGGGGAATCAGCTTTTTACCATCGAATTATTGGCAGTATCGACCTTGCGTAATTGTTTTATTAACCGTGTCATATCACCCGTGTCTTGTGTCGCTTAGCACTACACAAAGTGAATCATGGCAGGTACTGGCACCCTATCGATTAATTGAGAAATGCAAAATCTCGAGGAGCAATAAACTCGTGTCATTATTAATTTGCGGTTATCGACGCCCTCCACAATCCACCTGATTTAAAGACGGTATCTTTTTTTTAGCAAACAAACGTTTAAACCGCATTTATAAACATTATATTGTGTGTCATGAGCCGATACTATGGAAGTGAAAAGTCACCAGTGACTACAAAGCAAATAGGAAAATAAATAGTGTAGCCGCACTATTCTTCGCAATCGGATGGACGTGGAAATGTGCAGCACGAGACGAGTTTACGACTAATAACAGAATGCTATTTGATGGCCTGTTTGAATTGGGAGAAATAGAGAAAAGTACTGGTTATTCGGAAACGAACTGAAACCACAAAATTATACATTCATTACCACAACGACTACTTTGCATTCATCCCAATAATCATAGCCCGTTCTTCATAGATTCAGGTCACAGACGTTTGGTATGAGGTAAATTAATATGGTTACCATACAATTCACAATTAAGAATAAAACAGTTTCGCCAGAGTGTATAAGTAACGCTTCCTCAAGATTCAGTATTTGTCAATTTGATTCACTCCGCTTAGTGCTGAGCGACAGACAACACAGGTGACATTATACGGCTAACAAAACAATTACGCAAGGTCGATATTGCCAATAATTCGATGGTAAAAAGCTGTTTCCCCGTTTAGTGCATCACCCTGTAGTATGTACTACTGGGTTGCATCGAGTTGCTACATGCAACTAACGAGAAACATACCTTCGCAATCGAACGACTCGTCGCTTCCTGCGATGAGTTCCGATGGGTCTGAAAATACAAAATTGTATTTACAACCATACTCTCGTGTTACGTCACTGTTGTTCCATTTCGAGATTCCTACCTGGTGTTTGCGTCTGTGCCACAATACGTTGCATCCCGGATGGACCTGCAACTGGAAGTATGGAAAACGTTGTGTACCACTCGCTACCCAACAACGGGGTGTATGTATGCTACGCAAACGAAGAAAAGAAAAGCGTCAAAGGAAATCATGCCCAAGCATGCCCGCCGCGAATAATTGTCATATTTCTGCTAGGCGTAATATTCTTCGTTTGTTTCTATTCTTGCATGATTTTCTTCTTTCTGTTTGCGCAGCATACATATACCTCGTTATTGGGTACAGAGTGGCACACAACATCGAATTATCAGTCAAACTTCATACATGCTGGTGGCACTGGCCGCTTGGCGCGCACCACTTCCTCCACGGGACAGTGTTCCGCGGGTCGCTTTGTACCTCTCGGTACGCGATCTGACGGAACTAAAACTGAAAGTACATTCATAATAAATTTCATAATTGCATATGCCTATAATCCTTGGTACGATGTATGATCCATACCTGGTGGTGGCGGTGGTGATGCCAGTGACTCTGGCCGCTTGTTGCTGCTAGAGTCACCTTATCCCCCAACCGTGCAATCGGACGGCCCTGCACCTGCATCTGCAATCGGACCAATATTACATCGTCGCTCGCTCGCAGAAGATTGACTTAACGATCCATACGCATCACGAATATTGCGTGTGCCACTTACCGAAGCATTGCGATCCCTCTAATGGCAATTGCACGCGTACAGGCAGATGCAGGGTGGGCACAGCATCGGCAGTCAACCTGTTCTTCTTCGTACTTGTGAAGTATTTTGCTTCAAAGTGCCTACTGCATACACGTCGGTATCTGGTATGCAGCAGAGTACCACTAGCGCGAACAATGTCGAACAGTTTTTTCAAGCCGCATGCCTTCGCCCACTGCTTGCATCTATAAGAAGTGGTGCGAATTAGTTTTACACTCGAATCAACGTGCGAGGAACTCTATCATTTCGTACACTCGCTAATATTCAGGAATATGTAATATAAGTACGTCATACATACCTTTCCTCCTCTTTGGGGAATTTAAAAAGGCTAACGCCTTCATTACAATAAGTCTTGCTGCACTCGGGTATAGCACAAATGCTCTTGGCGTGACCGGCCATCGTTATTGATAAATTTTCACGACAGTGATGTCACTTTCACGAGACACTGTGTTTCACGCACCGAGTTGCAGAGGACTGATGTAGCTCGAGGATGCAGGGTGCCAGGACCCTTAAAAATTAGGAAAGCAAAATAGTGGGCGCGCGACGACGAAGGTGCAATATGTATAGTATTGGTTTGCAGAGAACGAGTCTCCCATCATCTGGTCTCAAGTGCCACCAACACAAATGCACACGGCTTTCTGTTCGTGAAAAGAATGAAGCATTCTTTTCGTGTCCGTCAAAATACTGCATGAACCGTTGGACATATTTCCTATATCTATTTCATTCCTTCGATTAAGCCAGACCAGTTGTAAGGATTACTCAAACAAGATCAAAATTATCGGAAGACTACTTTGGGGCATTCGCGTGTTACTTAATTAAGCACTTGTCCGATTAGTTGTGAGATGAATAGTGCTTTAGCTCGAATAACTTTTGAGCCAACAAATCCGAATATGTTAAGACGAGAATGGTGCAAGGACCGACTGCACGACTACAAATCCCTGGCACACACTATGATCGTAATCTGTTCCTCCGTACGAGGAAGCCGAGTCTTCAAAATGAGTCAGAAATCTATAAGACGGCCAAGATGAAAAGCTGTTCATAATATTGTTAAGGATTATCATTCTTACAACTATTGGATTTAGGAAACAGGACAAATTTGCAATTTTATTGCTCCTCCCTTTATTTGTGTGTTAAGTACTACCTATGTAACAAATTGTAAAAAATCTACGCGATCTTCCGCTGCTGCGAAACTGTGTAATCATTTAAGCATTAAATGTGTAATCAATAATCATTCCAAACATGTTACTTTATACGAGACAAATTCCGGCAGAGTCAATTTTCTATAAGGTGAATTCATATAGCGCGTAACGTGGTAACCGCGTTGTGCGAGAATCTGCTGTATACGCAGCGCATGACAACGGACTTCATCTAACAAGAGAGAACTTCCAGATATGATAGAGAATAGCAACTAAAAGTCTCCTGAACAGTTTTGTTCAATGGCCAAACGACACAATGGTAAAATAAACAAAGACCCAAGAATGCTTTTTCTTTGCGCAAAAAATGATAAAGAAGCTACCACGGTAATGCATCAGAATGCAATGTTACGTCCTGGTAACGATCAGGACCGTTTTTAACTTAATTCTAAGAAAGTAAGTAAGAATCAAAAGTAAGAATTTGTGGCTCCTGAGGAGCAATGAGCCTGGAAGTATTAACCGAAAATATTGACGAATTCTACAAGATTGAGTGGAAGAAGGACAAAATAATGTAGATTATTAATTCTTTGAAACGTATTATTTATAAAATTATTATTTATTAAAAAAAACTAATGCTATATATACAACTTAAAATCTATATAACATTTAAAAGATTAATACTAGTTAATACTAATTAATACTAATTAAGACTAATAGATACAGCTATTGATTTATACTAAAGTGCATTATTTATTGGCAACCATAGCCCTCATACTTATAACCCCCGCGACCTCCGCGACCTCCACGACCCCCGCGACCCCCGCGCCCGCGCCCAGCTTCTTGTTGCTGCTGCTGTTGTTGCTGCTGCTGCTTTTTCAGCCGCCGCTTCTGCCGCTTGGTTCGCGACGATTGTTTTTTTTGGGGGGGGGGGGGGGTTGTACCCCATCTTCTTTACTAATTTAAGTGTTGCGTCTATCTGTAATCATAATAAAACATGTGTTTAGGTGTGTTCTGTATATAAAAAAATAAATTTAAGAGTGTTGCTGCTTAGTGCACAACATTAATAATGTAACACACTTACATAGTCCTGGCTAAAGGGACGTCCTGCGGTCGGGGAGGCGGGTGGCACGGCCGCTGTTTCAGCTTCCCTTCGTTCCATGGTCGGGGAGGCGGGTGGCGCGGCCGGTGCCGGATTCTCCCCGGCCTCCCCTGAATCCGCTGCGGTGGGTGGAATGGAGGCGGACGCACCTTCTTCTATAATCGGCGCCAGGGCCTGCCGCTTCTCCGCCACCAGAGGCGGCCACTCCTCGGTGGACTTTTTTGGCGACGGCGAGCGATTGTGTTTGGTTATTTTCTGGAACAAAGTTAAAATTAATACACTCTTCAAAAACACTGAATCGATAAGAACTGAATAAATAAGGAAAAACGGTATATGCACTCACCAAAACTTCACAAAAACTTGTCTCTTCCTTGCTGGCACAGAGACAACTTGGGAATGAAGGCTGCTTGCTAACTACCCCTATTTAAACCCAAACTCCCACCATGGGGACAGTTACTTTCGTCCTACCTCAGGAAGCTTACCTGCGGCTGCCTCGCTTCGGGGTACTTCTGTACAGCGAAAATGCTGCAAAAAGTTTCCTTGCACTGATATTTAATAGAAATTAAATAGAAATTATAAATATTTGATTAATGAAACTTATGTATGAGGTGTATAATTGTCATATGATCGAAAGGTAGAGCCACATGGCGCGAATAACTGTGAAGAATTGTGCTTCTCTTCCAGCAGAGCTGCAGCTTCTACTATTTAATCGCGCTTTAAGGGGAGCCGTTCTAGCCTGCTTGCAGTAAAGTTTTCTAACATAACAACACAGCCTATTACGACGAGTGGAGTAATCGTCTATGCGTTGTCGTAGGAGATATTCATTTGACCCGAATACCGTGAAAACCAACCTTGTCAATCACGAAAAAAGACAGCAGATACGAAAAGTGCGGAAGGAATACTATTCGTAGATGCAAAATCAAAGATACTCGTTCGAAATGTATACTTGAACATCGATGAGAAGCTATCGCATTTCAAATGTATACTTCTGATGATGAGGAATAATAAAAGTAAACTTCCAAACGATTAAGATCGTGTAGAGCGCAAAGATGTCCTCCAAGGGAGTAGGTTTATCTGGCACCTGTAATTAATACTTGTGCGTGCGGAAGAACATTGGTGGTGTCGTGAGATACGCACATTCTGTTGATATTTTCATTTCATGTACTACAGTACAAGCGCGATGCTTTACGGAACTGCTTGTCGCTCGGCCAGATATTTTATGACTGGCGGCCGGCAAAGAGTGAGCTGTGAAAGGTCCTGTCACATTTAGAAAAGGATGCATTCTGTTTCCTCGAAACACAGCCACTCGTTGCTGGATCGCGGCAAAGAACCATGGGTTTTCCCGTGGAAATTATGTTTCCCCCGCAAAGTTTTGCGTTCGGGGCGAGAATGAAAAATCGTGGAACGGTATCGTGCTAATTGTTTGTTTCGTTTATTTAGTCTCAATTGATGCTACTACATTGGAGCACATTGAATTGATGGAGCGTTCTTTCCGCGGACGGAGGAATTCCGAAATGGGTGGATGAAAGCAATCAGATTGTAACTCGTAATGACTGTGCTTTCTTACCTGGTGTCTCAAGACCTGTACGTAATTCGTAGTTGCGTGCGCTTATTCCTGACAAATGTATATAACCATCCCAAAATTCATGGGTGGGCAAGTCAACTGCTCGTGAGCAAAGTCGCGAGCATGCAGAACCGGTTCGTAAGCACCGACGATACCCGTGTATGTACATTCTATGCTATCCCACCTTTCCAGCAGTATCGTGCCTACAAAATATTAAAGGGTACTCGATAGATTGAAACCGGAAAGGGGTGGGTTCAGCTGAAGATCGAAGAGCAGGGCCCCGCGCGGTTCGAGTGGGACTCGCTACCTGCTCGCGACCCTCGCGACTAACGCTCACGGTTCGCGGGCGTCCAGTTGCCCACCCCTCTCCACGTTTGCTGTCGAAATCATGGTGACTACTGCGGCTTGTCGCGAACAGAAGGCGACTTGCCATTGATCTTTTTTTGGAAGCCAAGTGACCTTTTGGGCAGGCGGATCTACTACCACCCTCTGTACTTTAATAGTTGCGCTATCGTTCTTCGCAAAGCTAAATCTTCTCACGTCCGCATTCGCACGTACTTGTCTTCCTTGCTACACGCACGTACACCCATGCTTGCTCGAGAGTTTCTTGTCCTTCATAGTCGTGCCGCTTAGTCTTCTTCGGCACTTTAAACGGATAAAGCATCGACAGAGTATGAGCAAAGGTATTGTTCATTGAGCCATTCGCGATAATCGGGCAGAAAACTGTTGTGGCCTGTACGAGACGGAAACTATCACTTTATACGCATATCTAGAGAAACTTGAACAACAACAACATTCTCATAACGATTATCGTACATATCGTAATAAACCAATTTGTAGTATGCTGCATTCGTTTCATTAGAGATTCCCGTTACTCGTCGGGCAGCGAAAGCAGGTAATACGAAAGGGCGATTGTTGAAGTCAAGTCACTACATACTGGGTTTCCCCGGAGGGAGAAGGGGGAAGTAGGACCTTGCTCCTCTTTACAGTTCGCTTAGTAAGCTGCCCCTACAAGTCTCTTCGTTTCATTTATGCCGCGTATATCTGACATTCGCACCACATCGCGGGGACTTCGACGCGTTTAGGTACAGAAAGTAACGGGGAGAAAAGAATGCCGCCTACCCTTGGCACCCAGATGTTTGACGACACTTGGCGGCAGGGTGCCGGACGTAGGGTATCATCGAATTCCAAGACGATCATCATTCGCTTACTGACCCATTCGCAAGAGTGGGCTTACAATAATTGTTACAATGCGTATACGATTTTCAAATCTCGATCGTGGAATTGTCACTGATGTACTACTACTCGTGCCGCACTCGCGGCTTCTACTTGTGCTATTCTGATGCTGGGCTTCATATCTCCCAACGCATACTATGTGTATGTACAGGGTGAGTCAGTTGCCTTTGAATCAGGTATTACCGACCGCGCCTATGGGATAGAGGGATAGACGCTGGTGCGGTCGGTAATACCTGATTCAAAGGCAACTGACTCACCCTGTATGTGTGCGAATCTCGATGAATGCGACGGCTCGAAAAGTGCGTACATTCTTCGTTCATCCCAATTCCTATTAGCGTACGCGTAAAAGGACAGTGAACGAACAGCGAGAGAAAACATTCTCTTGTTATCCCTCCAAGATTGCAGTCGATCTTGCGCATAACATTAATATAGAGATGCTTTCGTGTCGGCGGTAGTAGACGCAGGCTTATTCATTCATGTTTATGCATTAGCCTAGAGCTGGTGAAGAGAAAAGAATTCTAGCAGCCGTAAACACCCAGATGTTTTACAACTCTCCGCATCGGGATACCCCGGGCAAAGAGTATTTTCAGAAACGTTCGCTTACGGCAGACAGAATGGTTCATTGTGTCTTCGAGACCTGCTATTTCACTCGAAAAAGAAGCAAGGACTTCGAGTGGCCCTCGGCGGTCAATGAACGGGCGGCAGCGAAGGAAAAGGGGCTCGTGTGCCACCCTTTGCTCGAGGTGGCAACGAAGGGGACTTTTCCTTTTCTTATTCATTATAAGTGGTTGATAGCTGAAAATGTCACGCCAAGTGATTATTCTTTATCCGCTTGCATGGTTGCCAAACGCGAGCTATTTGATGCTTGCTTTCTCAGTACGTGTTGCGTTCTTCTCTTCACCGTTCTATATCTGTTTTCCCCTCATACTTTTTCATTTTATGACGTATCTCTTTACTCTCAATTGTAAAGATGGTATGAAGGAAGGTATACGACTACCACACAGTGTACACACATACGTACGTGCGTACAACGACGCGCGAGGCATTTGCATAGCTAAATCGGATATCGAGAGGAAGACACGATTGGGAAGGTCGAGGAAACGTGAAAGAACAAGTACCACCACTGCCGGGTATTGAACATAATGATGGGAGGACAAGAAAATACAAAAAAACAACTGCGGCAACCGGGAACCGAACACGGGTCCTCACGGTCGTCGACCCAACGCTTTGCCACTGCGCTATCTCGATACTTGTAAGAAAAAGTATCACAGGCTCCTGATAAACTTGATTTACTGGATTTGGTCGGATTTAATTGGAGCTAATCGGACGTCGCGAAACGATTAATTATGTCCTGCAGAATGCTGGATGTTTTCTTCCAACATTATTACTATTCAAGAAGTATTCGAAAATATTATATTTATTAAAAGCGTACCTTTTATAGCGGTAGGGGTTTATGTCTGGATAAGTCTCAAAGTGGCTTGGTGGGTAGCGTGACAGGGTCCCCAGACGAAAGACTCGTGATCGGTTCCAGCCCGGTGATGTTATTTTTTTTTATGTTTCCGTGCATCTCTTTCTTTTCTTCAAGTTCAGGATCTATTTAAACTATTGAATTTGCAGATTGATTTCCTGATCAGGCTTACAAGATTTATTTTACGATCCGGAGGAATCATGGACAGAAGGCGGATGATAATAGTGTAGTGATTGTTGGGTAAAATTTGTTCATGTATCTTTATTTAAATGTGCCATCTCTATTGCTGCGAATCATTATACAGACCGCGTAAACAAAGTTCGTCGCAACAAGTCCAGGGACGTACGTTCCTAATACGTATCAAAATACAGAATTTGCATAATATTATTCTACTTCTTTTTATAACAAGATATCGGCCTTCCGAAAGTCGACGGCTCGCCTGTGTGTGTAACGCGAGTATGCGATACACACACATGTGACCACGCAGCGTAGGGAACAAGGCGTCTGGCTTCCCTCGGCTACCACTTCTTGAGCGAGTCGACCGCTTTCCAGCGGCTGGCGGTTATACGAGGTGGGAATAAAATACAGCAGTAAATATGCCGCGGCTGCACACTTTCCCGTTACCCAGTATACGTAACAGAAGGCAAATCGAGGCTAGCGTCATCTGGCGCTAACAACATGACCTGCCCCCTAAGCCACTTTCAGACCTCAATTTTCGGTGACACCGAGAACAAAGGATTTGGCGAGAGTGTCCCTACTGTATTATACTGTGGTCTGAACCCACAACCATGGGGTCCCGAGTTCAAAACTCGGTAATGGTGAATTATTTTTTTTACATTTCGCATTATTTGGTGAGCTACAAGAATCGCTTATGCTCCAGCCAGCCAAATCACATCATCGTAGCTGTCTGTCTATTGATTTTACAGACTGCAAAAGCGATAAGGCGCGGTGAACAAATTAAAGCATAATAGTGTTTAAATTTTTAAGATATTTATTGTAGAAATGAATATCACAATTATACCATAAATATTACACAAGTTAAGCCCGGACCATAACGGCTCACATTATCGCTACTTAAGATAGAACTCGATAAGGGTTCTCGAAAAGGGTTTTACAAAGGTAGGTTTACAAATAGGGTGTCAAACGATACAGTCTGGAATCACAAATTGGAATACTCGGTCTAAAAGGATTTTACGAAGGTTTACAAATAGGGTGTCAAACGATACAGTCTGGAATACTCGGTTAGTAGGAGTTTTCTATTATTCGAACACTCTGTGCTATTATTTTTATGGTTCTTTTTAGAAATAACACAAACTTTCAAGGCGAACCTAAAAAACAATGTGACAGAGTGTTCTGATAGCAGAAGAGTGGAAAAAGAGAGTTTGCGTTTATTATGGTAGTGATTGACAGGAGTGATAGGACTGGCAGAAGATACAACGAGGACGACATAGAAGAAGAATTTATACGAGGCGCTGTTCGAGATGGGATGCGCTGGACTTCAGGATGGCAGGGACTCTCTGGAGGAACGGGATGAGGATGAGGACAACAGGAAGTTGAGGGTTGCAGGCCGTTAGAATTCTGAAAAATATGACAAGAATTAATGAATGAAGAATGGCCACAAGTTACTCCATTCCAACTATTAAGCTGGTAGCTTACCATCACGCTACAGCCTCTCGTCTGCAAACTGCTCTCGCCAATAGAGCTGTCTTCCATCGTGTCGGGCGGCACCGATGGATGGGACGGGTGACCTCTGCAGCCCGGATGTTCTGCAAATGTAAAATGCATAACGATTAATATGCAAATGTAAAATGCATAGAAATAATATGGAACTCTTGTTACTCACAGTGGGCTGCCTCTAGCCTCGCCTGTTACGGCGACGTGGATTGTCGAGATATCACCAGGGGATCAGGCTGCTTCGTGGGCACCACTGCGGAGCTGCAAAACATATTAAAGATGTTATTTAATGCATAATGCTCTATAATACAAAGATTGGTGAAGAAAACACTTGCTTACCTGGTGTCATTGGGAACTGCTTGGAGGCACTTCGACAAGTTAGTACCTGGTGGGGGCACCGTTATTCTCTATCACTAGATCATAGCGGTTCCCCACCGAGCCGTACAACTGGGCGACATAATTAGGTCGACCCCGCAAATCATTCCAGATCCGCATGGCATGGTCCATGATCTCAGCCCGAGTTCGCAAGGCGGGGGCGGGCCGCCAGGTGTGGACCATTTCGGCCCACACGTTCTCAATTAAATTGAGGTCTGGCGACCGCGCCGGGCACCTCACGAGTTGAAACTCGGGATGAGCCGTGAACCATGCCTGTGTCACACGCGAGGTGTGGACCGGACTATTGTCCTGAATCTCCCGTAGAACCGGCATATTCTCCCGGGGGTGCGCCTCCCTCACGGAGGGTAAAAATGCCTCCTCGAGGATTTGGACGTACTCCCGGGAGTCCATGCGTGGTGTCACTTCTACGAGTGATCCAGGTCCCAACGGCCCGATCCACCCCCACATGCCACACGTGATGCGACCGCTGTTATCCCGATTGACTACATAATCGGGGTCGTACCGCCCGGAATCGACAGGCCGCCAAACCCGCAACGCGCTTCCAGCGGCAGAGGAAAATACCTTTTCGCCCGTATAAATAGTCACAATATCCCTCTCAGCCTGGGGAAGTGCCAACTCCTAACGCGCGAAACGGAGGCGATCCTCGCGATGACGCGGCGCCAGGAATGGCTTGCGTGCTGGTCGGTAACAGCGGATACCGGCCTCCCGCAGTCTGTTGCGGACGGTGTTGTCACACACCCTCAGCCCCAAAACTGCGGGGACGCGTGCAGCAGCCTCAAAGATTGTCTCGAATGAATTGGACGACATCTCTGTCTTCCTCGGCCGTGGTGCAGCGCGCACGTCTGTTTCGCGACCAGCCATCAATCAGGCCTCCCTTGCCCGTTTGCGCGCACCTGTCGATGCACCTCCGCACAGTTCGCGGATGAAAATTTAAACACTATTATGCTTTAATTTGTCCACCGCGCCTTATCGCTTTTGCAGTCTGTAAAATCAATAGACAGACAGCCACGATGATATGATTTGGCTGGCTGGAGCATAAGCGATTCTTCTAGCTCACCAAATAATGCGAAATGTAAAAAAAATAATTCACCATTACCGAGTTTTGAACTCGGGATCCCATGGTTGTGGGTTCAATCGCCTTACTGAACTGCCACCGCGATACTTATTTAAAAAAGTATCGCAGGCACCTGATAAAGTTCCTTCATTGGATTTGGATGGGTTTAATCTGGCACCGCGAACCAATTAACAAGAGATTATTAGTTATCTCAAGCGCATATTAACAAAGTGGCAAAACAGGAGGAAAGGCAAAGAAGCCGCTGAATAAATTATAGAATGGCAACTAAATAAGGTGATATTATAATCTCGCTGTCAGCCACCCTCTCTCAATAAATAATTTATTTCGCTTAAATACTCTGACCCACATCCTTCGTACTCGTATCAAGTCTCGGATATAACATCTATCAGCGGCTTCATATCCTCACCCGGTATGCATGCCTTTCTCAGCAGGCTGACCGGCAGCCGTCTTCTCCGACCACGTGACCGCCACGAACCACGCGATGACCAAGACGCACCTACCCAACTTCACGGTTCTGCCCGACAGCCATTTTCCGGAACTGGACAGATCTAAATGAAGACGCTGGGTTGGCCAATTCTCCTTCGCGCCGCTGTGCACAGAGACGCTGTATTCACTGAAAGAGCTCTGGGGCGCGATTCCGGTTCTCGCGCTATGCTTAACAACCGGCGCTATCTGCCAGTTAACGCTGGTCAGCGCTAAGTTATCGCCCTCGGTTGTAAACGGAGGGCGCTAGTTAGCAACCTCGGTTGCTATTTGCGCCTGGCGGTAACGCCAGCTCGAGAGCAGGCGCTATCGAGCTTAACAACCGCGATGACCTAATAGCGCGGGAAATTATGGCGGGAGCGACAAAACACGAGCGAGACGTTGTTGTCGGCAGAGCCTCGTTCCCGCCCATACTCCTTCAGTCCAGCAACTGTGATCGAGCCGAGACGTAGTCCAGAACGAAGGGTCCCGTATCGCCGCACAGGAGAGCAGGGAGTTGAAAACTAATCATTCGAGAAATTAATTTAATAATATTTCTGTCCACTAGTATACCGATAGATAACAGTAAAGATGGCCCGTTTCATTCTTTTTAGGGAAATTAACGCGATTCTGGAAAGAGAGGACGACAACGACGAAGCGGTTCAACTACGGGTGGAACGACGACAACTGCGGGATACCCAGGACCCTTTCGCGATCGCCGAGGGAGCATTTCGGGCTCTCTTCCGGGTATCGAAGGTGTTGGCGAGGGATCTCATCGGGAGCCTTCGTCCCCATTTGGAAGAGCGGATACGAAGACACGGTCTAAGCGTGGAGGCGAAAGTAAGTGTGTAATCTTTGAAGGGAAGTAGGATGCGTTCACCAACTTTCGAACAAAGTTTCGAACTATCCTAGATTCCCTTAACAAGGCCAATTAACATTAAGGCCCACTGGTAAACTCCTGAATTTCTTTTTCATATTATATTTCTTGTCAACAGGTATTGTGCGCCTTGCGCTTTTATGCGGTCGGCTCGCACCAACGGTCCATTGGACAAGACTTTCTCATTGCCATGAGTCAATCTTCTACGAGCCGCTGCATCCGGACCGTCACCTGTGCCATACACGATCACGTGTTTCGGCACTGGATAATTTTTCCTGCCTCTCCTCGGCAACGTGTTGCAGCGCAGCGGAAGTTCACCAATGCGCGGCATCCGTTTCCTGGTGCAATTGGTGCTATAGACTGCACACATGTGCAAATCTTAGCACCACGGATCCACGAGGAAGCATACGTGAATCGTCATGGCACGCATTCACTGAATGTACAAATGGTGTGTATAACAGGATTAATTGGTTCTACCTAATATTGTCGCAAAGGATATTCATGTTGAGAGTTTAGTTAAACGAATCTTCTCCTTTTAGGTGTGCGATCCGGACTTGAAAATCCTGGACATCGTCGCTCGATTTCCAGGTTCCCGCCATGACGCTGCAATTTGGATGCAGTCAGCAGCACATACACTTATGGAAATGTGCTACAATGATGGTGAACGGCAGATGTGGTTAATTGGTAAGAAATCTAATTTAGTATGGAGAATACTTTCTATTCTAACATGAATCGACGCATAATCGTTTCTCTCGTTTCCTCCCAAATAGGTGATTCCGGCTACCCACTGCAACCCTGGCTAATGACGCCTATTGTTGGTGCTGCACAAGGCACTCCGGAGTACCGTTACACCGAGGCTCACAGCAAGGCCCGTTCCGCCATAGAACGATGCTTTGGACTACTGAAAATAGTTTGGAGATGCCTCAGCGATGTAAGTACCTCACCCACAAAGAGGGTTAACTAATATATAATGTGGTACCACACTTTTGTTTGCTTGCACGGTCTAAAATATATAAACATTCTTTTATTCTAGCAACGAAAGCTCATTTATGACCCGATCATGACGGCAAAGATTGTAATTGCATGCGCAATGCTCCACAACATGCGCTTGCATTACAATTTGGCAGTAGAAGAAGAGGACGACGCAAGACACGCAAGAGAGGAACCGGCTAACGCGGAAGACGATGCGCCAAACGGACCAAGAAGACGCCTGGAGGAAGGAAGACGCATCCGGGATCAGCTCGTCAGGACATCGTTCAGAAGATGATAGGATTAATAGTAGATAATATATAAATCTAATCAGTAGTGTAAGTACGTACTGCGATGTATTATTTAAGTATTATATTGCGATGTATTGTAATGTATAAGGCTAGTAAGATATAATAGCGATATTTTAAAATGTATAAATGTGTTGCGTTAAATTCGTTGTTTTTTATTAGTATATATAATCTGTTTTAGTCATTGTGTGGAAACATGTTGCAATATATAGTTACTGTAACTTGATTGTTACAATCAATTTATTTAGTATTGTAATTATTAATAAATTTTACTGTTGTATTATCTATCATTGGCGTGATGTATATTTTGAACCCTTTTCCAACATTTTACATGTATGTGGCATGTACTTAATGTCGTTTAGCTTTCTTCCTTGTCAATTCTTCCTTGTGATTTCTCGCTAATACAAATTGTGGGCGTTTCTGCTTTTCCTGAAATGCAGAGTAATTTCGGAATTCGTACAGAGTGTCAGAGTAAAATCTTTGATAATATTAATGATAATTCTAGGAATAAACAAGGCAGTGGGATCTTTCGCTACTCTTTTCCTTATTGCGAGTATTTGAAATGTGGCTGACAAAGCAGGAATTTTGTAATGATGAGATAATTGATTTTCTTATTGAAAACTAGAATTTGTTTATTTGAACGAATGGACGGACGATCGTGTCGGATTTGGCTCAAAAACAGTGGACGCGTGGATTGATAGTTGATGCATGGGTAGTTATTATTATATACAATTACAACTATACAAAAAAATGAGAAATTATATTATATAAAATTAAAACTATACAAAAAAATGAGTAATTATATTATATAAAATTAAAACGACGTATATACAGGTCCTCTTTCTGCAATCATAAATCAGGTTACAAGTCAACATTAACCAATCTAAATTGCTATTATATAGTAATATTAACTATAATAGTAATTGTTAACTTACGATTTACTCGTCCTCGAGGTTCTCTAAAGCCTCTGCCTGGAGGGCAGCCGCGATGATTCTTAGGGACGCAGCCATGTCCCGCAGGATCGGGGTTTGTTCCTGGATCATGGCGGCGAGTTCCCGCGTCGACTGCCTCTCTTGATCCGTGAGCCTCTCCAGGGTTCCAGAAACTCCCTGGATCGTCTCAAGGATGAGCTGAAAAACCATTCGCAATAAGCGTGTATTAGAATAAATTCACTTAAAAAAAATGTTAATATAGGAAGGTAAGTAGGGATGCATTTTACCATCGAGGTTGTTTGGTGGTCCTCCTCCATCTGTCGAAATGCGCTAAAGTAGCGGTCTGATTTTTTAGGCCGCTTACTTTGGGATCCACTCTGAGGACCAGAGGGATGGTCCTCCTCCTCCTCGTCAGGTACGGGAACACTAGGAGGGGAAGGATTAAGAGGCGGAGAGGGTAGAGGGAGAGGGATCGTGGGAGAGAGGAGACCACCTGACGAGGATGAGGGTCCAGCGCCCGCCATATCCTCATTTGATATGGGTCCTGTAAACCCACAGCAAATATTAGAAATGAATTCCCTCCAAAAATTTTCTAATTT
This sequence comes from Ectemnius cavifrons, assembly GCA_964023945.1. Classification (NCBI taxonomy): domain Eukaryota; kingdom Metazoa; phylum Arthropoda; class Insecta; order Hymenoptera; family Crabronidae; genus Ectemnius; species Ectemnius cavifrons. Next base: position 2,571,152 of record OZ030382.1, read on the forward strand.
TTTAATGCTAATTATAATACTCACCGAGCAGCGTTGCGATGGATGGCGGGCGGGCGAGGTCCGCCATGTTGTCGCACCGTCTGGCCGCCAGTGCGAGCTTTTAAAAAAAACAGAAAAACATTAACATCAAAAATATAAATGAAATATTAAGTCACTGACCAAAAAACAGATAACATTTACCTCGTGCGTCAGCAACGACTCCGCAACAGGGAGGCCCTCGCATTCCATCACTCCCATAATTTCGGCCACTTTGGCTTTTATGGGAGTGAGGGGCGCCGACTCGTCCGGCAAATTGCCGGTCCTTGCGAGGACCCCCCTGAGGTTCGCCACCCTCGATTTTGTTTTAGTGCGAACGTCTTTCCATGCCTATAAACATAATAAGACGTTATTAGTTTCTACCTAAAGACATATTCTCCATATATTCAGGAATTATGTAAATAGATCTTACCGTTTGCCATTGGCCGACAGATTTCGCCGGCCCCAAGACGTTCAACACCCGCGTTAGATCCTCCCACATTGCTCTCGCGGTCGGCCGTCCTTGGGCAGCTATAAATCGGCCCGCGGCGAAGTCGCGATTCGCCAACATGAAGTCCACGAGGTGGTCCTTTTGGGCTGCCGTTTGGCGCTTACCCCTCTTCTTAATAATTTTTGTGCTGCATACAAAAAGCAAGAAGACCTATATATTAGTATATTTAAAAACACATAGTATATCAATAAGTAAGATACCTCATACCTCATTTTGCGACTGAACCGGTTGGTCGACAGTAAGGCAATGTGGATATGAGGAAGAACAATGCCGTAGAAACAATTGCTGTCTCCGATGCGATCGTCTTCTGTTTTCCACCAGTGATACATGTCGACGCTGGCTCAGACGTGACGAGGAAAACATCTTGAGAATTAGTATGGCTTGCATTAAAAAAGCAGTCCCCGCTGATAGCATACTCTTAGAATTTCGAATCGCTCCTAGTAATCGCTCCTAGTAATCTCTCCAATCAGCTGCGCATTAAGTAAAGCTCGAAAGAAGCTTAAGTTCCAACAATCGTTCTCTTTATCAAAACACTTGTCAACTTTCTCAGCGGAGAGCTTCGCTATCATGAAAGCGATAGATTTAGGTAAGAGTAAAAAGAACTCTTCATCGTATGAAATTTGCACAGACTCGAAGAGTGTCCTAAAAGTGATGGAAAGTAACAGATATATGAACGTTGAATGAAATCACTTCGTGACTCGTATAAAAAGTAAGGTATTTGCTTTTCAAGTTTATAACAAAAATAAAACAATAGAATTTCTATGAGTGCCACCGCAGTGCATAAAATATAATGATAAGGCAGACTCATTAGCAAAGGAAGCCGCAAACACACTTCGTACATACACACGTATCTGTCGATACGTGAGGAAAAAGTTACGTATATCGATTGTCTACCGATGTTTAAAGAGTTCATTGTGAAGCTTGCATATCAATGATGTGTCGATATTAGGAATATTTAAAGGAAGGCAATATTTTGGTTACATATTGAAATGTAGAAAAAAAGCCTTGGTTCTCACCTCATTTTGAATTGCTCCAACCATTCGATAGGTGTAGGGAAAAACTTGTGAAGGAACTATAGGAAACCCGAGTAATTCATGAGGGAGAAATAGGAATAAGGATATAATTGAATATCTCGTGGATTGCAAAGATCAAATTTTCGAGGAAATAATTTTATTTATTATTCACAACAAAATTGAAGTGTTGGTTATATAATCATTGTAATGTTACAATTGTAATGTTACAATAAGTAAGAGAAAGTCCTGTTACGGTAGTATTAAACATATATATCTTCCTGTTGCGGCGTGTATGAAGGCTTTCACTGGTTGAAGACAGTTAAGGGGCTTCTCCACGATGCGAGTAAAGCACTTGCAGCAAGCAGAATTGTAGTATATTATGTGTGCATTTTCAAAACAGATCCATAGTGTGAGTGCATTTGTACAAAAGAGGCGCTTGGTGCAAGGACTTTTACTCACAACGTGAAGAAGGACCTTTAGAGTAGATAAACCTAGACGCAGAGTATTCTTAGTATTACATATCGTTAACAATCGCAGCATAAAGTCAGTTCTCTTTTTATTTCATGAAATACGAAACATGTACTATTCTCCTTGTATATAAACCCATGGACTCGATTCCAGGCAGTTTACAGTCAATAAAGATATATTGACACCAAAAAAAATAATCTTACTCCTTTATATTCGAACTACCACGCAGAGCCGCGACTAAATTGTTCGCTCTACAGTCGGAAGTATGCCATCAGTGAACACCGTCAGGATGGAAGCAAGGCGCGTTTGCAAGGGCAGCGACAGTTCATAGCGCCGTTGTTAAGCCCCCGTGGTAACGCTCGGCGTAAAGTAACGCGAGTTGGTTTGAGCGATAGCGCGGTTGCTAACAAGCAACCGTCCGCGCTAAGTTACTCTAAAGTCGCTAACGTTAGCGCGAGAACCGGAATCGCACCCCTGGCGCTATCGATAGCGCCGGTCGCTATCTCCGAGTTAGCGCTAGTAGGCGGTAAGGTAGCGCTTCGAGCGAGTCTGGATCGCTAGCGATGGGCGCTAAGTAGCGCCGGGTCGCTAAGTTGGGGCGCTATCTGCGGCTGGAGTTAGCGCCGGTACCGAGGCCCGCGCTACCGAGTTAGCGACCCATTCAGCCGTGTGGAGGGGGAAATCTGCTGCTGTGAGAAAGCTGTGGCGGCCATTTTTAAAGCATCGCCACTCAATCTTTCGCTGCATTTGAGAGGTTGACGGTCGGTGTGTGCCTGCTGACGTGATTGCCAACGATTTGCATCAAGGAACCAAGAAGATTTTGACTAAGATTTCGCTATTACTTATTATTGCTGTTTCCATTTTTACACTTTTAATTCGGTATGGCTCGTTTTATTCTTTTTAGGGAACTCTACAACCAAGTCCAAGAGGAAGAAGAGCGCGAGGAAGCCGCTGTGGATGTACTTCAGATGGAACGCCGATATCTCCGGGACACACAGGACCCCTTTCGGATTTCGGAAAGCCATTTCCGAAAGCTTTTCCGCGTGTCGAAGGTACTGGCTCGGGATTTAATCGAAAGCCTTCGACCGCACTTGGAGGAGCGTGTTCGAGGCCACGGGCTCTCCATAGAATCTCAAGTAAGTCCCTATAATAAATCAAAAACTCATTGCATACACACCATCATTTCCGCGGACCCGAGTGTGACTGTTTGATAAAGGATGAGTAAGGTGGGATTCGTCAAATAATGATCGTGGACTGTATATATAAAATAAATAGGTGTTCTGGTTTATTAACATGGGGATGTCCGGTGACACCCGCGTTGCCGTGTGCTATTTACAGTTATTTACATGAGTATTTTACAGGCACCTATCGATCGTTGTATGCGATCGATAGGTGAGTCAAATGTACAACAGTTATGAATATGATCACATGATGAGTTGGACTGGACTGAACATAGTGTGCTTGGTGATGCACTGAAAGTTTCCGAAGGGAACTTGGCACACATCATGAAAAGGACTGAGTAAGGTTCATGGATGTCGTAGGAGGGGTTAGCTCCTACATGATCAGAGCTTTGCGCCGTTGATGCACAAAGGGCCACTTGCGTGGCCCGGCTACAAAACCTCATGAATGAAAACTATCTGATGAGTCGACTTTGAAAGAAAAGTGGATCATGATATTGACCCACGTGTGCCATTCGGCAGAGAATTTAAGGTGATCAGGACAGGTGATTAGCTCTGAGTTGCTTACTGTTCGACGTCTCCGAGGCGAGAGAGATATCAGCGCCTAAGAGATGACGAGCAGGTGGAACAGTTCAGGAGATGGTCGCCAGGGTGTGCATGTAGCGCACACCTTGGCTGAGCAGACATCGATCTCTATCGATTCGACCATCGGGTTAGGTTGGGACACTATGAGTTGGGCGCTAGATGACAGGAGGGGTTATGGAAGGGGCGAGTGGTGATCAAGTTCACCAGGGCTCCAATGATTGACACCAGTATGATTATTGAACATTCCCCCCCACATCAGCGACGGTGTTGCTGATCAGTCTTCCTTCAGTGTCCCATCTTGAGCTGTCATTGGGAGGATGGCTAGTTTTGAGATAGGTCTGGTCAGTGTGGTAGTGGCAGTCTTGAGCGTAGCCACTCTGATGAGTCCATCCTTCCCTGGATGCACTTGGATCACCCTTGCAAGAGGCCACTTCATTGGTGGGAACCTCTCGTCTGAAATGAGAACTAATGAACCGACCTTGATCTCATTAGACGGATGATGCCACTTTGAGATGGAGAGCTGCCGTTGGAGATACTGAGTTGACCACTGTGTCCAGAAGCACTGAACACGCTGCTGAATGAATTGCCATCGTGACAATCTGTTTTGCTTGACATCCAGGAGTGAGGGCTCAGGAACTGCAGTGAGAGGTCCACCGACCAAAAAGTGAGCTGGCGTTAAAACTGAGATATCCTCAGGATCTTCAGTGAGAGGTTCCAGTGGTCGAGAGTTCAGAATAGCCTCAATCTGGACAATCAAGGTGGTGAGTTCTTCATACGTGAGCGGTGCGTCTCCAACAGTTCTCCTCAGATGAAACTTCACTGATTTCACTGCTGCTTCCCACTTTCCTCCCATGTGAGGCGCAGCAGGTGGAAGGAACTTCCATGTCGTTCCATCGTTGGTGAACGAGCATGCCAACGAACTGAACTGTTGGGTTCCTTGTGTGAACAGCTCCTTTAGTGAGGCGTCTGCCCCGATGAAGTTTGTGCCGCAGTCACTGTGTAGAGTATGGCAGACACCTCTGCGTCCAGTGAACCTTCTGAACGCTGCAATGAATGAGTCAGCTGAGTAGTCACTTACCACCTCAAGATGGACTGCTGAGGTGGAGAAACACACAAAAATGCACAGCCATCCCTTGACCGTTTTGGCGCCTCTACCAGATCTGGACTTTATGTGGAGTGGACCAGCGTAATCCACTCCGGTGGTGTGGAATGGTCGGGACGGTGTGACTCTGGTTGCTGGCAGCTGACCCATCAGTTGCTGAGCTCGTACGCCACGTTGACGAGCACATGGTATGCAGCGGAGTATATGAGAACGTACTGGCTGTCTACCACCAATGATCCAGTACGTCCTCCTGATGTGGTTCAAAGTGAGCTGTGTCCCGCCATGCATTGTCCTCTGATGAGCCTCAGATATGACCAGATGAGAAAAATGCGAATGGCGTGGGAGTATTGCTGGGTGAATAGCCTCAAATTCCAACTGTGAGTTCTTCAATCTGCCTCCCACTCTGAGAATGCCTTGAGCGTCAACAAAGGCAGTCAAAGAGCAAAGAGGATGTGCTGGTGGTAGCCCTTGAGCAGTGATCAGCTTGAGTTCCTGCGAGAAGTACGCTGCTTGAGTGGCCTTGATCCAAAATACCTTAGACTTCTCAATATCTTGTGGCGTGAGTGGGTGTCTAAGGGTTGAGTTTGGCAGCTTCTTGATGATCTGACTGACTCTGAAGCATACTGCGGTTGCTCTGAGTAATCTGGTGAGTGAAGAGAACTGATCAATGATCTCCCAATGATACTTTGGTTGAGCTGCTGCCACGACAAGTGAGAGCCCCGGTCGCTCTTCGAGATGAATGCTTGAGTCCTCTGATTGGCACCGTTTGGGCCAATCAAGCTGATCCTTAAGTAGCCACTGTGGTCCTGTCCACCACAGGTCATGCTTCTGGAGCTGGGAGATCGTGAGACCCCTAGAAGCGCAATCGGCTGGATTGACCTTGCCAGGTACAAATCTCCATACGCTGCTTGGAGACAGATCTTGAATAGCTGACACTCTGTTTCTGACAAAGTCTTTCCACCGTGAAGGATGTGATTTGATCCAGGTTAGGGTGACGGATGAATCTGTCCATAAGAATGTCTGAGCATCAGGTATGTGCAATGTTTCAGTCACATACCTCATGAGCTTTGCTAGGAGTAGTGCTGCGGTGAGTTCCAATCTTGGAATGGACATTCTCTTGAGCGGTGCCACCTTTGATTTTGAGCAGACTAGTGTCACCCTTGGTTCTAGTCCTGGATCAGTCGCCTTTATATAGATGACAGCTGCCATGGCAAGTTGAGAGGCATCCGAGAATCCATGCAGTTCCACTGTTGAATGTGATGTGATCTGGAGCCAGCGTGGAACTGATATGTCGCTCACAAGAGAGAGCTCGCCTCGGAATGAGTTCCACTTGTGAGATGTTTGGGATGAAACTGCTTCATCCCAACCTAGCTTTTCGAGCCACAGTTCTTGCAGTAAGATCTTGGCTCTAACAATGAACGGTGCAAGGAACCCAAGAGGGTCGAACAGTTGAGCAGTCTCTGAGAGGATGATTCTCTTTGTGAGCTTGGAATTTGAGGGAACTGATCTTGACAGGAAGTTGAACGAATCTGAATGAGGATCCCATGACAGACCAAGGAGCTTGGTCTTGCTGTCTTCAAATGAGATAGGTTCTGATTGATTTGATTGATCTGAAACGTGCGCCAGGAATTGACTGTTGTTGGTGTGCCACTTTGCTAAAGGAAATCCACCTGCTGCGCACAGCTGGATAACCTGAGTTGCAATGTCTTTCAATGTAGACAATTGCTCTGCTCCTCCAAATATGTCGTCCACATATCTGCCACAGAGGAGAGGTTGTGTTGCCAATGGAAACCGATGTCCCTCATCTTCAACAAGTTGTAGAAGTGAGCGGATGGCCAGAAATGGTGCTGATCTTGTCCCATAAGTTACAGTGGTGAGCTGATATGGCACCATGTTCTGCTGATCATCGGTCCACATGATGCGCTGAAGATTCCAATCATCTTCATGCACCTTGATTTGTCTGTACATCTTTGTAATGTCAGTTGCAAAGATGTACTTGAATTGTCGAATCCAGATGAGGATGTCAGCGATGTCTCGTTGAATCTTGGGTCCCACATATTGTAAATCGTTGATTGATGTCCCCGATGAGCTGGGACACGACCCATTGAACACGACTCTCAGCTTGGTAGTTGAGCTGTCCTCCTTGAGAACACCATGATGAGGGAGATAGTAGGGATGAATGAGAGATTGCCCCAGTGACCGATCCTCTGAGACCCTCAACCCTCCTGATGCCGGAGCATCATGTGCTAAGGTCATCTCATTGTCTCGGACACCAGAGTCAATCCCTTTGAACAATTCTGTTGCGTTGTCGTCAGGGGCACGTTTCATGTGCCCCATCTCCTGATATTCCCTCATGAATGCTGCATATAGTGAGCTGTACGAGTCGTCGGCTGAAAGTCGTCTCCTGAGTCTGATGAGACATCGTTGAGCAGTGTACCTGGATCGTCCTAGAGCTGTCGGAGAGGATTTGAGAGGAATCCTCACAATGAATCGTCCAGTTTCATCTCTTGTATGAGTTGCCTTGAAATGATCTTCACAGGCTTGCTCATCTGGGGTGAGCGTACACACTGATGAGTGAATCTCTTCTTGTACCCAGAATTTGGTGAGCAAGTCCTGAATCTCGTGATCTGATGGGCTGATCGTTGTATGGAATGAGTGCCCTTCTTGATGAGTGGCATCAGGGACTGGTCCGAGCACTATCCAACCAAATATGGTTGAGATGGCAATTGGCAGTGAATCTGAGCTTTTCTTAATGCCTGGCCTGATGATCTGGCCGTAGGCATCTGCTCCAATAATCATGTCCACCGGTTTTGGTGTGGTGAACTCATGATCTGCCAATTGTAGGTTAGAAAGATGATCCCATTCCTGATGGTGAGTTGGCACTGATGGCAGGACTCTCGTCAGCTTGTTCAGCACATGTGCAGCGATGACCACACACTGCGATGAATGAACTGATCTGAGCTGGACTGTGACTATACCCTTGGTGAGTATTGTCTGTGAGTTGCCAATCCCAACGATGGGAATCGTTGAGTGCTGACGGTGGAGGCGATGAGTCCTGACAACTTGTGTGGAGATGAATGACAGCTCTGATCCAGGATCAATGAGCAGTCTAACAGGGTGAACCGAAACCTGGGTGATGAGTTGAGCTTGTGCGGTGGCTAGCAGTGTGGCAGGTCTGCTAGTTGTGTGATGAGCCGATCGATGAGTAGTCCCAGACGTGCAAAATGGCACACTGTCTCTTCATTTCTTGGCGGAGGAGGACGCCTTGGGCTGAGCTGATGCTTTTGCTGAGCCCTTTGTTTGAGCGGACCTTGATGAGTGAAGCATCGTATGATGCTTGCTGCCACATGTCTTGCATGCCCTGCCCGACTGGCATGAGTAAGAATTGTGGTGGCCCAGGCAATTGTAACACAGCCTGTGTTTCTCCACCACCTTGAGCCGCTCTTCCGGTGACAAGTCCTTGAACTTAGGGCAGGTCACGATATAATGTAGACCCTTGCAATGGTCGCAAGGGTACATTGTTGAGCTCTCCTCGATTGAGCTGGTCGTCGTGGAATGAGCAGTTCTTGGGGCCTGAGGAGCAGTTCGAGAAGCCGCTGGAGCAGTCCTTGGTGGTTGAGCTGGCTTCGCTGCTGCCTTGGAGAATGAGCTGCTCTTAGGTTCCTCTGCGGAGACCGCCTCCAGAGCCTTTGCCTTGGAACGGAGGTGGGTGATGAGCTGCGCCATCGAGGGCGCCTTCCCCGAGCGGTTCCACTCCATCTCCCACGCTTCACGTATTGGAGCGTGCAGGCGGTTCACTGTGCAGCAGATGAACAGGTAGCTCCACTGGTCAACTGCCACCCCCAGCCCCTTGAGCCTATCCCTCGTCTCCACCATAGAGGTGATGAGGGCATTGAGCTCTGCTGCTGTCTCACACATCTTTGTGTGAGGCTTGATGAGCCGTTGCACATAGGCCAATATGAGGCGATCTTTGTCCTCATAGTGGTGAGTGAGGCGCTCCCATGCAGGCTCGAACTCCTCGTTGGTGATCGGCACTGATGCGATGAGCTGCGCTGCACTATCTGTGAGGCTCGCCTTGAGATAGTGCAGCTTCTCAACGTTGGTGAGCCGCGTGCTGGTCCTCACCAGAGAGGTGAACAGATCTCTGAAGGTCGGCCAGGCCATGAGGTCCCCTCCAAACTGCGGGAGTTGGATTTCCGGCAATTTGGCGGAATCTGAACGGCTCTCATGAGTAGACGGTGCTTGCCTCTCTAATTTTTCCTTGGCGCAAAGTGTGGTCAGCACTTTGCACAAGGTTGAGCAGCACTCGTCGAACGCGCGCGCCCCCTGGCTGTACATGCCCTCCTTCATGTACGCGTGGTCGAGCAATGCCCTCCGCGTGCATTGCCCGATCTCCCGATGATCTGCCTTGAAAGAGGCCCACACCTCATTGAGATGATCGATCCGGCGATCGACCTCAGGCCTGGAGACCGATTCGATGTCCAGCTCAATGATTTGCTCCTTGAGTCGCAGCAAGGTCTCCCATCGAGTTACCTGCGTAGCAAGCAGAAACTCAACTTGGATGGGAAGAGTCCCGCTTTGAGCTGGCGATTTCGATCGGGCCTTTGCGTCCTTTGTGATCAGCTCTGAGTCGATCTGGAGTTTGTCCAGGGAGCGGTTCAACTCCACGATGGCTTCCTCCTCTTGAGCAGGCACTTCATGAGCGGGCTCAGATCGTTTGGGTTGAGCAGCCTGAGATTGAGTTGCCTTTGACATGATGAGCAGCTCTTTATGGGTGGGATGATCAGGTCTTGTTGTAGTTCTCTTGATATAGAAACCACAGAAGCTTCGATATGGATCTTCTATCGATGGGGAACTTACAGATGAGGTGAACAAAAACTCTTTGTCTCAGTACAACACTGGTAGTTTTACTCCTTTAGCACGTGGCACACTGGCGAACGCTTCCAGAACAATGAATTCGAAAAGACGCTAACGGTCCCCGCAGGGCATGATGCCGGAAGTGAACAGGAGCAGAGGGGGTAGCGCCTGAGCGCTGATTGGCTGTAAGCACACGACAACAGCGGTGTTCTCCCGCGCGAATGACCGGACATCCGGCTCGAAGGACCAAAAAATGTTTGATAAAGGATGAGTAAGGTGGGATTCGTCAAATAATGATCGTGGACTGTATATATAAAATAAATAGGTGTTCTGGTTTATTAACATGGGGATGTCCGGTGACACCCGCGTTGCCGTGTGCTATTTACAGTTATTTACATGAGTATTTTACAGGCACCTATCGATCGTTGTATGCGATCGATAGGTGAGTCAAATGTACAACAGTTATGAATATGATCACATGATGAGTTGGACTGGACTGAACATAGTGTGCTTGGTGATGCACTGAAAGTTTCCGAAGGGAACTTGGCACACATCATGAAAAGGACTGAGTAAGGTTCATGGATGTCGTAGGAGGGGTTAGCTCCTACATGATCAGAGCTTTGCGCCGTTGATGCACAAAGGGCCACTTGCGTGGCCCGGCTACAAAACCTCATGAATGAAAACTATCTGATGAGTCGACTTTGAAAGAAAAGTGGATCATGATATTGACCCACGTGTGCCATTCGGCAGAGAATTTAAGGTGATCAGGACAGGTGATTAGCTCTGAGTTGCTTACTGTTCGACGTCTCCGAGGCGAGAGAGATATCAGCGCCTAAGAGATGACGAGCAGGTGGAACAGTTCAGGAGATGGTCGCCAGGGTGTGCATGTAGCGCACACCTTGGCTGAGCAGACATCGATCTCTATCGATTCGACCATCGGGTTAGGTTGGGACACTATGAGTTGGGCGCTAGATGACAGGAGGGGTTATGGAAGGGGCGAGTGGTGATCAAGTTCACCAGGGCTCCAATGATTGACACCAGTATGATTATTGAACAGTGACTGTTTTGCCAGTGTGTGTGCAAAGTTGCGAACATATGAAGAAGCTTAATTTTTCTCCCCTTTCTATATTGTATTATATTTTCTGTCACTAGGTTCTTTGCGTTGTGCGGTTCTATGCGGTGGGCTCTTACCAAAGAGCCATCGGGCAGGACTTCCTCATCGCGATGAGCCAAACTGCCGTGAGCCGCTGCATCAGATCGGTCTCCAGGGCGATCACTTACCACTTATTCAGGCGGTGGATTTTATTCCCCGCCACTCCTCAAGATCGTGTCGCGGCTCAGAGGAAATTCTCTGATGCTAGGCAACAATTCCCTGGTGCTTTGGGTGCAATTGATTGCACCCATATCCATATTATAGCACCACTGGAGCACGAGGAGGTATATGTGAATCGTCATGGTTCGCATACACTCAATGTACGAATGATATAGCATACAAAACTTATACGTCTGTAATTCAAGAGTTACTTATGTTTCTCTTTGAGTTAATGAATTCTTTTTTTACAGGTGAGTAGATAGATGAGGGGGTTTCTGGGACTGTGGGATCTCAGGGGGGTTGCGGGGGAGGGGGGTCCCCGTAGGCGAGGGGGTATGCGGGGAGGGGGGAGGTCAGCTTGTAGGCGAGGGGGTGCGCGGGAAGGGGGAGGGGGATATCTGTCCTCTTCGATGATTGGTTTACAAGGGGCCGTCCTCTTCGATGATTGGTTTTAGAGGGGGTTGAAGGTGGGGCCATTCTGGGTCAGTGGGGGACCGTCATTCTCTTCGATGATTGGTTTTAGAGGGGGTGAGTGGGGTGGGTGTGCATGGTCAGTGGGGCGGGGCCATCATTCTCTTCGATGATTGGTTTTAGAGGGGTGGGTGTGCAGGGCCAGTGGGGCGGGGACCGTCATATCTTAATGATGACACTTTGAATCACTTTGACCGCAGTGAGTGGGTGGGTGTGCAGGGCCAGTGGGGCGGGGACCGTCATATCTTAATGATGACACTTTGACCGCATTGGCACCTCTAATTGCTAGACGTATACGATTATAACATTTCACTTGTCACCCCTCCAAATAAACATTTGAACCACTTCGACTGCATTGACACCTCTAATTGCAAGACGTATACGATTATAACATTTCACTTGACACCTCTCCAAATAAATAACATTGACAGCTGTAATTGCTAGACATAGCGCACATTTCACATGTCACCTCCACACAATAACATTGATAGCTGCACGTGCGTTCTCTTAAAAATGATATCTTAATTATGACCCTTCGAGTATGATCAAAGATTATAACATTTCACTTGTCACCCCTCCAAATAAATAACATTGACAGCTCTTATTGCTAGGCGTAGCGCGATTATTTATCTTAACGTTAACTAACATTGATATCTGCACGTGCGTTCTTATACAAATTTTATCTTAATTATGGTCCTTCGAGTATGATCATATTTAAGAGATGGTCAAGGAGGAAACGTTCGAATGTCGAGGGAGAAAGTAATGGCTATGGCCAACAACAACAGTTTGTTAGTACGAAGTTGAGACAGTCAAGGAAACATTGAAAAGCGAACTATTCCAGCCTCCTCGAGTTCGAGGGGCACTCCAGGAATGGAAAAGAAGAAAAATCTTAATGAAATGCATGTCCGCTCGTAACGTGCCACACGCTGTCACGGTTACTCGAAAATTTGTGTGGTCGCAACAGCGAATATTTCTTTCTACGTCAGTCGAACACTTCGAGTCAAGCGACGTTCGACACTTGAAAATGGTTAGCTGAGAAAATGGTTTCGACCATGTGCGAGTTACATTTCACGTGATACATAGGTCTGGCAGTGCTCAAGGAGTTTCTATCTCCTTCTATCTGAGCGAGAGCACTGCTGTTGCTGCTGCTCTACTATGGCCAATACCATAATATTTTTTTTTTTTTCATATTGCATATAGGTCTATCGAGCATTGCAATGCACAATCGTAATTGTGTACAGATCTATCAAACATTGCAGTGCTCAAGGAGTTTTCTATGTCCTTCTATCAGAGCGAGAACACTGCTCCTGCACCATTTTGTTTTTTCCTGACTGCACTCATAGTATTCGGCTGGTGCATGTGTGGGTGTGTGTGTGTGTGTGAGGGTTTATCAGTTTCTATCTCCGTCTATCCGAGCGAGAACACTGCTCTACTATGACCAACACCATCTTTTCGTGACAGCATAAAAATGGATCACATTCGATGGCTCCGTCTCATTAGTATTTTGACCATGCCTAAGGATCACGTCCGTCCGATAGAAAAGAGTTTGACATTCTCACCGAACACTCTTCAAGAGTACGCTCTTGCCGCTGTTTTTCGTCGCGGTATCGCGCAATTTTCTTCCAACGATCGCAATATTATATTCCACTTAGTGGCTAATGTTTACGAATCTCGACGACCGCGGTTGAAATTGAAGTGCGAATTTATTCGACTTTCGGGCAGTGGTGTACCATATGCGAAGGCGTTTTTATACACACCGTTGGACTTGTGGTTGGACATTGTGCAACGAAAAATTTGTCTTCTGAACATCTCTCCGAGATAGCAGAATCACCACCGTCACCCATGACCATAACGCTGAGCAAGATTGCGTGGCAGATCGTGATCACAAGGTACCTGAACAACGAGTACTCGGAGATCGACAAAGAACATATCGAACGGTTGATGCGTCTCGATTCAACTAGCACGGTGCTGGTTTATTGTACCAAGCGGTTCAGCCAAATTGTGCGGAAATATCCGATCTCGATAACAGTTACCACTGCGTTGGACATTATTAAGGAACGGGAGGAGCTCATTGTTCACGTTGAGCAGGATCGGGGTATGGAGTAGTAAACCAGTGGAGTAGTAAAACAGTAACAACAACAACAACAACAAACAGCAACAACATGAATGTTGCCAAGAAGATGCTCCAGACTTTAACGTCTTCCGCGGCCTTAGTGCGGAGTGAGAACGAGTATCGCGGGTGGTCGGAAGAGTGCTCGCAATGTGTGACACTAATAAGCCAATATATTCGGAACACCAAAGATACTGCATCTATTGGCTCCAAACAGCGTATAGTGTCGATTCTATGCAGAATACAACACTTGAAAGTGTATATGGCCAGCCAACTTTCGCACACAGGTAGTGGTATGAGTAAATCTCAGACTGCAGCAGCAGCAGGACCTTCCACCCTTGTTTGGGAGCCGATCGAATCGGCCTTCAAAAACCGCATCATCACGGGCGCGGTGATAAACACAAAGCATATCGATCCAAAAAATTTCCTTCGCGATGCTCATACAATGGTGCAGAGCCGAATAAATAGTGCTATCGTCACACATAAAAGTGTGAAGGTAAACGTGAGGCTGGAAGCCGAATTCGAACTGCATGATGGGACAGTCAGCGTGAAAGGATTTAATACACGTAACAGTGAACTTTATCCCGCGAGTGACATACCGCAATGGTACTCGGATCAAGTGGAGCGTCCGATTCTCGCAGCAATGTCTGAATTCGAGGAGCGTGACAGTGGATGGGCCTTACACAAAATATTGCACTTAATGGTAAATATTAACAAACATAAGCCGTTAAGTGCAGGCTGTCACACCCGTCTGCCAGATTTGGTACAAAAGAAGAAGGCTGTCATAAATATCCAGTGCGACGATGGGACATGCTTCTTCTGGTCAATTATGGCGAGTCTCTATCCGCCCACCGACGGACAAAACGTGAGCAGGACAAGCTCTTATCCATCGTATGAGGATCATCTCGATATTGCTGGGATTCAGCTGCCAGTGCATTTTAAGCAGATCACGTCGTTTGAAGAGAAGAATGCGATCTCGATAAATGTATTCGGATGGGAGGAAGACATGTGTGTACCACTACGGATAACAACACACATGCAGAAACGCCATGCGAATCTGCTCCTCATTGAGAACTCGAAATCAGCGAAGGATCATCATTATACATGTATCAAGAGCATGTCGAGGCTGGTGTCGATGCAGTTATCAAAACATAAGGATACAAAACACGTATGCAACCGGTAAGTTATATTTCCAAAAAAAAAAAAATTAAAAAAAATTAAAAAAAAATATTCTTTTGTAACTGGTGGACTTGTAGTAATGAAAACTGATAACAATACATGTTTGTTTGTTTTCAGATGCTTGCATTATTTTTCAACGTCTGAAAAGTTGACATCGCATATGGATGACTGCGGACTGATGCCGGAATGTAAAGTGGTGCTTCCGACCGAGGATGAGAAGTGGCTAAAATTCAATAATCATCGCAATCAGCAGAGAACACCATTCGTCATCTATGCGGATTTGGAGTGCCTGCTGGAAAGCATCGATAAGACGACGATGACAGCGGCTGTGGTGCAAGAACCGCCATCAGAGGCGACGACGGTGCAACAACCACAACAACAACAACAAGATAGACTAAACATATACCAATAGCATAAGCCGTTCAGTGTCGGTTATTACGTTCATTGTACGTACGACTACTCGTTGTGCCGGTATCGCTCTCATCGCGCTGCGACGGGGTGCATGCAGTGGTTCGCGCAGGAGTTATATGATTTGAGTCGTAATATTAAAGCCATACTAGATAAAGTAGTTCCAATGAATCGTCTCACCGACGAGGAGCAGCAGTCATTTCAACGAGCGACACACTGTCATATATGTTCGAAAATTTTTGCTTATGGGGAGAAGAAGGTGCGCGACCATTGCCATCTCACCGGAACTTATAGAGGCGCTGCACATTCCAATTGCAATTTAACTTATTAAATACCATATACCGTACCAGTAGTGTTCCACAATCTATCCGGATATGACGCACATTTTGTAATCACCGCGCTCGCCAATGCTTTCGAGGGTCGGATCGATCTTCTTCCATTGACGAAGGAGAAATATATCTCCTTCACTAAACATACAGCTAGCGCAAAAGAAGAATATCGATGGTACGGGAAAAATATGAGCAAAAAAAATATGTATGTAAAGTTTCGATTTATAGATTCATTTAAATTTCTCAGTGCAAGCCTCGATAAGTTATCATCATACCTGGGGAAAGAACAGTTGCATATCACGCGTAAAGAATTCGCGCATCTGAATCAAAACGATTTCGATCTTTTGACGAGGAAGGGCATCTTTCCGTACGATTACATGACATGTTACGATAAACTGAGCGAGGAGCGATTACCGGCTCGCGACGCGTTCTACATTCGTCTAAACGATAAAGCGGTAACCGACACTGAATATTGGCATGCTATGAATGTTTGGTCACGCTTTAACATCGGAACGCTGGGCGAATACAGCGACCTGTACATGAAGACAGATGTATTATTGTTAGCCGATATATTTGAAAACTTTCGTAAGGATTGTATGGCAAGCTATAATTTAGATCCAGCACATTATTATACGCTTCCCGGTTTCACGTGGGATGCCATGTTAAAACATACTGGTATCGAATTTGAACTTCTCACGGACGTTGGTATGTTATTATTCTTTGAGCGGGGGATACGCGGTGGGCTGAGTCAATGCTCACACAGATACGCGCGAGCGAATAACAAGTACCTATCCTCGTACGATCCAGCGAAACCCTCCACATACTTGATGTACTTCGATATTAATAATCTGTACGGTTGGGCAATGTCGCAACCTCTACCGTATGGAGGTTTTCGCTGGGTCGATGAGATGCATAAGATTGATGTGAATTCTATTCCACTGGATGGTCCACGGGGGTACATTCTAGAAGTGGATTTAGAGTATCCGCGCGAACTTCATGATTCACACGCCGATCTGCCGTTCTGTCCTGACCATGAAAAAACTAAAAATAAAAAAAAATTGCTCGCGACATTTCTAAGTAAGACACGTTACGTGATACACTACCGATATCTGCAGCAGGCATTGAAGCATGGCTTAAAGATGTCCAAGGTGCATCGTGAACTAGAATTCAAACAGTCACCATGGTTAGGCGAATATATCGCATTGAACACTGGATTTCGTACGAAGGCGACCAGCGAGTTCAGTAAAAATTTATTTAAATTAATGAATAATGCCGTCTTTGGAAAAACAATGGAAAACGTACGGAACCATACAAACGTGAAATTGTTTACGGAATGGGGGGGTCGGTACGGTGCCGAGGCAGCAATCGCAAAACCTAATTTTCATAGTCGTACGATATTTTCGGAAGACCTGGTGGCTGTTGAATTACGCAATGTTATCGTAAAGTTTTTCAAGCCATTATACGTCGGTATGTGCATCTTGGACATTGCAAAAACACGTCTATACGAGTTTCATTACGATCACATGCTTCCATGCTTTGTTGACAGGTGTAGGGTAATGTACACAGATACCGACAGTCTTATTTATGAAATAGAGTGTCACGATGTGTATGATCATATGAACCGTAACTTGGACAGATTCGATACCAGCGATTACTCCGACGATAATCCATACAATATTCCTCGTGTCAATAAAAAGGTACCGGGCCTAATGAAAGACGAGAATCATGGCGCGGTTATGACCGAATTCGTAGGACTGAGAGCAAAAATGTATGCAACCCGGGTACATGGTAGGGAAGAATGTGACAAAAAAATCAAAGGAATTAAAAAAAACGTTACAGCTACCTGTATAGAGTTTGAGGACTATATTCGGTGCCTCGAGGACAGTACAGTGAAAATGGTCAGTCAAAATTTAATTCGGTCCCTACGACATAATGTATACTCGATTAATCAGAACAAACTTGCCCTCAGTCCTCACGATGATAAGCGATACATTGTACCGAATTCTACATGCACGCTCCCATGGGGGCATTATAAAATACATAATAATAGTAGTAGTAGTAGTAGTAGTAGTAGTAGTAGTAGTAGTAGTAGTAGTAGTAGTAGTAGTAATAATAATGTACAGTAGCCACAGTCAGTCTCGTTTGTTGAACAAAAACAATAAAAATAAATCATCCATGTCTAGCAAAACTTTCATCGTCACACGTAGCTACCAATGCTGGGTGAAACTACAAGTTACGGCAGAGACTTTTCTCGCTGCTTTTAAACAATATGCGAATAATCCAAACGGTGCTCATAGTGAAAAAAAGAACAAAGTAACGAGACTGACTGTGAACAAAGTGTATGGCCGAGGGCTCACACATGTTCGCAAATTCAGTACTACGTTCGGTCGGAGGGAGGGAGAGAGGTGGAAGGTGTTCCTCAATTTAAAGAAGATAATATCCGTATTGCCTTCACTATAGAAGCATATAGAATATGCGTGGTTTTTTTGAGAAAGGAGCAGGAATCGGGATTCTTCCTTTTTTCTCAAGAGAGTCATGGATCTTCTATGTTTTTTTCTATACTGAAGGGGAGAATAGAGACATCGTCTTCTCCAAGTCGAAGGCCACTCTCCACCACTGTCTCCTTCCTCCATCCAAACTTGGCATTGGGTTTCCGAACATGTGTAATCCCTTTACCAAACACTTTGTGCGCAGCCGGTTTCGTTACTTCAGTTCTTTGCTTTCACTATGAACATGGTTTTGATTATTCGCATATTGTTTAAAAGGAGCGAGAAAAGTCTCTGTTGTAAGTTGTAGTTCGCCCCACCATCGCTAGCTGCGTGTGATGACGAAAATTTGCTAGACACGTATAGCACAATGTATGAGATAATCATGCTTCGAAGTATAGCATTGTGACACTTGCATTAAGTAGTAGTAGTAGTAGTAGACATAATAGTAGGTATGGATGGAATGCACAGTAGGAATAATAATATGTATGTACAAATGAAGAAAAAAATAAAAAACAATGTACAATAATAAATGTTTTTATATATTTGTGTTCAAACAATATCCTTTTTCTTTATCCACGAATTATGAATCTTATCAAATCCCAACCACTTCACATACATCATGTCCCCCTTCTTGCGCAACACTTTCTCCACCAAATGTACATCAGGATGCATGGCTTTGTGTAATTCCAACTCGTAGAATCCGCCAGCAATGGGATCGCCTTTGAAGTCCTTGAGGAAGTATGCGACAGGGTTTGTTCGTTTAATTCGACTTATCTCGAACACCTCGGCTGACCAGTTAGGTGTGTAACCCTTGTCGAAGACCGTCTTGAATTTGCTGATGCGTACCTTGTCGCCAATCTTAAACTTTGGAGGCCGTATAATTTTCATGCTGCTATCGTTGTACGCTGTGGCAAGGAGATGCTTTTCATCGTTGCGGGTGACATCGATGGGGCGCATCTGGATGGTTCGATGTTTCCTTCTATTGTACTCTGACACTAAGCTTGCAAGGATATTGGTCCAGCGATAGCCACCATTCAGCGAGAACGACTTCCACATGGCGCTCTTGAGCGTACGATTGAAACGCTCTACTACGGATGCCTTCATGACGCTGAAGGTCGAGTAGTGATTTATATTATGCTTCTTTACGCATTGCTGGAAGTCCTTGTTGTAAAACTCCTTGCCCATGTCGGTCTGAAGGTTTTCTGGAACCCGTCCATCTGCGCGCAGTATGCCTGCAAAGGCTTTTGTCACGTCACCCGCCCCCTTGCTCTTAAGAGGAACGGCCCATGCGTACTTGCTGAATACATCAATGACTGTGAAAATATACCGAAAACCTCGGTTTTCCTTTGCGTACGATTGCACCTCCACGATATCGGCTTGCCATAGATCATCGAACCCTCGCACGATTACTCGTCTCCGTGGAAAATTACGTCTGGCCGGTGCATGTAGCTCTTCCACTAATTTCGCCTTGACGTTACTCATACCGTGGCTCTAGGCTTCTTTCACAACTGTCCTCGATATTCTACGATTCACCATCTTTTATTCCGCAGCATCTTTCTCCCTCACGCTCCGTTTATTTATCCTCTTTTTATTGAAAGTTGTAACTACGGCCGACATAACATTATTTGGTAGCATCTTAGGAGACATGATATTAGTTTCGCAGCATCTCTTTATACTCCTTGATTTCGCGATCCAAATCCTCCCTAATTTTGTATTCCATTGCTCCCAACGATCGCTCCATAACATCATTGATGTAGTCTATAGATGCAACCTTTTTAATCGAACGTTCCACAAGACGATTGACATAGTCCACTGTTGTGACGTCATTAGCTTCCACAGGTTCAGCTACGCATCGGATCTTTATACCTCGCGCATTGAAAGAGTCACCCTCGAGACACAGGGCATTGTCGCGTAGTAAGTTTCTTAACATTGGTTGCGATGAAGACTTCGTCGCTGTCTCATCGTCCATTGCAAGCGAGGCGCCAAACTTGTTGATCGGCATCGTGTGCTTCACTGGCACCACACGCGCCGATGGGTGGTTAATTTATAATCAATCCCGCTTCGCGAAGCTCCTCGATTATTGACATTATCTCGTTGTCATGACCGGTATGTCCAGCGGTTCGCGAAGAAACAAGTAGCTTCATGCGGTCCACCAGTTCGTTCGGATCGTCCCAGTGAACGTAATCGATGGCATTATTCGTAGCAACCATTGCGCTTGGCAGTTGAACGTGTGACGGCTCTTGCAGCATGCCCCTACCTGTGACAGCGGGGGGGAACAGCTTCTTTATGATATGCGTGTACTTGTAGCCTCTGTTCCCCATAGTCTGCTTGGACGCGGAATGTTGCAACTTATGCGCGTTCGAAATTAATAGGATGTTCTTATATGCATTCAAATCCGCCTGGCTGTATTTTAAATCGTCAGGTGTTTTTGAGAATATCAGCTCGTGGAGACCCAAAGTTCCCTTGTATCGCGTTGTACCAGCCATAATGTTATCCATCCCATCCACGTCGAAGACAGAATTGCCAATATACATTTTATTATCGTTGGCGTTATAGTATACGCCATATACATTGTCCACAGTATCTCGCGTGTCAGTGTAGAATAGTTCCAAGTAACGTTTTGCCAAAGGTCCGAGGTTCTGATGCAAATATTCTCTTTCTGACTGATATTGTTCTTCTTGAGAGTTTGGCTGCATAACCGCGCGCATTGATCTATCTACCATAGCCGCCGGCGTTTCCTCGTCCGATGCCACGTACGAGTTCTCGAAGGTTTCCCCAGCTGCGATCGACATAGGGTCAGCGTCATTATCAGTGGTTGCGGGGGTGGTGGTTGTCGACACAATCTTGGGTGAATCTTCGTATAGCGCTTTCTTAGCATAAATGGGTTTACGCAGTGGACTTGCTGGACTCGCATCCTCCGAATACAATCTTTTGAGACTCTTTGCTTGTAAAAGTTTTTTCCTGCTGGATAATTTCATTGCCCTCAAGGGTATGTCGAATGAATCATCGAACTCGGGCGTTTGCAATGTTGGGGACAAGGGGAGCTGCTGCTGCTGCTGCTGCTGTATAACCGTATTACCCTTCTCCACCAATTGTTTCAACGGTTCCACTATTGGGCGTAGGTTTGTCTCCAATGTCACATCTGTATCCATCTTTCCCACTTTAAGCGCAAGATACTTTTTACGTATAGCCTCGCTGGTCTTGGCTATCTCCTGCACAACTGCTTCCTTTTTTGTATACTTCTTCTTCTTCATTATGTTTTTCATCTGACTATCCTTCTCCTCCTCCTCCTCCTCCTCCTCTTCCTTCTTAACCAACACCATAGCTGAGGTGGTGATGATTCAAAGTGGCTATGGACTGGTATTGCGACGGAAAGAGAGACCGATGTGGCTTCAATGATGTTTCCCGAACTTGTGCCGTATGATGTTATTGCAAACCCATTATATACCGATATCGTTTTTGTATGATGCTCAACCCCACTAATAGCTCAGACGGTATACCGATACTGTTCGTATGATGTTAGTGCAAACATATTAAATACCGATACCCGTATTGCAACGGTACTCTATGTATCGGTATTTCGTACACAAGTCCATGAACTTCTCCAGCGACATATCCATGTTCCGCAACGACATATCCATGATAGCATTGCAGCGATAAATATGGTATTATTCATCTCAATACTCTCCTCCTCCTCCTCCTCCTCCTTCCCCTCCCCCATGGTAGTGTTAATGATTACAAAGAGAGAGAGATCGATGCAAGTTCAATGACACGTCAAGAACGTGTGCGCTCATGATATTATTGCAAACTCATTAAATCCCCGACGCTAGCGCCCATAGTTTACCGGGCTGTCCTTGTCTATGACGAGAAAGCTGTACTTTTTATCCCAACATTTCGCGCACAATTCGATGAATTTCTCTAATGGCATATCCACATTAACATGATCATGATAGACATGTCGTAGATTCATACCATCTTGCTTGAACAGTATTATCATATTTGCATTAACACGAATCAGATGTTTTCGGATTCTCGCATACGACTGTCCCAGATAAAAACAATCCATGTCAGAGTGTCTACCCATGGCGAAGTATTCACGCATGACGTTTTGCTCATCGCATGCTACATCATCAAAGACAAATATCGAATTCGGTAGGGCTTCGGCAGGCGGGATTACACTCGCATTTTCCTTGAATGGAAAATAACCCAAATCCTCCACCGTCGACAACACTTCCTCCAAGTATCGATACTTGGGCTGATGCAATGATTTTGAGTACGCGTATACATTTTCAAACCGTAACCCGTTCGGACTCTCGAGCATACTAATCATCGTGTTTGTTTTCCCACAATTAGATGGGCCACAAATCACACACCGTATACTTCTTGGTAACAGCGCACCATGCTTCCGTTGTCTATTTTTCTCCTCCTCATCATCGAATGTACGATTCATAGGAATTTTGATATTGATTGGTTGTCTCATGAAGCGCATTATGTAAAAGATATACACACACACACACACGCGCGCGCGCGCGCATGCATACACTATAGAGCGAAGCAGAGGGGGAGGGGTAGTGGTATTTATAGCCCCCGCGGATCCATGATTGCGATGATTCACAACAACGACAACGGTGACGACGACAACAACGCGATTCTTTAAAATCATGGTTTTCTTTGTTCTAAACCAACCGACGCTACATGCTGCGACTGCCAAAGAGCTGGAATTTGTACCGAAAGTACTGTTACTACGCAATTTCGCTGAAGAGATAGAGAGTATTTGGGACAAGTTGCCGGACCATATAAAGGCTGATCCGGAGGTGCAGCTGTATCGCAGGTGTTTCAAGCACTACAACCAGCCGAATCAGCGTGTACATATTGACGGACCATCACCCATGATAAGGGACTGTTTCGAGTGTATTAAAAAACGGGGAGCAGGTGAGGACGTGCATATATAACGATGTGATCAATCGTCCTCAACGTCAGTCCGAGCATAACAATCGTATTGACCTGCGCGTGTGTGTAGGTGTGTGTATGTATGTGTGCAAGGAGTCTACTCTATGAGTAGAAGCGGACTCTTGAATAGCGCGATAAATTCTTTACCATTCGAACTTCACATTCCGGGATACCAATTTTGCGGACCGGGCACGCGCTTGTTACGCCGATTGGCCCGTGGTGAACGAGGTGTAAACCCCCTGGACGCGGCTTGCAGAGAGCACGATATCGCGTACTCCCAGCGTAAGGATCTCGAAGGTCGTCACGAGGCTGATAATATTCTGGCCGAAAACGCGTTTCAACGCATATCAGCTAGGGACGCATCGATCGGTGAGAAGATTGCATCCACAGCGGTCTGGGCTGCCATGAAGACGAAAAGAACACTCGGTATGGGAATGGCTCATAGAAGAAGAAAGAAGAAAACGTCAACTATTGTTGGAAGGAAGAAGAAGAAGAGCAGCGGTGCACGTCTCCGCATATTGCACGCAGCCAAACGTGGTGGTTTCCTACCGCCCTTACTCTTTACTGCTTTGGGTGCTCTAGGCGCGTTGGTCACTGGGGCATCGACGGCAGCAAAATCCATTTCCGACAAAACACTCGGGCAAAAGCAGTTGAAGGAAATGCAACGACACAATCGTGCTATGGAAGGCAAGGGGCTGTATCTTTCACCATACAAGCATGGAAAGGGAGTGAGAGCGGCGACGGGGAGGAAAAAAAAACTTCAACAACACACAGAAGAAGAAGAAGGTAGATGGATCGCTGGTGGGAGCAACAACAAACTACGAGCTAGAACATTTGTGTAAAAGCATACCATATTTTCGAGGGGCTTTTATGCGCAATGATTTGCCTAGAAAAGTATGGACTCAAGAGTGTGGCATAGTGAATTTGGATGACTACCTCGGCCCTGGAACGCATTGGGTCGCCTACATTAAACGCGGGCTGGATGTAAAATACTTTGACAGCTTTGGGAATCTCCGACCTCCGAGCGAATTGATAGATTACTTTGGCAAGAGTGCAAAAATTACATACAATTATGAGCGGTTCCAAAAGTTTAATCAGAGCATTTGTGGACAATTGTGTGCGAAATTTCTTTGGGAAAATTCATTATAAAGCATAGTCCCACTTCCGAGAAAAACTCAGTTACTCTGGGAATCTTCGCACGGGCGCGCGATACAAAATGTCATTCACGTTCACGCTAACGGGCAAAGGTAGTGTGCTCTCGTCTCGTCACTTTCCCCCCATAGACCTGGATGACGGAGGAGACTATGAGCTCGGTCTTGTAGATTTCCAAACTTACCATACGATACCGAACATCAGTTCATCGAATGGCAATAATAAATTTTACTTTGGCGAGCATGACGAGCAAATTACCATTCCCGACGGCTCGTACGAGCTGAAGGCTATCAACCAATACTTGAAACGCGAAATCATGAAAAGGAATCCCACACGTAAAAATATATCAATAAAAATAATTACCGATGGTAATTTTATCAATGGTGATGACGATGATGAGGATGGGGGTGTTGAATACCCGATCGCTTTGCGAGCAAACAACAATACGATGAAGAGTGAAATTTGAAGCGCCTACAGAATAAACTTTACAAAACCGAACAACGTGGGTCCATTGTTGGGATTTTCTGCAAATCGTATCCTATCACCCAATACATGGCATCAATCGGACGCGCCTGTGAACATCATAAGTGTGAATACAATTCGGATAGAGTGTTCCATCACCACCGGTTCTTACAGCAACGGTAGACCGATGCATGCGATACACGAATTCTCACCGCGTGTTCCTCCAGGATATAAGATATCGGAAACGCCGCCGCGAGTCATTTACCTGCCAATCGTTGTGCGAGCAACCGTATTGGTAGTATGCTCGTTTATAACAACCTCAACAACAGCAATACATCCGAATCCATTATTACTGCACCTAGCTGCAAATCAAGTACATTTCAATCGCTGGTAAAGAGTAGCGACGGTAGTGGTTGGAGAAGGAAGAGATTGAGCGCGTCCAACGTGAAATTTTTACAATCTATGGGATTCAGAACTGCACGACAACAGCAACAACAATCATAATGAATGATATTTTGAGCATCAGTGGTGGGCCGGCGTTCGACAACCGTATAACAAAATTGGAGCTGCACACGTACAACCCCTATGTAAACACATCCTTCGGGAACAGCGACGAGATAAGGATACCCATTCAGCAGCAAGATCTGTACCTCCTGCCGTGCCGTAGTTTCCTATACGTGGAGGGGAGACTCGATGGTGGAAATGAGGGGAAGACTGTGCATTTTGAAAATAATTGCGTATCATTCCTCTTCGATGAGATACGTTATGAACTCGATGGTGTCGAAATCGATAGATGCAGGAATCCCGGTGTAACGACAACGCTGAAAAACTATCTGTGTCTTTCGGCTGAGAAGAGCAGAACATTGGATAATGCAGGCTGGAGATATCAAGATGATTCAGAAAACAAGAAAAAAATCATACGCGATGCACCGATGGATTTCAACTTTTGTGTACCACTCAGCATGCTGTTGGGCTTTTGCGAGGACTATAATCGTATCTTGATAAACGCACGTCACGAGCTCATCTTGATTCGTGCACGCACCGACACGAACGCGATATATGGCTCACCCGACGCAACACATAATCTTGTGCTACACAAGGTGCAGTGGCGTATACCACATGTCACCCTGGAGGAGTTGCATAAATTATCACTGTTGCGTGTACTGGAAAGTGGTATGCCGATTAAGATGAGTTTTCGCTCGTCGGAGCTCCACGAGTATCCTCTGTTACAGACAACAACGAGACACACATGGGCGGTGAAAGCCGCGACGCAGATGGAAAAGCCTCGATACGTGATATTCGCTCTGCAAACTGCACGAAAGAATGATGTGGGCAAAAGAGCAACAATGTTTGACCATTGTAATCTCTCAAACATTCGTCTCTATCTGAACTCCGAAACGTATCCCTACGACGACTTGAACATTGACTTTGGTAAAAACAAGCATGCATTGCTCGAGGACATGTATGCAAAGTTCCGAGAATCATATTATGGTAGTGGTGAACCATTGCTCGACATTACAAACTTCCTTCAATACGGACCATTCGTTGTACTGGATTGCTCGCGACAAAACGAGTCAGTGAAGAGCGCGACTGTTGATGTTCGCATTGATTTTGAATGTCGGGAAAACATCCCAGAGAATACCACTGCTTACTGTCTAATCATACATGATCGCATAGTGGATTACAACCCGCTGACAAACATTGTACGCAAAATCACATAAAACACGAAAAGAGGGATGGAGACCGCGATAGTTGATGTTCAGGGATTTATGGTGGACGACAAGTTTATACTGAAGGAGGCTGCTGTAGTTCTACCCAGTACCTGTCGAATAGCACATTGGATTTTTGCTCCGCCGTTTCCATGGTCAGCACTGGACATTGACTCGAGGAAAAAATGTATCTGGTTAACGAAACATCATCATGTTCTACTCTGGGAAGATGGCTGTGTAAAGTACTGTATGGCTAAGCCACTATTACAATCGGTACTGAAAGATGTAACTACTGTCATCATTACGAAGGGCTATGACAAGCGTCGATGGATCGAGGAGCTCGCTAATTCTACTATAGTTCATAACATTGAAGATGAAGATTACGGGAGCGGCAGTGTTATACCAGCATTTAATAAAATGTGTTCCAAGAATACGTTTGCATGCACGATGCATAGAGGAACTTGTGCATTACAGAATGCACTGAAATTACACAACTTTTTATCATGTACGATCTAATAATAAATAAAAAATGTATGTAATCGTATAAAATTCGAACCGCTTTTCATTCTCCCCCCTTCATCCACACTTAATGCTAAGGAAAAGAAAGTTTTTGGAGAAATCGTTGTGGTGGTGGTGGTGGTGGTGGTGGTGGTGGTGGTTGTGGTGGTGGTGGTGGTGGAAGCATTGGAAGAAAATCATAGGTCAGAAGAAACAGCTCTTTAGGTCATAGGCTAAAGTCATCTCCCCACTATCTAGTGCTGAGAAAAAGTGGCTGACTCATGGGCTTTAAAACTGTTGACAGAAGCATTTTGCTCACCCTTTTTTGCTAGCGTTGAGCTTTTTTATCTTTTCGCTCGAAGGAAAATATTTTACTTTTTGTTCAAAATGTTTAAAATGTTGGTTGCTCGAGAAGACCGACGTGATGTACAGGCGTACATTTTAGATTCGCAGTGCGTGAGGGGTACGATGTATGTGTGGCAAGGGGTGGCAGTTTGTGGTGAGTGCTATGAAAAGATGGGCTCGCCCCTGGACTTTGAAGCTGTTGATTCGCACTATTGGTTTTACAAATTCGGTGATAAGACCAAGTGCGGGTGCTGCAACAAACAGCCGTACGGCATAGTACGGCCATGTCATCATTGCAAAGACTGTCGGGTCAGTCTAATAAAAGTCTATTATTTATTGCGGAGGAATAATTCAACAATAATGGGCTACTTCCAACCGCACCGCCCGGTGCTTCGCAACATCCAATCAAGTGGACCGCTCCGTGAATTCTGTTTCGGCATAGTGGAAGCGGTATGTATGCTGTTTAAAGGAATTCGTATTGTGGTACTCGAAGTGAAAACTAATTGTCACATTTTCACTTTTGCAGGGTTGTAAAAAATAAATGCTATCGTCGCTCTCATGGTGGTGGCGGTCATGGTGGTCGTGGTGGTGGTGGTGGCGGTGGTGGTGGAAGGAAGTCATGGACCGAGATTGTCATCCCTCTAGGTCATGGGCTAAAGTCATCCCTCCCACCATCTAGTGCTGAGAAAAAGAGAGGCTGACTCGAGGGCTTTAGAACTGTTGGTCAGATCATCCATCGCTCTAGCCCGTGTTCAAGTTCATCAGGGCATCCGTCAAAATGTTCCGGCAATTGAAATACGCTAAAGACAAAATGCCTCTACGAGAGTGCTTCTTGAAATCAACCTGTAGGAGTGGCACGGCCTACATGGATTCTGAGGGAATCTGCACTTGCGTAAGGTGCTTTGAAGAGTCATACGAACCATCGAGCATACAGACGGACAAGAAGGTACATTTTCACTATTGGTACCACCTCGAGGAGAGCCAAAACGACATGGCCTGTAGCAGCTGCGGTGTATCGACATGGTCAAAGGAGCAATCTTGTTTGCTGTGCAGCACTTGTCGGACCAGCAGTCAGAATCGGACGGTCTACCTCTCAATTTTCCCCGGTCCATTCGGGCGTGCCGCAAGGCTCCGTCCTTGGGCCGTTCCTCTTTTCTCTCTATATCCACGATCTTAATTCTTCTATCTTCTATTCCAAGGTGGTCAAATACGCGGATGATGTGCAATTGTACATCTCTGCGCCTTACAAAGATCTGGAAGACGCAATTACAAGGATCAATTCTGACCTTGCCAGCGTCTCTGCCTGGTCCACCATGAACTCTCTTAAGTTAAACGTTTCTAAGACGCAGTGCTTGATGTTGGGCTCTGCTCGTGCCCTTGGCCTGCAGCATGTTGCCGGTGCCCCTCTGGTTCAGATGGACGGTATACCCATCCCGTACGGCTCTCGGGTCGTCTCGCTGGGTCTGCACATATCGCCCACTCTTGACTGGGGGGATCACACTCGGCACGTCTGCAGTAAGGTCTATGGTGTGCTTGCGGGGCTCCGGCGTCACAGTACTGCGTTGCCGCGGGGCCTAAAGATCAAGCTCGTATCCTCCCTCATTCTGCCACACCTCGATTACTGTTGCCTGGCTTTACTGGGCATCAGTGTTACCCTCGATGCTAGGATCCAGCGTGCGCTTAACGCTTGCGTGCGTTACATTTTTAATGTTCCTCGTGAGTCGCATATCACGCCCTTCTATCGTCGTCTGGGCTGGTTGAAGGTCCGTGAAAGGCGCCTCCTTTTTCTGGGGGTTAATCTTTTCCGGGCCGTCCGGGCCAAGACATCTGGCGTTCTGTGGGACCTTTTAACCTTGAGGGTGGAGGGTATGCCTGGCTACCCTTCACGACAGCGTGGGCCCCTCCTCGTGGTCCCTGTGCACCGGACCTCTTTCTTTGGGGCCTCGTACTCTGTGCGGGGCCCCCAGTTCTGGAACAGTCTCCCACCTAACATTCGGGCGTGCGACGGGGAGTACTCTTTCAAAAGAGCTCTCACGCTCTTTCTCCTATCCTCCTACAATTAGTTTTCGGCTCTTTCTCCTAACGCTTATATACTTACTCTTGCGGCGACGTTCTCGGGGCTTTTTGCTTTTGTTTTTTTTGTTTTTGCGTGGCGTTTTTCTTTTTCTCTTATTTTTATTTTTATATCTTTACACTTTATATCTTATGTTTTATTCTCTGTACTATTCTATGTATTTCCGCTCTTGTTTTGTTCTGATAGGGCAGCTTGTGCCCTAGAACGTAATAAATAAATCTCTCTCTCTCTCTCTCTCTCTCTCTCTCTCTCTCTCTCTCTCTCTCTCTCTCTCTCTCTCTCTCTCTCGAAGTGAAACTAATTGCTCATTACTTTACAGCAGCAGCACCACCACCACCACCACCACCACCACCACCACCACCACCATCACCATCACCATCACCATCATCATCATCATCATCATGAGCAGGAGAGAGAGGCACTGACACCCTCATCATCGCCACCATCACGAGGAGACGCTGAAACACCCCCAATCATCATCATCAAATCAAAACAAAAATTGATGTATATATATGTTTCTTTATTTCTACAAATAACTGTACACATTTTTTTCCTTTTTTCCAATAAATAATCATTATTTGTATATACGTTCCCATTTCTTACTACTACAGCTCATACTCCTAATCATCACTACCTCGCTTACAATCGTTTTCATACAAAGTGTCACGAGTTCACAATCAATCAACGAATGCTTTTCAAAAGTCGGGTCTTCCATAATCGCTGCTTTATAATGTGCAGCCGTCGGTGTCGGTGACCTCCTTAATATTTCAACGAATGAAGAAAATTTCTGCTTGATTGGAGGAATATTTTCCGCTAACCATGAGTACATATGGTCTATACAATATTCAAGATCGAAAATTTTTTGCATAGTATTCGCGGTTATGAATATAGATGTAGATCCGTCCGAAATCTTCATGATCTCGATATTATTACTATTAGGAAGTTTAACGGTTCGGAATGATAGCATCCTGCGTCCGCCTACTTCAATCGTCTCGGTCGGTACGGTGAACATTTCCATGATCGTATCTTTGTTGCTCATCACTTCCTTCCACAAGTCCATGAAGATGACGATTTCATGTCCATGGTTGTCTCCAATAGCCGACGTATACGCCGATCTCCACATACTTGGAGAAGTCCTTCGTCAGAGGATACCTTCGTCCGAGTATACGCGGCTCCCAGAACCCTCGCTCTCGCGACTCCATTGATGATGAGATTGATCGTTGCTGCTGCTGCTGTGGCAGTGATTCTCATCGCGGTGGCACGGGTGGTGATGGCGATTGCCGGCTTTGTTGTTCTTCTTCTTGCATGGGTATTGAGCTATAAGGTGGGAAAAAGATGGCTACTATTATTCTTGATTCCCGGATTAAAACTGCTGCTGCTGCTGCTGCAGCTGCGTCTGCGGTTCTGGATGCGGATGCGTACCACGGGTTCACATATTGTCTTTTGGCAGGTATGGTGTAAGGAACTGAACAGGTATGGCCATTTTGAATGTACGTACCCCGAGCGCCGAGTCTAACATCCGCGCACCAGTCAAGCGTAGCGCGCACCGCCGGCAGATTGACTGGGTGCGCCCGGCAATAAAAATGTATAACTTGGTCCCCAAGTCGTGTTTCCGAAAACCCTTTGGAGGACATCTGCAAGAGACTTAGAGCAACGGTTAGCAATTTTTTTTATCAAAATCGACGATCCCCTTTGGAAACGGCAAGCATTTGTTATAAACTTTTATCATTAACATTTGTTCCAAACGAGTATTTCTGGGTGGAGTATTTTTTTTATCAAACTTCAATCTCTTTTCTTCATTTTGGCGTCTGAACGATATGGCTATCTGCAATATTTACCGAGATATAAATTATTGAAAGAAAATTGACCCAAAACTTTGAATCCTTGTAACTCAATAAAAAATTGAGTTAGCGAGCAACGGGTTTTTGCATTTGGATCGGCTCTTTGCGAACTATAGATACAGAAATTTTCGTCAAAATCATCGAACATGTGTGAATAAACCTCGACAGTTGACGCGGAATGACCCACACACGAATACAGGCGTTACTAATGCTTCCGGTGTTGATTCAACTTCACATATTGAATAATTTAATAAAGAAACTCTTTCTCATTCCATTTTTGTGTATTGCTCTCCGCGCTTCCCTTCTCAGCTTGCTCCAGCTTGATCGTCACATCTGCCCGCCTTCGCTGTATAACTTGTTGTTACGGTCTTTCTGACTTTTCTATGCTACGCGAGATGTTTTTCAACAATATTAGAATCTTCAAAAACGATGACAGCTGAAAAGTTTATATCACCGTTGAAAAGTAACATATAATATCCCCGTTTTGCGCTTGCACAGTATTAACATATGTATGTTAATTATTTAAACATCTACTTGGCGCTTCTCAACAATTTCAAAATTTCATAAGGCCACTGAGATTCGCATTGGTAAATACTATTCCTCACTGTCTTTCATTTTCGAACGCGGCTGCCATTGAACCCAACCTTGTTCTCTTATATCAAAATTGGCGCGATTAAATAGCCGGCTTATATGATCTGAAGGTGTCTTCAGTGAGCACCTTCAGACTGAACCCAAGGCACATACTATAGTTCTTAGCGACCGTCGCTAAACCCGCCGCTGTAGCGACCGTCGCAAAGTAGCGCCCGAACCAGAATCGCTCTGAGCGATAGCGCCAGCGCTACCAAGCGACCTTAGGCGCTGTTGCGTACTCAGGGCTCTTTATCCACTGAAGGTGGGTAAGTGTGCCCGTGGGGCGCTGAGCACCCTGCTCGCACAGGAGGGAGGTTCGAAATAATTGTAAATACGAAATTGTAAAATGGAAAAAGTCTTGAATAAATATATTGAGAAAACTGATCACGCTGCTGTCCAGAACAGATAATAAGTTCGAAAACAAAACCGAAGTTGTCAGGTCGAAAAATGATCTCGAAGTGACGTTCGTTTCCTCGGTTGGAAATCGGCGAACGTCTTGGAAGACTCCCTTCTCCAGACGCGGAGGAGGAAGCCAATCCGGCTCTCGCTAGGGCAAACGCTGGCCCTTACGCATTCCTATTGGTGCCCTACCCGTGGGCCCTACTCCTTCCCTAGGTTCCTTGAGGCGCGCGCAGCGGAAGGGCTCTCCCTCCACTCTAGGCCCTACTCCTGCCCAGGGCTACGTGTGCCGGGCGCCGACGAGAAATGGTGGCGAGAGGGGGGAATCCCCGAGCCGCGGAAAAACCCCGCTGGGTTCTTGCCTAGGCGAGAAAGAAAGAAGCGGCGACGGCCTGGTTCCAGGAAGTGGCTAATTTATGAGGCGCAATTGACTCCTCATGTTCGAAAGTCGCGAAGAGCCTCGGCACTCGAGTTTTTCTAAGCCCATTGTACTAGGCTTATCGCGGACCTTCCAAGAAGTCAAGACGTGACTTTTGGCTAAATACCCTTATGTTTATTCCAGGCCTCGCTTCGCTGCTTTCTCCTTAACAATGAATGAGCTCAAACATCTGCGTGTCCGATGTTGCATCTATACTTGAAGCAATAACGCGGAAATCCTACTGATTAATATAATTCTCTAATGCATGCCTAACTTAAATTCGAGCAATACTGCCGCCGATTAAAAATGTCGGCATTGTCGACTAACAGCTAGATTCAGAGCGCGAGAGAGGTCGCGGTACGCAACACCTCCCTCCCTATGCAAAAAGATGTTTCTTCGTGAAACAGCTTTTTCAATCTAACTTACACTAGTATTTACATCTAGCTCTAAAAGAAAGTGCGGCAAAAATACATAATACATAGTGAAAAGAGTGAATATAAAAGACCAAACTTACGAGATCCACTTAAAAATAAGGTTATTTACACAGGATCTGGTCTAACACACGCTAGCTTGAGTTTGTTTGCATGCACTATTTTGGTTCGGTTAGAGTTAATAGCTATTTCGACGGTTAGATCGTGAAAAACCCTGATCACTCTATAGGGTCCTTGCCATGCCGGGTCGAATTTGGAAGTTTTGGGTTCCTTCAAAAGGTAAACCGTGTCATCGACAGAGAATTTACAAGGGTTAGAGTTCTTGTCATAATGATTTTTACTGCGTTGCTTAGCCCTTTCAAGGTTTTCGTGCGCGGTGGCTTGGGTTTTGGAAATTCGGCAGAATAATTGATCTAAATAGTCAACGAAAGTACGGGGCACAGTTTCTTTCGCGAACTCGGAGGGAATAGTTGCTTTAACGCCGAAACCTAGTTCATGAGGAGTGAAGCCGGTGGATTCATGAATTGAAGTATTATACGCGAAGATTCCGAATCTGATCCAATCGTCCCAATCGGTTTTGGTACAGTAATGTTTTAAATAGTCTACAAAAACTCTGTGCGCGCGTTCTAAGGATCCTAGAGATTGGGGATGAAACGCAGTTGAAGTAATCTTCTGAATTTTGAATATTTTGCAGAGACTCTTCATTATGCTGTTAGTGAAATTGCTACCCTGATCTGTGTGGATGCTGCGAGGACATCCAAAGCGGCTAATAAATTCTTCAGCGAACGCGGTGGCAACTGTGACGGCGTCAATGCATGATAAAGGAATGGCATCTGAATATTTTGTCAAATTGTCCTGCAACGTTAAGAGGTACCTTTTTTTTTTTTTTTTTACATGGGGGAAATCCTCATGGATTCCCCGCCCCCTTGAGGAGGGAGCGGGGATATGCCGGACTCTTACCGGCTAAAACCCCCATGGTGGCCAGCCTCTGGGGCCATTCAGGGCGGACTCTGGGAACTCTGGACGAACGACATCCAGAGCCCGCCCCGCAGCCCCTCGGCGCGACTACGCGCGACGTCCCGGGGAGGCCCATTTTTGGACCCCCCGCTGTTTTGCACTTCGGCGACTAGACGGGCCACACGTCTAGTCGCCCCTCACCTGGCCCGTTGCCAAGAGCGGCCTCCGTCCTCAGCGAAGACCCCTCACGGGCCGGTGGAATGTATGTGCGCGGCGGGGCTATGGCTCCCCACCGCACACCATTCAAACCCCTTTTTTTCTGAGGGGGGGAGGGGGCGCCACGGCTAGGGCCTGTATGCCCCCCGCCGCGGGCGGCCGCCTCTCACCCTCACCCTCGCAACCCGGCCGGGAGCGCCACGCCTCTCCCGGTCGCGCTCGGTGGCCTCCTTCTGCGAGAGAACAGTCTCGCAGAAGGAGGTCACAGCCCGCCAACTCTCCCCGCCACCGACCATCGCTCTCACGACGGCCGACGGCGAGAGATCAGCGCCTATCTTGCCGACCAGGACAGCGCGCTCAGCCGCCCACGAGGGACAGTCCTCGAGGGTGTGCTGGGCGTCGTCCCGGTCGGCCCCACAGTGGTGGCAGCGGGTATCCGCCTCCCTTCCGATGCGTGCCAGATACTCCCCGAAGCATCCATGCCCGGTGAGCATCTGGCACGTCCTGTTGGCGACGCCATGTCTCCTACCGCTATCCGCCCACTCCGTCAAGGAGGGGAGGATAGCCCCGACAGCTCTGCTGGCGATGTTGCGCGGCTCGGACAGCCACGCTCTCCACCGGTCCAGCAGAGCTTGCCGGGCCTGGCGCTTCAGGCCCCCGACCGCTTCGGCCGTGACGAGTTCCCCCCTTCGCCGGAGGTCAGCCTGACCGAGATAGACCTCGGCCAGGTACTGAGCCTCCATTTCCCAGGGGGGAAGACCCGCCACGGCGCTCGCCGCTGCAGCGGAGATGGTGCGGTAGCCCCGGGCGACACGAACGGCCACACGGCGGTGAAGCCGCCGGACAAGGCGGCGACACCGCGCGCTGGCCGCCAGACTAGTCGCCCATACTGGGGCTCCATACATCAGTATGGACCGCACCACTCCGGCATACAGCCGGCGAGTCCTTCCTCCCGCACCCCCAACGTTGGGCAGCAACCGACAGAGAGCGCCGGCCGCGGCCTCAACGCGGGGAGCCAGACGGTCGAAGTGAGCCTCGAAGCGCCAGTGGCTGTCGAGGGTGAGCCTCAGGTATTTCACGTCGGACCCCACCTCGACCACGGCGTCACCCACAGAGAGCCCGACCCGAGGGGGTGGAAACGGTCCCCGGCGGGCGCAGAACCAGATGGCCTGTGTTTTGCCGGGGGCCACTCTCAGGCCGAGCTCCCCGATAGCGGCGCACACCCGCGCCACCGCCATCTCCGCGACCCGCTTAGTCCTCCTCCAGTCACTCCCGCCGGTGATGACGAGGGTATCGTCTGCATAGCAGACGACCTCCACATCGGCGGGAAGTGACACCCGCAGGACCGCGTCGTAAGCAATGTCCCACAGGAGCGGCCCAAGCACCGACCCCTGCGGGACGCCGCGGTCCACCTTCCTCTCCCTCGACCTTCCGTCCTGCCCGACAAATTCGATGAACCTGTCGGACAGGTAGGACCCGACTACCCTCCTGAGGTACGGAGGCACTCGATGGTATTCGAGCGCCTCCATAATCCTCTCCCAGGGTAGGGAGTTAAAGGCGTTGACGATGTCGAGCGACACCGCCAACGCCACATCTCCCCTAGAGACCGCCGAATCCGCGCAGGACCGCACGCGGTTTACCGCGTCCACGGTTGACCTTCCCGCGCGGAAGCCGTACTGGCGATCATCCAGGTCGGGATCCTCACCGGATAAATGCTGGACGAGGCGACGAGCGATCACCCGCTCGAACACCTTGCCAGCCTCGTCCAGCAGACATATCGGCCGAAAGGCCGAGGGAGAATCTGCGGGCTTACCTTCCTTTTGGAGGAGGACCAAGCGGGCTCTCCTCCAAGAGGAGGGGAAGATCCCCTCCTCTAGGCACCTATTGAAGAGGCCGAGGAGCCTCGGGCCTATCACGCCCATCGCCAAGGCCCAAGCCCTGCCCGGGATGCCGTCGGGCCCCGGCGCCTTACCGGCACGGAGACCCTTGGCTGCCGCCCGTAGCTCTCCAGGGGTCACCTCCAGCTCTTCGGACCATGTAGGATGGCCCGGTTCCCTGGAGGGTCCCGGAACCCCTCTAGCGGCGGCGGGGGGAGTGACTCTTTCCCCAGGAGGGAAGAGAGTCCCCACCACCTGGTCGAGGAATTCCGGGCAGAGGGTTTCGGTGATCGGGGGAGCCCACGGGCGGAGCTTGCCAAGCACCGTCTTGTATGGACGCCCCCACGGATCACCGTCTACCAACCCCTGGAGCTCCTCCCAGGACCGAGCCTTGGCCGCCCCGACGGCGCGCTGCAGCTGCACCTGGGACTCCCTGTATGCAGCATACAGCGCGTTCACCCTGGCCGGATCCGGCCGACCGACACGTCGCGCGCGCGTGTACCGACGTCTGGCTCGCACGCAGGACTCTCTCAAGTCCCGGAGTTCACCAGACCACCAGTACACGCGGCGCCTCGGAGAGGGGCCACCAGTTGCTCGGGGCATAGCCATGTCGCAAACTCGCGTCATGGCCCCCCGTAGCCAGTCAGCGGCCCCCTCCACCTTCAGCCCATCGGTCGGCTCCGCTGCCCAGGTCACGACCAGGGCTGCTGCCGTCAGAGCATCCTCGTCGAGGCTCCTCAACCTCCACCTGTGTGGCGGTGGTGAGGTACCTCTTCCCCGGCGGCGGGGTAGTCTGCCCACATGCGCCCCCGTACCAGAGAGCTCCATGGAGACGTATCGGTGATCCGATAGCGTCTCCACTTCGCTCTCGACGCGCCAGGAGCGCAATCTGCGCACGACGGCGAGTGAGCCCCACGTGAGATCCACGATAGAGCCGCCCCCGCGCCGCACACAGGTGTGGGCCGACCCCTGATTTCCCAGCCAGAGGTCGAGACCCGCCGCCCAGGCCTCCAAGGCCAGTCCCCTCGCGTTTGTCCTCGGGGAGCCCCAACTCGTAGACTTCGAGTTGAAGTCCCCGAGAAGCAGCACCGGACGAGGCTGGCACCGCTGAATACAGCGGCCCAGACGGTCCAGATACCGCCCGTACTCCGCGAGGGGACAGTTTGGGGTTATATAGCACCCCACCACCGCCACTCCTCCCCACAGCGCCGCCATGTATCTGACGCCCCTCTTTAATAGCGAGAGGAGCGGAGATCCGGGCGGCGCGTTGTCGCCCCTGACGATCGTCACGTCCTGGCGCTCGTCCTCCATCCAGAAAGGATGGGATGGAACGCCGTATGGCTCCGCAACGACCGCCAGGGCAACCCCTCTCTCCCGCATGGTCTGCAGGAGGAGGTCCTGAGCCGCCCGGCAACGGTTCAGGTTCGCCTGGAGGATCATGGCCATCACAGCGTGGTGTCCATGGCCTCCTCCAGGCGATCCCCCTCCGGCAGACCCTTCGGGGTCTTCTTACCCTTCCCTTTCCCCTTCCCAGCAAGAAGGGGTGGGAGAGTCTCCACCGGACTCTCTCGAGAGAGAGCCCCCTCTTGGGGCTCCGCCGCCCCCGCTGAGGAGGGCCCAGGGTCAGAAGGTGCCGCGGGGCTTCCCACGGGCACCGAGGCTGGTGCCTGGGTCGTGGCGGGGGCAACCCCCACCACCTTCCCAACAAGTGGCGCCGTCACCGACGACGCTCCCCTTGACACCACCCCGGGCCTTTTACCCCTCTGCCCCTTCCCCTTCGCGGCCGTGCAGGCCTTGCCACCCAGCCGGTGGGTCGACGGCCGCCCCTTTTCTGCGCATAGAGCGCAGTTGGGGGGCAGTCCGCAACCGGCCGCCATGTGACCCAACCCACCGCACCTGTAACACATGCCGGAGCGGTCAACCGCCCCGGAGCACGTCGCCCTCGCGTGGCCCCACTCCAGGCATCTAAAGCACTGGAGGGGGCGCTGCGCGAGCGCCTCCACCAGGTACCTATTTCCTTTCTTAGTGACCGGTAAGGGACCTACAATATCTAACTGCAACTTGTCAAAGGCTTTCCTAGGGGTGTCCGAAATTTTCATTGGCTGCTTTGTTTTAGCAGAAAGAATCTTGTTCCTTTGACAGCTTGTACAAGTCCTAACAAAATCCTGCACGTCTTTTCTCATTTTTGGCCAAATATAATCTTCTCTAATTCTATTGTAGATTTGATTGATTCCACGGTGTCCTCCGACTATCGACTCATGGTATTCTTTAATGATGGGAAGCCTACGGTTCGGTGGAGGGGTCTCTATTTCTCCAGTACATATATATATATATGGTAATTGAAAATTGCGGAGAGCCAAAAATATCGGATAAGAGTTTTTGGGTTACGTCCCATTCGATAGGTTCTAGATTATTATTTGTAGCGATACTGAATGATTTAATGTTGAATCTAGTCATTAGTTCCTTTACCATTTTAAGACATGAGATTAAGTCACTGTAATCTGTTTCGGCATTATGTGTGGCTTTATGAAATAAATGAAATATAAAATGTGAACCGTCAGGGTAAATCATTGCATCACCAGCCTCAAGGGTACTCTGTCTAATTGTTTCAACTGGAATTTTACCTTGAACTTCTAGACGTTTACTAAATTCTGATACTATTTCGCAATCAGTGGAAATGAAGTGAATAAGGTTATCTTGGCGCATGTGAAGGTGGTCTCTGGTAAAAACTAAATTAGGAAGGGGTTTTAAATGAGTATCTAGGTTTTGAGAGTAGGTAGTCGGAAGGACCTTAATTTGATTTTCTATTTCAGATTCTAAAGGTAAAACTTCAAGAGATCGTTCCGAAGCCCTGGCGGACTCTTCCAACAAAAATCCAACAGTAGGCACGCATGCCTCAAGTTGGTCTGGTGCACCAGCCCCAACCGAAATGTCCGAAGACAAAGTGGACCCTAAGGTACCACGTGGATATAGAAACCTCTTGGTCCCAGCGAAATCCATCGCAAAAGGGGCATTGCAGCCACCATGGACAGAGCCGCCAGCTTGAGGATGTTGGTCAAAAGCGAGGGTCCGCAGTACGGAGTCCTCGTTAGCCGATTGACCACTCAGAGCCTGTTCGCCTTGGACCACTTCAATGTCCATCTCTGATGAGGCCTCAGAGATCAGAGATGGACCTTCAGTGTTAACACGGTTCAATCTCTCGGAGTCATCAGTAAGTAAGTGATTTGATGGTAATTGTAACTCTAAACTTTGAGTGGATTGTAATTGATTTTGATTAACACAAACTGAAGCTATCATTATATTTAAATTAATTTCATCTTTACTGAAAGTTTTAATTGAATTTGTAGGTGAACTTAAAGGAGGGTGAGGGATTTCAACAGGAGGTGCCAAGACAACTGGGTTTCTCGATAAAGCATCTGCGTTAGAATTTACTCTACCAGGTTTGTAAGCTATTTCATAATCGAACTCATTAAGTCTAATTCGCCATCGTGCGAGTCTTGAACACGGGTTATCCATACTATGGAGCCAAACCAAAGGACGGTGATCCGTCACTAACGTAAAACGTCGACCATACACATATGGACGAAAGTATTCCACACCAAATACGATGGCTCCTAGTTCTTTCTCAGTGGTCGAATAATTGACCTCCGCTGAATTCAAGACTCTAGATGCGTAGGCTATAGGCAAGTCTTTTCCAATTTCTCCCTGGCTAAGCACCGCCCCGACAGCATAGCAAGACGCATCAGTAGTGATAATAAATGGACGTGAAAAATCTGGATACCTTAACAATGGTTCTGAACAAATAATATCTCTCAATTTCTCAAATGAATCTTGTGCATTGTCGTCCCAAACGAACAGAGCACCCTTGGTGAGATTGGTGAGTGGCTTGGCTATTTTTGCCATGTTCTCAATGAACCGTCTATAGTACCCTACCAGGCCTAAAAATTGCTTTACATTGGTCTTTGTTTTAGGAATCGGAAACTCTTTAACGGCTCTAATCTTCCCTGGGTCTGGTTTAACACCGTCCTTGCTAATGATGTGCCCTAAATAAACAATATCTTGACGAAGAAAATGGCATTTATCTGGCTGTAACGTAAGTCCTGCGCTCTGTAATCTTCCTAACAAGGTCCTGAGTTTTCGTGAATGGGTTTCGATGGAATCTGCGTAGATAACTATATCGTCCATGTAAATAAACAGTTCTACACCCTGTAATCCTGACAAGAGTAAGTCCATGGTTCTTTGAAATGTGGCTGGCGCATTCTTTAAGCCGAAAGGCATCCTATTAAACTCGTAATGTCCATACGGAGTGGAAAAGGCAGTTTTCTCTTTGGAATTCGGGTGTACCGGTATCTGATGAAAACCTGAAGCTAAATCTAATGTTGTAAAATACTTTGCACCACCTAGTTGATCCAAAATTTCTATAATGTTCGGTAAGGGGTACGCGTCACTAACGGTCTTTTCATTTAACTTCCTGTAATCTATCACCATTCTCCAACGTGGTTTTCCAGAGGAGTCAGCCTTTTTAGGGACGATCCAAACCGGTGAATTATATGGCGATACGGATTTTTCGATTATATTATCCTTTAGCAAAGCGTCTACTTGAGTTTCAATTTCCTGTTTGTGTACCGGGGGAAACCTATATTGTTTTGTGTTAATGGGCATTTCGTCTGTTGTACTGATTCTATGGTGCATGGTTTTAATACATCCTAATTTATTCTCTGGTAAATGAAATTGGAAGGGATATTCGTAAAGAACTTCCATGAGGCTAGTCCGCTCTTCTTCGTTAAGGTGTTTAAGGTCTAATAGTTTAATTAATTGTGCCATTCTTGCGGCATCTGCCTGAACGCGTCCTACCTGTGGGTTTCCTATTTTTGCAGAACGAGGAGAAGGGTTACGGACCTCAAACTCTTCTAAATCGACTGGGAACACTTTGAAAGGAACGGCTTTTTCCGTGGTATTAATTGCGTAAAGTTTTGCTACACCGTTATGATTCGATACTAATGCTTGTCCAAAATAAACGCCCGGTTCTATAATGTGTTTCCTAACATACCCTGTTCTCACCTTAAGGTTTTTTACAGGTGCACTAACAAGAACCTTAGTACGCGGCGGCAATTCAACGGTTGAACCTAGACCGTGGTGAAGGGGAATCTCTTGGGACCCGATAACGAGGCTATCAGGGGAATCCTGATTAAAAAGAATTGCGGCTCCTTGAGTCTTTAAAAAGGGGGTTCCTAGAATGCCAGATTGGGGAATCGGAAAATCTACGCCTACGATTTGTAATTTGGTTTTGATGCTATTGATTTGGATCTCTACTTCTCCTGACGTGAGTATAGTCCCGGACTTAATGCCTGATAATTTACAAACAACATTCCTATCGATGTGAACTGATGGATTAATCCGATCTTCTTTAATTAGTTTTACCTGTGACCCGGTGTCAATCAAAAATGTGGCGAGACCATCATAGAAATCAGAATTGCGGAAGCTACAGAAGGGGAGATCTTCTACGGAGTTGGAACTGATGTGGACGAAGATGTCGGCTTCGGAGCGCGGGCTATGAGAGATTCGGATGGCAGTGCGCTCTCCTGCCGTCCGGTCTGAGAGTTTAAAGGCTTATTATCTTTCGCGGTGTCCGGTTTACGGTCCGACCTCCAACGGTATGGATGACTGTTTTTATTTTTCTTTTTGAAGCACCGGTCTTCAGAATGTCCTAACTTTTTGCAATATGTGCACTGGATTCTTTTGTGAAGTTCACCCGTCCGAGGTTGGGGGCAGTTCGCTATACGGTGACCTGTATCATTGCAGCGGAAACATTTTTTCTGTTCTACGGCTTCAGTTTTAAAAATACGCGGCTTTACATCCGGTTCGATGCGGGGTGTTTCTATTTCCTGAGTGCAAAGACGCGCCTCCATTTTTTGTGCTTCGGATATCATTGTCGTTAGTTCGGTTATGTTCCCGACGGTAAGCAAGTTTCTAATAGTCTGGTTTCTTAGGCCATTAAAGAAGGCTTTTTCTGAGGCTCGCTCGATTGTTCTTTCGCAGATCAGTAAATCTAAACCCGTGTTACAATGCTTTACGACTTCTAGAAGAGAACTCCTGAAATTCTGGATCCTAGCACCGAAGGTTTGTGTTGCTTCATTGCTTTCCTGTTTAATTCCCACAAACTTGACTCTTATGTCATCGGGTGCTATTTCCTTCATGTAATGCTTATTCAAAACGTCAATAACTTCTTGAACGGACTGTGGTTGATTGGTGATCGGGAATACGTTCCTAGCCGGGCCTACAATCCTATCCATTATTGAGTTAAGGAGCAAGGGCAGATCTGACGGTTTTGCTAAAGGTGTTACCATTCGAATACGAGCGATGAAAGCTGAAATCGCGCACTCGGTTCCATTAAAGGTGGGAATTTGTCTTTCTAGATCTCTCAAGGGTTTATATTCTTTAATAGGCTCTATCCTTTCAAGTTCGGCTGGCTGAATACCGGAAGAAAATTCTAATTCACGTCTACACGGCGGATCTATGACCATCGGTGTACTGGTTGAGGGCTGTGGAGGTGGAGCTTCTGATAAAACGCGAACGGGAGCTTGCGACGGAACCTGAGTTTGAGCTGGTTGAGGTGAGTTAACTACTGATTCTAAATTTTCCCCTCGAGACTGTGACTCGATTTCATCTATTGAATGAAAATTGGTTTGTTCCCCAGACATTGACTGTGGTAATTCTGGAGGAGTGTGAACTGATCCCGGCATGGAATTTCCTACAAGAGCATCCCTAAGAATCCGAAGACCTTCTTCTGATTGATTTTGGCTAAGGAATTGCAACGCAGCTTCAGGAGTGATTTGAGGAACACCTATCGCCGGTGCTCGCGATCGATTCGGCGTCGATGCTTGAGGCATTGACCGCGACGCATCTCTTATTAAATCCTGAGCCGGTAATTGTACTAAAACATGCGGCGAAAGTGTGGGTGGTACGTCCTCCACCTCGAAATTCATGGAAT
Source organism: Ectemnius cavifrons (assembly GCA_964023945.1). Taxonomy (NCBI): domain Eukaryota; kingdom Metazoa; phylum Arthropoda; class Insecta; order Hymenoptera; family Crabronidae; genus Ectemnius; species Ectemnius cavifrons. The sequence continues at coordinate 2,614,129 of OZ030382.1, forward strand.
TTCGCGACCTGTCGTTTCGACGCGAAGTTCTACCTCTAGCACGCTTAGCGCTTCTAAATGATTTCGACATTCTAAATTTTACTATCGCAACCTTAGAATTAGAAAATTAACGCGATGGACAGCAACGTAAATAATGCAAAAATACAGGCCTTTAAGTTCGCAGAACGACCAGACTTGTGGGTGTGCGTGTGAAATCAGGCTTAATGTACACGGACGCTGATTTCACCCTTCCTCCGACATTCGTCCTCAGGCTCCAGGGAAACCGTGTAAAACCGGGAGCAGAGAGGTGCACTTCGCCCACGAAAAATGATGATGTAGCTGACCCCAAGCAGCTACAATCCTCTGGACTGCAAGATCCAACAGCAACAGTCCTCTGAACAGCACAACCCAACAGCAAAGGTCCTCTGAACTGCAAATCCCAGCAGCAAAAGTCCTCTGAACTGCAAATCCCAGCAGCAAAAGTCCTCTGGACAGCAAAATCCTCTCGAACGGTCCTCCGAACTCCTTGGATCCAAAGTCAGCAACTCAGAATAAGGCGGCTTCCAAGAGACAACGTCTCCACGATGAATCAATCGATGATGGACAGCAGCAATGTATCAAAACTGGTAATGAATCTATTGAATCTACTTGATTTCCACGAGTCCGAAAAAAGAAAGGCAAGTAACTGAAACTTTTCACAAAACAGCACTAAAGTCAACGCGACCTGTACGAGCCGGCACAACTCGGATTCAGCAAAATTGAAGAAGCACACACACGAAGCGAGAAGAGTCCACGATATTGAATTTTCCGAAAAAACCGAGATTATCCCACCGCTGTCACCAAATTTTGTTGCGTACTCAGGGCTCTTTATCCACTGAAGGTGGGTAAGTGTGCCCGTGGGGCGCTGAGCACCCTGCTCGCACAGGAGGGAGGTTCGAAATAATTGTAAATACGAAATTGTAAAATGGAAAAAGTCTTGAATAAATATATTGAGAAAACTGATCACGCTGCTGTCCAGAACAGATAATAAGTTCGAAAACAAAACCGAAGTTGTCAGGTCGAAAAATGATCTCGAAGTGACGTTCGTTTCCTCGGTTGGAAATCGGCGAACGTCTTGGAAGACTGTCTTCTCCAGACGCGGAGGAGGAAGCCAATCCGGCTCTCGCTAGGGCAAACGCTGGCCCTTACGCATTCCTATTGGTGCCCTACCCGTGGGCCCTACTCCTTCCCTAGGTTCCTTGAGGCGCGCGCAGCGGAAGGGCTCTCCCTCCACTCTAGGCCCTACTCCTGCCCAGGGCTACGTGTGCCCGGCGCCGACGAGAAATGGCGGCGAGGGGGGGAATCCCCGAGCCGCGGAAAAACCCCGCTGGGTTCTTGCCTAGGCGAGAAAGAAAGAAGCGGCGACGGCCTGGTTCCAGGAAGTGGCTAATTTATGAGGCGCAATTGACTCCTCATGTTCGAAAGTCGCGAAGAGCCTCGGCACTCGAGTTTTTCTAAGCCCATTGTACTAGGCTTATCGCGGACCTTCCAAGAAGTCAAGACGTGACTTTTGGGTAAATACCCTTATGTTTATTCCAGGCCTCGCTTCGCTGCTTTCTCCTTAACAATGAATGAGCTCAAACATCTGCGTGTCCGATGTTGCATCTATACTTGAAGCAATAACGCGGAAATCCTACTGATTAATATAATTCTCTAATGCATGCCTAACTTAAATTCGAGCAATACTGCCGCCGATTAAAAATGTCGGCATTGTCGACTAACAGCTAGATTCAGAGCGCGAGAGAGGTCGCGGTACGCAACAGCGCTAACTTAGCGACCGGCGCTATCGATAGCGCCAGAACCAGAATCGCGCCCCAGGACAGATCTGCCCGACTTCTGCCACCAATTTGCAGACAGAGCCTGCCGCCAATCTGCTTCGGCAGTATCTGTTGGCAGTCTGATGTCAGCCTGCCAACATAACAGATCCTGCATTGAATCTGCTGTCTGTCTGACCTACAGCAGGTTCGGGAGAATCTGCTGTGGCGGATTTGGCTATGAGGGTGCTCATGACAATTTTAATACTCTCAAGTTTCACATAGTATGAAGAAATACGTTGTCTATCTAATATAAAATATTGAGTGTAACCATTTGCAATTCAGAGACATACTTCATCAGTAATCAGTATTTGCTTAATAAATGTTAGCTCAGCTCAGCTACAGTGGGTAAAAAAAGTATTCACACAACTAGATTTTCTGACATACATTTTTTTAAGGGGGTAAACATTCACCTTTGAAAATATTTGTTATCTCTTAAAAATGGTACTTCTTCTATCAAAATTTATACCAAGAAAAGGGGTGTGTGCAAATACTGTTTTTTGTAGCCTTTGTATGTATCTGACAATTCTAAAACTTTGCAAGATGTCCTATGTTATGTTTCTTGACAGCTATTCAAACTAATTCTAAATTATTGCTGGTACATTAACATTACTAGTGGCTAAGATGCTTCTAATGATTAAATAACACTTTATGAGTTATTAGGCAAGCTACATTCTCATACCTTACAATTTTAAATTATCAAATAAATGAAAAGCCTATAACTCAAGAACCCCTTAAATCAAAGAGCTATGCAAAGTATCTTCCATGAACTTACAATCTTTAGTGAAACTTGGCATATACATGCTTCATTCTGGGGTAAAAAACCAATGGGAAACTACTTTGTTGTTAACGGTGACTATACTGTGTAATAGATTTGGTGTGCGTTATTTTTATTCCTTCTTTCATCGTGCCCTCTTTATGAGTATTGCCCAGTCTCTCAAAATTGACAGAGACAATTTTTTCTAATTACAATTTAACGCTAAAGATGCAAGTTAATTTGAGGTATCTTTGAATGAAAACTTGGCTTTCTTGTATGATATTTACCTCCTTTTTGGAAATATGATTCAAAAACTTATTTTTAGTGGGAATTGAACTACTTGGCGTTTTTTATACTTCATTCTTGCTTAGGGAATTCCATTCAATATTCTATCCTTATTAATTCTTATTTTCTATATGATATAAAAATTGTAAGCACCAAATTTGTCTTCCCTGGAATTGGAACAGGAATTGGATATTAAGCCCATAAAGCTCAACTCTGGGGACACAGAACATGTCGATGTAAACCAGTGGAAAGTGTTGAATGGGAATTTGACTGATTCAAAAGTAGCGAAAATGCAATAAAATTAACCATCTAAAACAGATCCACTTGTACCAAAGTTGTTATGACATCTTACATGAAATACATCAAATAAAACCAAAATGTAAATAATAGAAGCACTACGTGCCACATTTAAAAGATTCACTCAAGCATCATCCAATGGACCAGTGCCTAAAACAAAGGGAGTTGCACTATTTGTTTAAAATTCAAATGGATTAATCAAAATGCAATTGTTTTATTCAGACCTTACAATTATCTTAATATATAAAAGTCAATATATGTATGCATCTTCCACAAAGGCTTCTAGACCGTTCAGCGTATGCGCATCAAATTCGACGTGAGCATTCTTCGATACCCTAGAACAAATACTGTGAGGCTCCCCATTCCCCCAACCACCGGGTAGGACTACTAGTGGGAAATATGGTAACACATTAGAATGTACATACACATGTTTATGCGCTTGAACAAAATGAAAGTGTTATGTCTATAATGAAGTTAAAGTAAAATACAATCTACTGTATAGATTAATAGAATTTGTTACACAATTTGAATTTTTCTTTAATCACTCTATAATGTGTTGAGTTAAATATATTTAACTGGTTGCTCACACATAATAACTGTTAATATGTAACGATCTTGAAAATATGTTCTTGTGCTTCCATAGACTGTTAAATGGATTCCAAGCAGAAGTAAACTAGATTTTGTAGAAGTGAATTTAAAGCATTGCTGTATCAATCGAAGTTTCTACAATTACCAGAATTCAACAACCCAATATGATATTCCGAGATCAAAGCGATCTCTATCATTAACGAATACTTTCCAAAGTTAATGTTACAGAATTGACTACAAGAGGGAAAGTGAAAAGGGCTGAACGCAAATATGAATTATGTGGCTACGAATAAGAGAAGTGAGAATGTAACGGAAGTTTGCATTATTCTTAAAAATTTACTGAAATAAAAATCTTCAGTCACAGTTTCTATTCACATAAAAATAAAAATTATATTGGAATTTATTGGTGACCTTTGCTCTAGTAATTCGCATGATCGAGATTGAAGAACTTAAATTTAGATCGTATATTACTTGAATACGACTAAATACAAACCTGAAATGTGTTATTTAAATTGCGGGTGTAGATGATTTTTGTCAATGAAGTACCAATATCCGTAAATTGATAACTATGCATTACATCAAACGCACGCGATGCATGCCACTGAAAAGGTTAAGTGACGCGATGCATGCTGATTGCAATCAACTAAAAGTGTGAGATGTCGCAAGAGCGTTGACAACGTTTAACGATGTATTACTATCAGTTTCTAATTGACAGTTTAAATATACATGTAACGAAGTACAGTTTTAAGTTCAACTTAAGTGTCAGTGTCACGTAAGGGACAATGTGTAACGTTCTCGAAATCGCAAGCAGAAAATATCCGAAAACTCGACAAACATGCAGGAGCGACACAATTGATCGTGTCAACACCACATTAAGCTACGACGATTTTTATTCGTTCTATTTAATTCCGAATAAGCCCTGCATCTTTGAAGCTCGCATAACTGAAAACTGGCCATGCAGAAAACTATGGAACGTGGACGGCGCGCCAGATTTCGACGCGTTGGGATTATTGTTCGGTGAGTAGAACGATGAATTTATACGAAATGTAAACCCTGTATCAGTAACTTAAGTCGTTGATTTTGGAGAGTATAATATTTGTATGGAAAAACAAAGAACTTTGCAATAACCATCTACTCCTGTTAGACATAGCAATAAATTAAAAATGTTATGTATTTGAGCATACGATTAAAAAAATACACTTTCATGAAACTGTCACTGATGACTAATCCCTAATAAAAAAGAAGTAAGTGACACATTTTTCCCCAATTCTTAATTCGTTATAACTAACAAATAGAGCTGGCTATTGAAAAATCCAGAATTTCATGCATGTATCTTATCTTCAAGAATCATCAATGTAAAATAATGACACATGGGGTTTGTTTGGAGTGGCGGTTTGCTCGGTTTCCAACTAGTTTGCGATTTGCTTTCTCGTAAGGTGCTGCTGCTTTTGACGATAGGAAACTGGTTGGAAACTGAGCAAACTGCCACTCCGAACAGACCCATGAATATTTACAATTGGAAAATTTTGGTTAAACATACTAGCTTTTTCATGAACATTTAAATTCTTGTTTCTCTTTTATCAAGATATAGCTGAGAAAAGAAGTGGCGAACTAGTAACTTGCAAATTGCCCTTACATCATCTTAATTTGCTAAGTGTTTGTTGCAAAACATATAAAGTATGCAAACAATACACAAATTTAAATGCCACAAAATTTAGTACTCCCTAAATGCAGAAAACAAATTACATGATATCTAGTAAAATCAAGATTGGTTGTAAGACACAAAAATAGAAAAAAATATTTGTTAAGTTGAACAAATTACCTAAAAACTTTGTGAAGCTCAGGGAGAGGTGTTACCTAACTATTCACAAAGTCTGGAGCCAATTGATTGTGTACAAGAGCAAATACATTTCATTATGAGCCATACCTTTTGTACGTCTTTTATATCTGGTAAGTGCAAATGGCACACTTTTAATTTCAGCATCAAAATACATCTTAAAATTTAGATAAGAACTGCAGGCTTGTAAAAGAAAAAATTGTCCAAATTATCAATCATTTTGTTGAAAAGAGATGTTTTCAGAAAAAAATGTTCTTTTTATATAAAATTAAAATCACAATGTTGACACAATTAATGTACATTCAGATGATACCTCTTTTTGTGTAATAAAAGGTATACGGCTGACAAGTACCAGGTACAAAACACTGCACAAACTGCAGGTTATATTCAGATTTTGAGAAAGTGAGACTTCATTTGCACGCATCCTTACCAAGGCACGTTACTTATGTTGTAGAGATGTCTGTAATGGTCAAAAGTGTGTAAACCTGGGTAAAAGTATCAATGAGAAAGCATGGATTCTTGTGTTTAACTTTTAGGTACTATATTGTATGACAACCTTAAGAACAATTCCTGAGCTTTAGACTTTACATTTATCGTTTGTTATAGATTCATTTCTCGTTATTACTATCTCAACTACACCCTTTAATATCTATCCCAATATCCAAATATGTATATTTACCTTTCTAAAACTATATTATCTTTAATGCAAATTTCACTGACCAATATTGAAATTTTAATATTTACTAATGAGGATGAGTACACTCTGCAATTTATACTAATTTCTAAAAAGAGAAAGTTTATACGTGTGTCTGCTTGAGGTAAACTTGAAAACTGCAGAGTAGATTTGGATAATTCTTTTGCCATAGATGGATATAGACTGTTAAAAGGACTTATTATGCAAGGAAAACTTGATATAATTGTGAGAACCATTCAATGGATTTTAATGCTCTCTAGCATAGAGTTATCATGCAGGGAAACTATAACCTGAAAAATATTGTAATCCCTGTAAAAACACTAAAATGTAAAAGAGACACTAAGTAGTAGTTTAGTCCCATGTAAGAGATAGCGTTCCTTGTAATAGATTTTCCAAAAGGATATAGATGTCATAGTACAAGAAAGCCAAGTTTTCATACAATAATACCTACATTTAACTTACAATATTAATGTGGAAAAAAAACTTGACGTGTGCACGTTCTTGCAAGGCAATCACTGTGGTAATATTGCTATTACAATATTTTGGATGATGGTAAACATGCACATCACTATGTACTAAAGTCAATATTAGGTTCAAAGTACTTTCCCATTAGTTTTTTACATCGCAATGAAGTGCCTACACATCAAGCCTTTTTTAATGTTAATGCTGCAAGTTAAATAAAGCTATTATTGTATAAAAACTTGGCTTTTTCGTATTACGATATCTTTCTGGAAAATCTAATACAAGGAAAGCAATCTTTTACATGGGCCTAAACTACTACTTGGCGTCTTTTTAACATTTTAATGTTTCTAGTCAGATATCATGCCTTTTTGGTGGTTTCTTTTTCTGACATAAATATATGTCAACTCAATTTCCCTTTACAAGACTTCTTTCATGACCTACATACATAATTTTTTAGATATGAAGATTTATGGGGCATATTTGATATATCAACAAAGGATGATCTCAATGATTTTTAAATATTTTGTCAAGGGCATGATTCTAAGCAACTTTTTCCTTCTCACAACAATTAATGCATCACTTTTTTTGACCGAAAAATTACCGATTTTTGAAGCGGCATAACTCGGCTCGACAAAATCGTACAGCAGTTCTTTAATACTCATTTTACAGCTTGAAGCTTCCTCTTTCAGAGCCTATATCCCATTTTTACTTGCAATAATTTGTCTGTTATTAAACAAATGAAAACTCGAGCTATGTTTTTTCTGTTCGAATTACGCAAGTTCAAGAGAGTTCACGGAGTTGGATTTTTTTTTTGGTGAAATCACATTAATGTTATCTTGTAAAGGAAAGCTTCCTCTTTAAAATGAGCGATTGGAAAGTTGGGTACGATTTTTTAAAAGTTGTTTATCGCACTATTATTAGGAAGTGTGCCGCCGGCATTGGAATTACCCAAGTTACACCACCAGGGGCGCGATTCTGGTTCTGGCGCTATCGATAGCGCCGGTCGCTAAGTTAGCGCCTAAGGTCGCTTGGTAGCGCTGGCGCTATCGCTCAGAGCGATTCTGGTTCGGGCGCTACTTTGCGACGGTCGCTACAGCGGCGGGTTTAGCGACGGTCGCTAAGAACTATAGTATGTGCCTTGGGTTCAGCCTGAAGGTGCTCACTGAAGACACCTTCAGATCATATAAGCCGGCTATTTAATCGCGCCAATTTTGATATAAGAGAACAAGGTTGGGTTCAATGGCAGGCGCGTTCGAAAATGAAAGACAGTGAGGAATAGTATTTACCAATGCGAATCTCAGTGGCCTTATGAAATTTTGAAATTGTTGAGAAGCGCCAAGTAGATGTTTAAATAATTAACATACATATGTTAATACTGTGCAAGCGCAAAACGGGGATATTATATGTTACTTTTCAACGGTGATATAAACTTTTCAGCTGTCATCGTTTTTGAAGATTCTAATATTGTTGAAAAACATCTCGCGTAGCATAGAAAAGTCAGAAAGACCGTAAAAAGAAGTTTTGGTCGATCGAAAACTATTCAGGAAAAAGAGTTTTTTTAGGTCTTCCTGGCTATTGTGCTAATTGTGACAATATTGCAGGATAAAACTAAAAATTTGCAAAGGAAAAGGAAGGGGGCAAAGATTTCTTTATCGACAGCTTGATAGTGCAGTAAAAGACTGAGTGGCGATGCTTTAAAAATAGCCGCCACAGCTCTCTCATAGCAGTTTCCCGCCGTAATTTCTTGTCCGATTTCCCCCTCCACACGGCTGAATGGGTCGCTAACTAGTAGCGCGGGCCTCGGTACCGGCGCTAACTCCAGCCGCAGATAGCGCCCCAACTTAGCGACCCGGCGCTACTTAGCGCCCATCGCTAGCGATCCAGACTCGCTCGAAGCGCTACCTTACCGCCTACTAGCGCTAACTCGGAGATAGCGACCGGCGCTATCGATAGCGCCAGAACCAGAATCGCGCCCCAGGAGATTGCTCGGTCGGACTTATACATCGCGCGCGCGTGCGCGTACGCGTGTGCGTTTAGAGGTTTAATACCGAGTGTTACCGCCACGCTGTCTTATGATTTCTCGGCATCTTTGCCGCATATTGATGCAGCGATGCATAACATCCTGAGGGATATCGCGCCAAATTGCCGAAAGGGCAGCCTCTAATTTCTGCAGGGTTGTTGGATGTTTTGCAAGGTCTTGTAGCTGCCGCTCCAATACGTTCCACACATGCTCAATAGGATTGAGATCTGGACTGCATGGTGGATGCGCGATTGTTTGAATGTCGTTACTCTGAAGGAACTCTCGCGTGTGCCTTGCTGTGTGCGGCCGAGCGTTATCCTGCATGAGCAAAAATTGCGGGCCGATTTGATTACGCATCGGCAATACATGTGGTTGCAAAATCTCCCCCGCTATCATGCAGGATAGCGTTCAGCCGCATACGGCAATGCACGCACGAGAATTCCTTCGGAATAGCAACATTCGAACAATCAAGCGAGCACCCACCCAGTCCAGATCTCAATCCCATTGAGCATAGGGATGTATAGGGTGGTAGCTACGACATCTTGCAAAACATCCAACAATCCTGCAGAAATTAGAGGCTGCTACGCACGCACGCACGCACACACGAGGTCCGACCGAGCAACATCCTCGTTGTGTACTTTGGGTAATTCCAATGCCCGCGACACACTTCTTAATAACAGTGCGATAAACAACTTTTTAAATAATCGTACCCAACTTTCCAATAGCTCATTTTAAAGAGGAAGCTTTCCTTTACAAGATAACATTAATGTGATTTCACCAAAAAAAAAATCCAACTCCGTGAACTCTCTTGAACTTGCGTAATTCGAACAGAAAAAACATAGCTCGAGTTTTCGTTTGTTTAATAACAGACAACTTATTGTAAGTAAAAATGCGATATAGGCTCTGAAAGAGGAAGCTTCAAGCTGTAAAATGAGTATTTTACAAAACTGCTGTACGATTTTGTCGAGCTGAGTTATGCCGCTTCAAAAATCGGTAATTTTTCGGTCAAAAAAAGTGATGCATTAATTGTTGTGAGAAGTGTATATTATCGACGGAAAGTAGTAGTTTCCGAGTAACTAAAAAGATATATTTCAAGAAATAATTAATTTAATTAAAAAATTCTATCCGATGTAATACTTCCTTTTATCTTATATGTGCTAATAAATCACAATAGTTTATCTAAAATTTGTCTAAATGCAAAGCCAAGTGTCAATTAAATTTGAGTTAATTTAGATCTGAGTTAACACAGCTACGTATCACATTTATCTATCACAACTATCATCTCCCTGGGAATGATTAAGGGGCTAGACCAGGCTAGACTCTGGACGTCGCGGTACTGCAGAGTCGCTGTTTTACCCGCAAAATTCGGCCGAAATATGGGTTCAGGGTTTCCCTTCTTTCTCGCTTATATGAAATGATTTTGGGTTGCAAAAGGTGTCAATCGAAAGAGGAAAGTTCAATAAAGGCGGCTGTGCCCGAGGTTTTATGAGACTATGTTGTTTTTTAGTAATTCTAATGGCCCAAATGTGGCCCAAACCGCTATGACGAAGACCCTTTTCTCGTGAGGTTTTATGACACTATGGGCCGTATTCATAGACAGGTCTTATATTGAAGTTCAGCTTAAGCATGATCTTAAAAACGCGTCTAGATTCACAGTCGCACTTTTAAGATCTTGCTTAAGGTTCATCTCAAGCTTGGTCTTAGCCAAGATCATCTTATCTGAAACAATCTCAAGCAGATTCATAATCATTTGCTTGAGTCGATCTTCAGATGCTCTCACTGCGCATGTATTCACAGTCGTTTAAGACCGCCTTATCCGCCAACAAAACGTCAAATTTCCTGACGAAAAAGCGTCAGATTTTAAGTCGACATCGGACTGCTCTTAAGACCGTCTTAACGGGTAGTCTAACCAGAAAATCGTTCTGTGGAGCCGGTCGTTTTGTTTACTTTCTGCTTTTGCATTAATAGACAGTTAATTATTAAAATTATAATAAATTTTATTGACATGGATTTTTATATTGACATTGAAGATATTGACACGCTTTAGATTTGACAAGAACAGCATTAAATTTGGAATATTGCCAGAAATCGAGGGATATTTAGCGAAAGCAAATAATCGGGGATTACCGGGTCTGTTCGGAGTGGCAGTTTGCTCAGTTTCCAACCAGTTTCCAATCGTCAAACGCAGCAGCACCTTACGAGAAAGCAAATCGCAAACTGGTTGGAAACCGAGCAAACCGCCACTCCGAACAAACCCACCGATTATTGTAATTTTTCAGTCACGACTGCAGAATTATTATACTCCTTGCAAACCGACTGCCACGCTTCCTCCTTTTGCAATAGAGTTGCAGAATTGCTTTTTTTACATTCGACAACATGGGCGAAACGTTTTAGGATGTCAAAAAAATACTTTTTTTCTATCCCAGTATAATGCTTCCCTTTTTAAACACTCATTTTTATTGTTCGATTTATTCTTCTCAGTTGTCATGGTGCCACAACACACTGACGCCGTTCAAATTGAAAACTACAACCCTGAATATGCCTATTTTCTAAACCAATCAGATCGCTAGTTCCATTGCAAAAATCACGGAAATACACGAGAACGGGATAAGATCATCTTACTTTTAAGGGTTGCATAAGGTAGTGCTTGCGATTAGATCTTAGCGAAGAACATCTTAAGTTTCGACTATTGGCAAGTTGCTTGCCAACTTAAGACGTCTTAAATCGAATAAGACGGTCTTCGCTAAGGTAGACTTAAGCACTACCTTAAGACCTGACTATGAATACGGCCCTATAACAGTTTTGTTTCGAAAACTAACACCACCGCCGCTTTGATGGAACTGTCTTGTACCGATTGCAAGCTTTTACAACCTAAAATATTTTCTCATAAGCAAGAAAAAGACGCGAGTCCTGGACCGTTGCTTCGTGATGCTCTATGGCCATATGGTCGATATGCAGATCAATGTAAGTGAGTACTTTAGTTCAGCCAGCGCCCTCGACGCGGCGCCTGAGTGAGAGGGCTACTCTGCGCTGTTTGACAGCTTTGACAGCAAGTTCTGGGGTTAGGCATACACGCGATGCAGATACACTTCCCAGAAATATGATTTTACAGGAATGCCCTACCCTTGTACTTATGTTTTTTAGCTGTGGGATTTATCGGATTCTAGTAAATAGTGCAACAATTTTCCAATGTCTTTACCAAATGCAGTATCTTGTTGTTTAAATATTCTTATGCTGTTGTAATAAGTTGGGCAGTTCCTACTATGACTGAGAGCCTGCATAACTATGTTGTTTTTGATTGTACATATAAAATGATCATGAACAGTTGATTTTCCAGTTCTTGTATGTCTCCAAAAAGTTGAACTCAACAATCAAACGCTTGGTAAATACAGCTGTTTGAGTTTGGATCAATAGGCATTTATTGAATATTGTAAGGCTTTTGAATCTTAGTAACCAAAAGGTAGTTATAGGACCACAAACATCAGGAGACTCGGTAGAGTCTCGCGCCAATTAGTTAGCTATAGCTATACAGCGCGAAGGGCCGAGGCTACTTATCCCGACGCGTAGCGGTTTTCGATCGATATATGACTTTCACCTCGATTTCCGAAAAAGTTACAGCTTGCAGGCATAACTTATGAATCATGCACAGCCTAATTTATTTTTCTGAATCCAATAAGCTAAACAGCAAGGAAATTGGTCCATGCGTTCAAGAGATATGAATTTCCTCCTCTTATTTTTTCGCACGAAAACGATTCAGAAGAAGATTCAGACCAAAAATGTAGGTCACATATTTTCCACGCTAGGTGGCAGAATGTTCATATATTTCTAGCTTTGTAGCTGCGAGATGATGTTATGGTAGAGAGAGAAGGCAGATGTGAGATGATGTTAGAGAGAGATGCTAGACATGTAGAAAGAGACTAACTAACACGAGACGGGTAGATGTCTTATCTGTTCAAAAACATTAAAATGTAAGAAAATGCGCCAAGTAGCAGTTGGATTCCCCCACAAAATTGAAATATAACAAAAAAGATAATAGATATCATACAAGAAAGCCAAGTTTTCATTCAAAGATACCTCGATTTAAGTCGCATTAGCAATTAACAATAAATTAGCGATTAACAATTAAAAAAACCTTGGCGTGTGCGTGCTTCATTACAGGGTGAAAAGACAATGGGAAACTGATTCAAACCCAAAACTGACTTTCCTACAATTTAATTTGTTTAAAAGTTTTTTCGCAATATTACCAGAGCAAGTGCCTCGAATGAAAGGCGCACACGCCAAGTTTTTTTTATTGTTAATCGCTAATTTATTGTTAATTGCTAATGCGACTTAAATCGAGGTATCTTTGAATGAAAACTTGGCTTTCTTGTATGATATCTATTATCTTTTTTGTTATATTTCAATTTTGTGGGGGAATCCAACTGCTACTTGGCGCATTTTCTTACATTTTAATGTTTTTGAACAGATTTCATGGCTTTTTGTTAGTTAATGCTTAACAAAAAGGACAATTAAATTTCGAATTATTTATCAATGGTTTAATTAATAAATTTAAAAGTAGAATTTTATTAAAATGTCAAATGCCATTTCTGTTCAAATATGCACCATCACCTATGTGAATGTTTATGTTATAATGTAATTTTAATGTTACAATGTATTTATTAACTTAATTATGCACATAGGAGGAGATCTAAGAAATTGAGCTGAATGTGAGAATATAGATTCCCTACATAATATACCTTGCATTTGACAAATTCAATATTCCAAAGTTAAACAGTATGAGATTTACAGCTTGCCTAATGTAATTTAAAATTTTAACTTTAGTCTATTGGAAGTTAGAAGCATGGTAGCCATTGGTAATAATTAGCACTTATGTATTTACTGATTCCCAATACCTAGGATGCATTTAAATTGCAGATTAGATAAGCTATACCCTCATACGCAGTTTAACTTTGGGATATCTTGAATGTCAAATGCATAGGTCACGAAGCACACAATCTAAAGTAATGAAATTTGCTAATCAAATACTGATTACCAGTAACTATTATATCCCTAAATGACTCCTTAGCTGAAGCGGTCCTTGAACAATGAACTTGACAGTCAAGATACAACTAAATTAGACTGTGTATGAGCATTTTACTTGATTTATATATATACTATAATTGTAAAGCGTTAAGTCAAACAATGATTCAGATTAGCAAAAGGGAGATTCCCAATAGCAAGAATGTATTGAAATTTTATCTTATTTGACTTAATATTTTACAAGTTATTCCTGACTGTCAAGTTGCTAGCTGACCTAAAGTGCTGAAATTAGTCTAAGCAAGTACTGATTACTAATAGCTAGCATTCCCTTCAATTGTAAATAATTGCTAATTATTGCTTAAAAGATTCATATGCTAGACACTTGACAATTTTACCTATTGATAATGAGCACTCGTTTACCAAGTGCAAGGGTTTGTGAGTTACGTAATTAACACTTTTGGTATTTTATAATTCTTAATAATCGCAAGATCATAGGGACAGGGTCAAGGACAGTGCTGTATGTAAGGAGTATGCTGTTTTATTATCTGAAATAAAATAATAAAATCGGACTGTCTCACATAACCGTTATGACACACAACCAACTGCGGCATAACTGGCTTAACCAATGTGTCGGTAACGTAAACACGACATAGTCATATTATCTCCGCAGACCGCAGCATTTCAGGGTGCTCCCATCTCGTGTGAAAAAAGTGAAAGCCACATTTTTGGGAATATCGCCTAAGGGTCATTCCGCGTCAACTGTCGAGGTTTATTCACACATGTTCGATGATTTTGACGAAAATTTCTGTATCTATAGTTCGCAAAGAGCCGATCCAAATGCAAAAACCCGTTGCTCGCTAACTCAATTTTTTATTGAGTTACAAGGATTCAAAGTTTTGGGTAAATATTTTTTCAATAATTTATATCTCGGTAAATATTACAGATAGCCATATCGTTCAGACGCCAAAATGAAGAAAAGGAATTGAAGTTTGATAAAAAAAATACTCCATCGAGAAATACTCGTTTGGAACAAATGTTAATGATAAAAGTTTATAACAAATGCTTGCCGTTTCCAAAGGGGATCATCGATTTTGATAAAAAAAATTGCTAACCGTTGCTCTAAGTCTCTTGCAGATGTCCTCCAAAGGGTTTTCGGAAACACGACTTGGGGACCAAGTTATACATTTTTATTGCCGGGCGCACCCGGTCAATCTGCCGGCGGTGCGCGCTGCGCTTGACTGGCGCGCGGATGTTAGACTCGGCGCTCGGGGTACGTACATTCAAAATGGCCATACCTGTTCAGTTCCTTACAGCATGTCTGCCAAAAGACAATATGTGAACGCGTGGTACGCATCCGCATCCAGTTTATGCGATTAGAAGGTGCCATAAAGCAATAAACACAGTTTCCTCTCTGTGTTACCCGGGCTTGAAACTGGCAACTGGCCGCATGAAATAGATTTGTATATTTAGATTCTTACTGCATACCATACTTAAATATTTCCACATGATGACAAACCGTAATAACCGATAATAAACGTAGTTTATTATAGAGTTAATAACACTTTGCACCATAAAAGTTTCGTAATAATTTCGGAAATTTTGCACCATAATACAATCGCAGTATATTTGTTCCAACAAAAACTTTTACAATTTCTAGTAGACCATTTTTCTGTATCTGGTATAAGTAAGATTTATTACTTCTCGGATGGGGCTGCGTCTCAATATAAAAACCGGAAGAATATTGTTAATTTATGTCACCATCGGATAGATTTTGGTTGCACTGCTGAATGGCATTTTTATGCTACATCTCACAGTAAAAGTCCAGGTGCTGGCTTAGGTGGAACCATAAAGAGAACTGCTGCTCGCGTTAGTCTGCAAAGGCCTCTCAACAATGAAATAACGTCACCCTGTGAATTTTATGATTGGGCAACATCCAATTTTGAAACAATTTCATTTAACTTTTGTACCAACAAGGAATATAACACTGCTGACAAATTTCTTAAAGACCATTTTTCTCAAGCAAAACCGAATCGCGGAACCCAAAAACACCACGCGGTTATACCATTAAATGAATAGTCACTTTTAATAAAACGGTATTCGCATTTAGATAATCAACACGGTCAGGTAATTAGATTAACACGTAACTAAAATTCTGTTATATATCGGTATTTCTAAATAATTCAATTGCATTTGGGTCCTGCAAAACACGTTTTTAATGCGGCCAGTTGACAGTCTCAAGCACGGGTAACACAGAGAGGAAACGGTGTTTATTGCTTTATGGCACCTTCTAATCGCATAATCTGGATGCGGATGCGTACCACGGGTTCACATATTGTCTTTTGGCAGGTATGCTGTAAGGAACTGAACAGGTATGGCCATTTTGAATGTACGTACCCCGAGCGCCGAGTCTAACATCCGCGCGCCAGTCAAGCGTAGCGCGCACCGCCGGCAGATTGACCGGGTGCGCCCGGCAATAAAAATGTATAACTTGGTCCCCAAGTCGTGTTTCCGAAAACCCTTTGGAGGACATCTGCAAGAGACTTAGAGCAACGGTTAGCAATTTTTTTATCAAAATCGATGATCCCCTTTGGAAACGGCAAGCATTTGTTATAAACTTTTATCATTAACATTTGTTCCAAACGAGTATTTCTCGATGGAGTATTTTTTTTATCAAACTTCAATTCCTTTTCTTCATTTTGGCGTCTGAACGATATGGCTATCTGTAATATTTACCGAGATATAAATTATTGAAAAAATATTTACCCAAAACTTTGAATCCTTGTAACTCAATAAAAAATTGAGTTAGCGAGCAACGGGTTTTTGCATTTGGATCGGCTCTTTGCGAACTATAGATACAGAAATTTTCGTCAAAATCATCGAACATGTGTGAATAAACCTCGACAGTTGACGCGGAATGACCCCTAAACATAAGGACTCTTAATCCGCCTTGCCTTTTCCACGAGAAAAATAAGCAGGAGAAATTCATATCTCCTGAACGACTGAACCGATTCGCTTGATTCTTGGCTCATTGGATTCAGAATAATCAACGATGAAATACAAAATTCAGAAATAAATCCCCGGAGCTGTAACTTTTTCATAAATCGAGGTGAAAGTTTTATAACAGACGACAACTGCTATACTTCGGGATAAGTATCCTCGGTACTTGCGTGCTGTATATATATAATAACTACTACTTGGCGCGAGACTCTACCGAGTCTCCTGATTTCCTTGACGTTCGAGTGGTTGGTTATGTAGGCTATTTTATGACAGCAATATCTTACGCGAGGATATCTGACAAATTTAACAGTTTTATTCTCTTATTGGTACAGCTTTATGGCCCTACTCAATCTAACACTGTTAAGTAATATCCTCTTATTCAATACAATTATAGACTACCAAAGTTGCCAAGTGTATAACCAGGACCCACTTAAATGAAAAAGCAACAATTTGTTCACCAAGTGATACTTCAGGTCTTTCATGTAAATGATTTCTGAACTACGAACCTTACTAGTAATCAGTATTTACTCAGTAAACTTTAGATCTTTGACTTCTGTAGTTTTGAATAATGTATCTGTTCAGCAAGTTTGACATGTATAATTGAACTGGTTCTTGGGTACGCCCTTGTCAAATTTGACATTACAAATGTGTTGAATAACAGAATTAATAGAACTTATTAAGTGTTGAGCCTAATTGTAATATTAATTTAGGGCATACTAGTCGTGGAAAATTAGTAGTGCTCATCAAGTTTGAAGCATGTCGCTTAAGTCGTTCTTAGCCTATACATTTGACAAGTTCCACACTTTTCACATGTCTCAAATGAGGAGAGGATGTATAATTTAAGCGAAGGACTCCAAATTTGTTAGACGAATATGAATTGCCAGTAGATTGCATGCCTTTGAACTCCATATAATGAAGTCCAACACTTCATATATTATATTTGTTACGTCCTTCGGTCCTGAACGTAACACATCATACAGATAAGCTGCATCCTCCTCTTATTCGTCATATTGTTGAAATATTAAACATGTCAAATGTGTAGCTTGAGAATTACTTAAGCCAAAGATCTGAAATGTATTCATGAAATACTGATTGGTAATGGCGGCATGTTCCTAAGTTGTATCAGTATCAGTATCTACTCATCAAATTGTAAACCTGTCGCTTAAGTGGTTCTTAGCTCCACATTTAACAAGTTTCACACTTCACAAATTTAAGCGAAGGACTCCAAATTTGTTGGACGAATATGAATTGCCAGTAGATAGCATGCCTTTGAATTCCATATAATTAAGTCCAATGCTTTGTATGTTACATTATACAGCCAAGATGTGTCCTTGTCACATTGTTAAAGTATTAATTAAATCTTTCACTTTTGTAGTATTTGAATGATGTATCTGTTCAGCAAGTTTGAAATCTGTCACTGACGTGGTTCTTGGGTACGCCCTTGTCAAACTTGACACTACAAATGTATCGAATAAGAGAATTAATAGAACTTATTAAGTGCTGAGCCTCATCGTAACATTATTAATTTACGGGTATACTAGTCGTGGGAAATCAGTATTTGCTCATCAAATTTTAAACCTGTCAGTTAAGTGGTTCTTAGCCTACACATTTGACAAGTTGTACACTTTTCACATCTGTTGAATGAAGAGAGAATGTATAATTTAAGCAAAGGGCTCCAAATTTGTTGGGCAAATACATATGAGTTGCCAATAGATAGCATGCCCTTGAATTGCATCTAATTAAGACCAACGCTTCGTATGCTACATTATACAGATAAGTTGTACCTTCCTCCTACTTGTCACATTGTTGAAGTATTAAACTTGTAAAATGGGTAATAACAAATTATATTATTGTTTTACCAATTAACTAACAAAAAGAATTGAAATCCCCCTAAAACCATTAAAATGAAAAAAAAACGCCAAGTAGTCCGCCCCCACCCCCTCCGCCATCCCGGCTCCCAACCCACCAACCTTGTCAAAATCATTTAAAAAATTACCAAAAATAGAAATGGATATCATTGGTAAACGAAAGCCAAGTTATAATTCAGATATAACTAATAACATACAAGAAAGCCAAGTTTTCATTCAAAGATATCTCGAGTTAACTCACATTAGCAATTAACAATAAATTCACAATAAATTAGCGATTAACAATAATAAAAAAAACTTGACGTGTGCGCGCTTCATTGCGAGGTAAGAAACCAATGACAAACTAATTTAAATCTAACATATTCAGCTGTTCAGGGATATCATTGGAATAAGTCGCAAGTCACGATTCATCCTTTCGTAATTTATTATGGAGTCAATAACACTTTGCACCATTACAGTTTCGTAATAATTTCGGAAATTTTGCAGCATAATACAATCGCAGTATATTTGTTCCAACAAGGACTTCCGTTTCCGGTGTGTGGATGAGTGGAGAGTGCAATTCGTAGGCAGAAGCGAAAGAGCGATAAAAGGGAAAATAGGACTAGTGGAAGAAAACAGGAGTAGAGAAGTTTTGAGGGAGGGGGCAGGAAAGCCAGGGCTTAGCGGAAATAAGGAGTTGGGACAGGGGAGGGGTAAGTAAAAAGGAAAAAGGTGAAGTAGGGTTAGGTAGAAAACGTGGGTCACAGACAGGTGTAGTCAAGGGTAAACGCGAATAGGAATCCGTAACTAGCGACATCGCGCGGATTGACAGGTAGAAAGGCCTATAAGATAGGGTTACAGGTAAGAAAGCGAGCGGCGGGAAAGAGCGAGTAAATAGATAGGGTTTAAATAGGAGGGGGACAATGGATGCAAAGGAGGATGAGAGCGTAAATGCGAAAGCAAAAACAGATCTGAAAAGCGCAGGAGTAAAAGTCAAGAAAGGAAGGGCAGTAGGGAGACCAACGAAAACTGAAAGCCTCGGAAAGATGCGGAGCCCAAGTGTAAGCGGAATCGACCAAATACTCACAAAGAAAAGGGTGAGAGCCGAAAAAGAAGAGATGGTGGAAGAGGGAGTGAGTGGGTTCGAAAAAAGTAAAAAAATTGCAAGATCGCCAATAAGTAACAGGGAAAGAGAAGAAGGGGAGATAGTAAGGATGCTAAGGGACATAAGGAAGGAGATGCACGAAAGCAGAGAGAAAGCTAGAAAGAGAGCGCAGGAACAAGAGCTATGGTTAAAGGAAGAGACAGAAGGGTTGAAGGAGGAAATGAAAAGAAGGGATCAAAAATGGGAAAAAGAGAAGGTACAAATGAGAAGAGAAATGAGGGAAATAAGTAATAGAGTGGAGGAGTGGGAATTAAGGGAAAGGAAGAATAAGGAAGATATGGAAAATAGGATTAGGAAGATAGAGCTAGGGATGGTAGGGAAAGGAAGAGGGGAAGATAAAGGGGAGAAGGGAGAGGTAGAGGAAAGAATCGCAAACGTAGAATGGAGTATAGGGTGGATGAAAGAAATGAAAGAGAGAGAGGAGAGGCGAAGGAACGTGCTAATAAGGGGAGTAACAGAAAACACAGGGACACCAAAGGAAATAGGAAACGAAATTTTAAGAAGCTTAGGAATAGAAGAAGGGATAATATCAGCTAGGTGGGTAGGGGGGAAGCAGGAAATGATGGTAGTTAAGTTAAGCGATTTAGAAACGAAGAGGAAAGTAATGGAGGAAAAGAGGAAACTAAAGGGTAGGAAAGAGAGAATCGAAGATGACTTAACATGGACGGAGAGAGACATGAGGCGAAGGCTAGAAGAAATTGCAGGGCAGGAAAGAAGAAGCGGGAAAGTAGTCAGAGTGAGGTATGGAGGGTTGGTAATAGATGAGCAATGGTGGAAGTGGGACGGGAGGAAACAGGTGTTAAAGGACGGGAAAGGGAAGGAGAGGAAAGAAGAACATGAGCCCAAAGGCAGGTGGGAAGTTGCGGGGGAAGGAGCGGGGTTAACGGCGACGGGGGAAGACAGAGGCAGCGGAAGATAGAATGGAAAAACAAATCGGAAAGGAGAGAGGGAGACCAAAAGTGCAAGGTGGTATGGTGGAACGTAGCAGGGCTCGCGAACAAGGAGGGAGACTTCGATAAAGCTTTAGAGAGATGGGATGCGATATTCCTAATGGAGACGTGGGTAGAAGAAAAGGGGTGGGAGTGGTTGAAATATAAGCTGCCTAAAGGACATATCTGGAGGATGCAACCAGCGGAGAGGGAGCATCAAAGAGGAAGGGCAAAAGGGGGAATGGTATCGGGCGTAAGAAAGGAGCTGGTGGACGAGGGAAAGGAGATAGGAACGAAAATGGAAAGAGGGGCGATGGAGGTGAAAGTAAAGCTAGGGGAGGCAAAATGGAGTTTTGTGGGACTGTACGTAAATGGGGACTTGGAGAGGAAGCTGGCAGAGCTGGAGGTAAGAGCGGCCTCGCAGGAAAAGAATAGGAAGATGCTAGTCGGTGGCGACTTTAATGCGAGGGTGGGAAAAGATGGCGGATGGAGGACAGGGGAGGAAGAAGAAAGCAGGAGAGAATCGAGAGACAAAGTCGAGAATACGGAAGGGAGAATCCTGGTAAGATGGCTGGAAGAGCAAGGATGGAGAATACTAAATGGGATAACGAAGTGGGTTAAAAAGGGGGAATTCACATACATAGGTCCTAGAGGGAAATCAGTCATAGACTACGTTTTAGGGGAAATTGGCATAACGGAAGAGGTGGAAAGGCTGGAGGTAGGAGATATGATAGACTCGGACCACTATCCAATAATAGTAACAATGGGAATGGAAACAAGAAAAAGGGGGAGAGAGCAGGAGGGTGAAGAGAGGAACGTGGAATGAAGCGGGTATTCGGAAATTTAGGGAGGCTGTAACAGCAATAGGGGAGGCAGCAACGCAAAGGCCGAGCTTGAGTTTAGAGGAAGAGCTGTGTGAGGGGATAAACAAAATAAAAGAAGGGATAAGAGAGAGTAGTTGGGAGAAGGAAGAAAGAGAGACAGGATGGTGGGACGAGGAATGCGCCGAAGCAAAGAGGGCGGCAAGAAGGGCACTGAGGAAGTGGACAAAAAATAGGGACAGATCGGAGGAGCATAAGGGAGCAAAAAGAAGGTACCAGGAGGTATGTGTAAAGAAAAAGAAGGAGGAGGCAGAGAGATTTGCGGAAAAGGTGGGAGAGGCAAAAACAGAGAAGGAGGTGTGGGGCCTGGTGAACAGGGGAAGGAAAAGGAGAAAGGGAATAAATGAAGTTATTGAAAACAAGGAATGGAAAGAGCATTTTATGAGAATGCTAGGAGGAGTCGAGGGAAGGGTGATGGAGGGACTACCAAGAAGAAGGGGAGAGGATAGCTACAATGATATAGCATGGGAAGAAGTAGAGAAAGCAATAAGGAAATTAAAGGATGGAAAAGCGATGGGCAGTGATGAGATTCCCAGTGAAGTATGGAGATACGGAGGGACGGAATTAAAAACATGGATATGGAGGATAATGCAGAGAATCTGGAGAGGGGAAGGATGGCCGGAGGATTGGAAGGAGGGCGTGATAGTACCGATAGTAAAGAAAGGGGAGGGACAAAGAGCAGAGGATTACAGAGGTGTCACGGTAATGTCGTCGATGTACAAGGTCTATGCCGCGATATTAGCGGACAGACTGAGTGCGGAAATGGAGAATGAAAGGATGGTGCCGGACAATCAAGTTGGTTTTAGAAAGGGAAAGGGGACGATGGACAATATATTCGTCCTAAACTATATGATAAGCAGAGGACTACAGAAGCCAAGGGGGAAAGTAATAGCTCTATTTGTGGATTTGAAGGCAGCATTCGACTCTGTAGATAGAGCTGTCTTATGGGAGGCAATGGAGAAAAGATGGGTGAGTCTGGGACTGAGGGAAAGGGTGCAAGAAATATATAGAGAAACAAGGAGTAGAGTACAGGTGAATGGGCACACAGGCGAGCCTTTCTGGACTGCTAGAGGAGTGAGACAGGGATGTCCCCTTAGTCCACACCTTTTCAATCTGGTAACGGCTGACTTGGAAGAGGAATTAGAGAAAGGGGGCTGGGGGGGAGTAAGACTGGGGAAGGAAAAGGTAAGATCCTTAGCATACGCGGATGACATGGTACTGCTGGCTGAGGAGGAAGGTGAGATGTTGGCCGTGTTGGGCACGTTGGAAAAGTACCTCGATAAAAAAAAGCTCACAATGAATGCGGAAAAAACAAATATAATGAGAATGTCGAAGGGTAGGGGAAAGAAGAGAGGAACGATATGGAGATGGAAAGGAAAGGTGATAGAAGAGGTCAAGAAGTTCTCGTATCTAGGGTTCGAGATAGACAGGAGGGGCAGAATGGAGCAGCAGGTAGGAATGAGGGCAAAGAAGGCAATGGCTGCAATGAGACAGGTGTGGGGGATAGGGAAAAGAATTTTCGAGAAGGACATACAGAGGAAAATTTGGCTCTTTGACACGCTAGTGTGGACAGTGGCGAACTATGGAGTGGAGGTATGGGGATGATGAGAAAGGAAAAGATTGGAAGCGATGCAAGAACGCTACATAAGATGGATTTTAGGACTGGACCCTAGCACATCAGGTTACATGGTGAGACAGGAGGCAAAAAGGGAAAAGCTGAACCTGAGAGCGGCGCGAAGAGCATGGAATTTTGAGATGAGGCTGGAAGAAGGAGGAGGCAGTAAATGGGCAAGGGAATGCTGGAAAGGGATAGAGCAAAGAGAAGGAAGAGAGACGGGGCTTTCGGAATGGGAAAAGGAAAGGAAAAGCTTCTGCTGCGAGTTAGGGTTGGAAATAGAGGAGGTGAAAAGACTAAGGATAAGTGGAAAGGAAGGCTTCAAGGAAATAGAGAAAAGATATAAGGAGAGGCAGGAAAAGGAAACGAGGGAAAAGATCTTGAACTCGAAATACAACAAGTGGTACAAGTGGGTGACGAGCGAGGAGATGCCGAAGTACCTGACCAGGGGATGGGGAGAAAATAGGGTAAGGAGACTAGCAAGATATAGACTGGGGAACGAAACGAAAGATGCAAGGTACTGGGAAGAAGAGGGCGCAAAACTGTGCAGAATGTGCAAGGGTGAGCTGGAGTCATGGGAACACGTCTGGGAAAGGTGTAGAGGAGGGAGTGGAAGGGGCGGGTGGCAGGAGAATGTTAGATGGGTGCTAGGAGAGGAAGGAGAGGGTGAGGGGTGGCTAAGAGAGCTAGAGAGGGCTAGGATAGAGGTAAGGGAGGCAAGTGAAGAGCGGATAGGTGAAAATATGAGTTAGGCTAAGTATAAGACGCGAAAGGTGAATGAGTGAAAGAATGTAAGGAGAGAGTGAAACGAAGAGAGTGTAAGAACGGAAGTCCTTGTAACCCTAAGGGGAAGCAATAAGCATCTACTACTACTATTTATTCCAACAAAAACTTTTGCAATTTTGAGTAGACAATTTTTTTGCATCTGGTATAAGTAAGATTTATTACTTCTCGGATAGGGCTGCGTCTCAATATAAAAACCGGAAGAATTTTGTTAATTTATGCCACCATCGGATAGATTTTGGTTGCACCGCTGAATGGCATTTTTATGCTACATCTCATGGTAAAAGTCCATGTGATGGCTTAGGTGGAACCATAAAGAGAACTGCTGGTCGCGTTAGTCTGCAAAGACCTCTGAACAATTAAATAACGTCACCCCGTCAATTTTATGATTGGGCTATATCCAATTTTGAAACAATTTCATTTAACTTTTGTACCAACGAGGAATATAACATTGTTGACAAATTTCTTAAGGACCGTTTTCCTAAAGCAAAACCGATTCCCGGAACCCAAAAACACCACGCGGTTATACCATTAAGTGAATCGTCACTTTTAATAAAACAGTATTCACATTTAGATAATCAATGCGGTCAGGTAATTAGATTAACGCGTAACTAAAATTCTGTCATATATCGGTATTTCTAAATGATTCAATTGCATTTGGGTACTGTAAAACACGTTTTTAATGCGGCCAGTTGCCAGTCCCAAGCCCGGGTAACACAGAGAGGAAATGGTGTTTATTGCTTTATGGCACCTCCTAATCGCATAATCTGGATGCGGATGTGTACCACAGGTTCACATATTGTCTTTTGGCAGGTATGCTGTAAGGAACTGAACTGGTTGGCCATTTTGAATGTACGTACCCCGAGTGCCGATCCTAACATCCGCGCTCCAGTCAAGCCTGGCGCGCACCGCCGGCAGATTGACCGGGCGCGCCCGGCAATAAAAATTTATAACTCGGTCCCCAAGTCGTGTTTCCAAAAACCCTCTGAAGGACGTTTGCAAGAGACTTAGAGCAACGGTTAGCATTTTTTAAATCAAAATCGAAGATCCCCTTTGGAAATGGCAAGCATTTGTTATAAACTTTTATCATTAACATTTGTTCCAAACAAGTAGTTCTCAATGGAGTATTTTTTTTTATCAAACTTCAATTCCTTTTCTTCATTTTGGCGTCTGAACAATATGGCTATCTGTAATATTTACCGAGATATAAGTTATTGAAAAAGAATTGACCTAAAACTTTGAATCCTTGTAACTCTAAAAGAAATTGAGTTAGGGACCAACTGACTTTTGCATTTGGATCGGCTCTTTGCGAACGATAGATACAAACATTTTTACCGACTTCGAAAAGGAGGAGGTACTCAATTCGACCGCTATTTTTTTTTTTTTTTTTAAATGTTTGTCCGGCGAGAACTCTGAGATGGGTGGACCGATCGGGATGAAACCATACCTATCTTATAGAGGATGCTCACAGTTTGGTCCCATTATAAATTTTTTCGAGATTGTTTAACGCTAACCATTGTTATTGCTTAAAAACCAAATTTCGCGCTGATTTCACGTTTCTACTACAAATTTCGTTTGTCCGGCGATATTTCCGAGATGGATGGACCGATCTTAATGAAACCTTGCCTATCTTATAGAGGATGCTCACAACTTGGTCCCAATATAAATTTTGTCGAAATTGTTTAACATTAACCATTGTTATTGCTTAAAATTCGAATTTCGCGCTAATTTCACATTTCTATTACAAATTTCGTTTGTCCGGCTATATTTCCGAGATGGATGGACCGATCTTGATGAAACCTTGCCTATCTTATAGAGGATGCTCACGGCTTGGTCCCAATGTAAATTCTTCCTAAATTGTTTAACGCTAACAATTGTTATTGCATAAAAACCGAACTTTCGATTGTCCGGCGATAGCTTTGGGATCGCTTGTGCGATAAGGATGAAACTTTGAGTAACTTATAAGGGAAGTTCTCGCGGTATACCCTCTTGCATAAATTTCGGAATGTACAAGCTTTTCTTTCTTCAACAAATTCGGCTACATTTCTTCGTCTATAACTGTTACACCAGTGCAACGATGAAGTTCAAAATGAAATCGACCGCGAACCATCAATTTATTGATTTCCTATACTAAAAAGCATTAAATAAACAAAAATATTTTTAAAAAAAATTTGACCGACTTCGAAAACTGACAAAGTTCCAGAGAGCTGAAAACTAAAAGAGCTGAAAAGTAAAAAATAAGCAACACAAAAAATGCTCTGAAAAATAAAAAATAACTTCTTGTTGTCATGGATACAGAAATTTGCATCAAGCCTAAATATTCTGCAACTTTTCGGAGGCGGCGCAAATATAAGTAAAATATTACAAAAGTCACGAAATCTTCACACTCAAATCTGGAAATACTCGTGGTCTCTATGTACATATATATGTACAAATTGAAGGGGCGAAGTATACCCTATCGAATATGCTAATATTGTTAACATTAACTGGTCTGGTATTAGACAATTCCGAATAATTCCGACATCTCATAGGTGTAGGTTAATCTAGCAAATACGCATATATGTATAACAGACTGCGCCAATAGAACTATCGTTACTCTCTTGTGTACCATGTTGTTTTCGTCAATCATTAAAGTCGTCCTGTGGTTGGACTGGTAGATATATAGGGATAGAGATAGATCGAAAGAGAGAGAGAGAGAGAGATTGAGAGGCGGGAGGAAGAGTACGAAAGCAAGAGTGAGAAAGCACGGGTAAGAAAGAAAATACGGATAAGCGCGGGTAAGACACACAAGTATTTGCCAGTAATATTTTACTTATATTTGCGCCGCCTCCGAAAAGTTGCAGAATATTTAGGCTTGATGCAAATTTCTGTATCCATGACAACAAGAAGTTATTTTTTACTTTTCAGAGCATTTTTTGTGGTGCTTATTCATCAAAATTATCGAACATTTGTGGATAAACCTCGACAGTTGACGCGGAATGACCAATTTCCTTCTTTGCCCTTTCTTCTCAGAGATGGTCAGAAAATACATGTTTCTTGAGAATTTTTTTCCAAAAAAAACTATCAAAGCTATCGGCATCAAACTTGGTACGCACGTTATTAGCATAGTGAGTAACAAGTGTAATTTTTTCTGTTACACAATAACGTACAGCTTTTACATGGAGTAAATCTGAAGAAAGGGTAGGTAAATGTAAGAAAAAAAAAGAAAACGCTGCAGCGAGTAACTGAACTCGGATCAGCACGGCTACAGTTCGATCGCTCTGCCGCGCCGCCACTTTGACACTTGCGTGAAAAGGTATCTTAGGCATCTGATAAATTTGATTCACTGGATTTGGATGGACTTAAGCGGATATCGCGACCCGATTAATGAGAGGTACTAGTCATCGCAAGCGCATGCTATTAAGAAACTGGCAAAGCTGGAGGAAAGGCAAAGAAGCAGCAGTCGAATGACACCGTGCCGTGGCTTGCTCGGACGTTGGGAAACCGAGTATCCAGGGGGCAGTCGGATTAGCGCCCGTGCGAGGCAGCGATACGGTTTTGTTTTCGATTTTGATTCTCGCATGCTGGCCGGCAAGATGTTTCTCGTCATCTTCAAACGCGTGCTCAAACCGCGGCCAAAGATTAGATACGTTAAGGGGCTAGGCTAGGCACGTGACTTTTAGCGAGTTGGCCGTTCGCTGTGTTACCTACAGAATTTGACGGGCGAGATGGAGCTGCTGCTCGCGATGTCTATCGCATGATCCAGCCTACAAATGTGTGTGAATATCAGCTCTCAACACATGCATATGTTCATCTGTTTCGATCCCCTTTTTTTGCGGCACTCGTTTATCGCTTTTACGATCTTGAACGGAGGAGCTCCCGAGGTTCCGAGACCGAGTCCGAGCCGAGTCGCAAGTACGCATACTGTACGTATAGTATGTACGTATGCGTACTATAGCATATTATACTATATATGGGGATCGGTGTGGCTCTGTTTCCTTTCGACTGTAATAGACTGTCTCACATTATATGCATGTTACGTACAGGGTGATGCGCGAATCATGGAATCAGTTTTTTACCATCGAATTATCGGCAATACTGACAAGCGTAACTGTTTTGTTAGCCGCTGTGACACAAATTCCCGGGCGCTCCCTTCCTGGACTCCCCTGGGTAATTTCGTGTGAAGGGATCGGGGTGAGGCGGTGGGTCCCCGTGGGTGGAGGGAATTCGGGTGTCACATAAGAAACGGGACAAATTTCTCGATAGCCTTGGAGGACTGGCTGTGATTTACTAGACACAATTATTGAATAGACGCGAAAAGAACGCTAGACACTCAATCCGTAAACGCGAGC
Organism: Ectemnius cavifrons; assembly: GCA_964023945.1. Taxonomy (NCBI): domain Eukaryota; kingdom Metazoa; phylum Arthropoda; class Insecta; order Hymenoptera; family Crabronidae; genus Ectemnius; species Ectemnius cavifrons. The sequence continues at coordinate 2,642,468 of OZ030382.1, forward strand.
TATAGATGAAAACCGAGCGATAATCTCACGAGCGGTAAACATGAGCGATAGACGAAGACCGAGCGATAATCACACGAGCGGTAAACGCGAGCGATAGACGAAGACCGAACGATAATCACACGAGCGGTAAACGCGAGCGATAGACGAAGACCGAACGATAATCACACGAGCGGTAAACGCGAACGATACTCACACGGACGATACGCGATGCGATATTCACTCGAACGATAATCTCAAAGATACCATAACTCAACCATAAGAATCACAGTCGATCCTCAAAGGATCCAAACGCGACGGCTGGCTAAACTCAGCAGAGAGGGGGAGGTTCACGACTCAGTGGAGAAAACGATATTCACTAATATTTGAACGATAATCTCATCAACGAAAAGTGTAGGCTGAAGTCGCCGCTGCTTGCCCGCCACCAAGCGTTCACGAAATGGCGGCCGCGGGCCACCGCGGTATTTGAACGTAACCCCACTGCACGTGGATGGTGAACGCGTATGATAGCGATAGTCACAGCGATAATCACAACGATAGTCACACAATATTCGATACGATACTCACAAAGCTCGTCTAATGATAATCACTAATGAGAGGGGTTAACCCTAAAACTCGTGACACAAAGAACAATAATGATCGCGATTACAATGAGCCTGGGAGATTACAGCTTACCAATCCCGCAGCTAGGAGAGGAGGCAGCGTAGTCCTCGACACCCTCGGAGTCGTAGGTGAGAAATCGGGAAGTCTTGCTGATCGCTCTGGAGCACACACTGGTCGTAGGTGATGTCGCCGTAAGAATGAATTTTCCCATCGAAAAGTGCTCACTTTAATACTCGAATTTGGTGCTCCGAGGGCGCGAGGATTGGCTCCTTGGTACGACAGACTACCCCTGATTGGCTCAGGGACACTTTACAAACCGTATGTGAAACTTCTTGGTACTCGCTAATCCGCGCGGCGTAAGTTCGCGGGAATTCGGCGGCTCGGCCAAAACCGCCGTTTCCCAGAATCGAACGAAATAGAGTCCTCGCTCGCGCGAAAACTCTTGCAGAGCCGCAGGTAACCCACAGATTACCCTGCCCTAAGATGAAGGGAGGAATCCTTCGGGCTGGCAATTCCTCTGCCAGCCCATAACACTAATGCCCATTCTTACAGCGCGTACTAAGGTGTACTGCGCGAATGGGTGACACACAAAACGTCGGGAATCCCGCACGTTGCCACAACGGTGGATCAACGGCGAGGGCAGAAGGAAAGTGGAGCCGGCTCTTCCGCACCATCAAGCCCTGTCCGGAGCAGGCAAGTGGGTGTCCCTCTGACCCTACCGACCAAAAAATCGGCGGATTCCGACGGCTAACCGCAGCATCGGCCAAGAAGTTCCTATAACGAAAATGTCTAAAGTAAAAGCAGCGTCTGTGTGGTGCCGCCCTGGCTACGCGGCGATGCGTAGCCCGCTGATCCTTATGTTGCTGGGTCATTCCGCGTCAACTGTCGAGGTTTATTCACACATGTTCGATGATTTTGACGAAAATTTCTGTATCTATAGTTCGCAAAGAGCCGATCCAAATGCAAAAACCCGTTGCTCGCTAACTCAATTTTTTATTGAGTTACAAGGATTCAAAGTTTTGGGTAAATATTTTTTCAATAATTTATATCTCGGTAAATATTACAGATAGCCATATCGTTCAGACGCCAAAATGAAGAAAAGGAATTGAAGTTTGATAAAAAAAATACTCCATCGAGAAATACTCGTTTGGAACAAATGTTAATGATAAAAGTTTATAACAAATGCTTGCCGTTTCCAAAGGGGATCATCGATTTTGATAAAAAAAATTGCTAACCGTTGCTCTAAGTCTCTTGCAGATGTCCTCCAAAGGGTTTTCGGAAACACGACTTGGGGACCAAGTTATACATTTTTATTGCCGGGCGCACCCGGTCAATCTGCCGGCGGTGCGCGCTGCGCTTGACTGGCGCGCGGATGTTAGACTCGGCGCTCGGGGTACGTACATTCAAAATGGCCATACCTGTTCAGTTCCTTACAGCATGTCTGCCAAAAGACAATATGTGAACGCGTGGTACGCATCCGCATCCAGTTTATGCGATTAGAAGGTGCCATAAAGCAATAAACACAGTTTCCTCTCTGTGTTACCCGGGCTTGAAACTGGCAACTGGCCGCATGAAATAGATTTGTATATTTAGATTCTTACTGCATACCATACTTAAATATTTCCACATGATGACAAACCGTAATAACCGATAATAAACGTAGTTTATTATAGAGTTAATAACACTTTGCACCATAAAAGTTTCGTAATAATTTCGGAAATTTTGCACCATAATACAATCGCAGTATATTTGTTCCAACAAAAACTTTTACAATTTCTAGTAGACCATTTTTCTGTATCTGGTATAAGTAAGATTTATTACTTCTCGGATGGGGCTGCGTCTCAATATAAAAACCGGAAGAATATTGTTAATTTATGTCACCATCGGATAGATTTTGGTTGCACTGCTGAATGGCATTTTTATGCTACATCTCACAGTAAAAGTCCAGGTGCTGGCTTAGGTGGAACCATAAAGAGAACTGCTGCTCGCGTTAGTCTGCAAAGGCCTCTCAACAATGAAATAACGTCACCCTGTGAATTTTATGATTGGGCAACATCCAATTTTGAAACAATTTCATTTAACTTTTGTACCAACAAGGAATATAACACTGCTGACAAATTTCTTAAAGACCATTTTTCTCAAGCAAAACCGAATCGCGGAACCCAAAAACACCACGCGGTTATACCATTAAATGAATAGTCACTTTTAATAAAACGGTATTCGCATTTAGATAATCAACACGGTCAGGTAATTAGATTAACACGTAACTAAAATTCTGTTATATATCGGTATTTCTAAATAATTCAATTGCATTTGGGTCCTGCAAAACACGTTTTTAATGCGGCCAGTTGACAGTCTCAAGCACGGGTAACACAGAGAGGAAACGGTGTTTATTGCTTTATGGCACCTTCTAATCGCATAATCTGGATGCGGATGCGTACCACGGGTTCACATATTGTCTTTTGGCAGGTATGCTGTAAGGAACTGAACAGGTATGGCCATTTTGAATGTACGTACCCCGAGCGCCGAGTCTAACATCCGCGCGCCAGTCAAGCGTAGCGCGCACCGCCGGCAGATTGACCGGGTGCGCCCGGCAATAAAAATGTATAACTTGGTCCCCAAGTCGTGTTTCCGAAAACCCTTTGGAGGACATCTGCAAGAGACTTAGAGCAACGGTTAGCAATTTTTTTATCAAAATCGATGATCCCCTTTGGAAACGGCAAGCATTTGTTATAAACTTTTATCATTAACATTTGTTCCAAACGAGTATTTCTCGATGGAGTATTTTTTTTATCAAACTTCAATTCCTTTTCTTCATTTTGGCGTCTGAACGATATGGCTATCTGTAATATTTACCGAGATATAAATTATTGAAAAAATATTTACCCAAAACTTTGAATCCTTGTAACTCAATAAAAAATTGAGTTAGCGAGCAACGGGTTTTTGCATTTGGATCGGCTCTTTGCGAACTATAGATACAGAAATTTTCGTCAAAATCATCGAACATGTGTGAATAAACCTCGACAGTTGACGCGGAATGACCCTGCTGTTGTTTTCCCCATCCTTGGAAAAGGTGGTAGCTGTAACTGCTAGAATATTATCGCGAAGAATAGTCAAAATAGGTGACACCAGGCAACCAATGCACGCTCAAGCGAGCCCGCGAGCCTCCTATCCCCACCCCGAGCTCCGAGCGCGCCGAAGACGTGCAAGACGCTGTGTCTTTGGGACGGGCAGAAATTGACCACGTAATGTCACCTGTGTCGTGTGTCGCTCAGCACTACGCAGAGTGAATCAAATTGACAAATGCTGAATCTTGAGGAAGCGTTACTTACACACTCCGGCGAAACTGTTTTATTCTTAATTCTGAATTCTATGGTAACCATATTAACTTACCTCATACCAAACATCTGTGAACTGAATCTGTAAAGAAGGGGCTATGATTATTGGGATGAATGCTTGTTAGTTCAAATTAATATAATTTCAATAACAAAAGTAGTCGTTGTGGTAATGAATTTACAATCTTGTGGTTCGTGTTCGATTCCGAATAACCAGAACAATTTTCGATTTCTCGCAATTCAAACAGGCCATCAAATAGCATTCTGTTATTAGTCATAAACTCGTCTCGTCCTGCACATTTCCACGTCCATCCGATTGCGAAGAATAGTGCGGCCACACTATTTATTTTTGTATTTGCTTTGTAGTCACTGGTGACTTTTCACTTCCACAGTATCGGCTCATGACACATAATGTTTACAAATGCGGTTTAGACGTTTGTTTGCTAAAAAAGATACCGTCTTTAAATCTGGTGGATTGTGGAGGGCGTCGATAGCCACAAATTAATAGTGACACGAGTTTATTGCTAATATCAAAATATATCATTTCTTCATCCTAATAATCATAGCCTGCTCTCTGGAGATTTAGTTCACAGAAATTTGATATGACAGAAGACTTTAATACGGTTACCATATAATTCAGAATTCAAAATAAAATAGTTTTATTGAAGTGCATAAGCAACGTTTCCTCGAGATTTTGCATTTCTCAATTAATCGATAGGCTGCCAGTATCTGCCATGATTCAACTTGTGTAGTGCTAAGCGACACAAGACAGTGGTGACATTACACGGCTAATAAAACAATTACGCAAGGTCGATATTACCAATAATTCGATGGTAAAAAGCTGATTCCCCGATTCGCGCATCACCCTGTATATGTCTATTGCCAAAAGTATAGCGATACATAGAATATAAAGTAAAAGAAAAAGCAGGAAATATAAAAAGAGACGTGCATTGCGATTCTGCTGTATATCTGTAATTACATTTTGGACAACCAAGTATTTATGGAACGCCGCAACTATCCTGTTTTATATTATACAATTGTGTCCAAAACGTGGCATTATTACTATTTAAGCTGTTTTTACTATGGCATGAATATATGAGTTTGATGGAAAACGAATATGACCAGATAAAATCTTATAGATTCTGATTTGAATGATTCGTATGACGTACATAATTTCCTACTAAATCAATACCTTTTTTTATGAAATATATTATTCTACGTGTAGAGATCGAAACTGTAGCCGACTAGCCGTAACTGTTACATTTTTTCTAATAAATGGTGTTTGCAGTCTTTTTTCGGAAAGAAAACACGTAATGAGAACAGTTGAAGTAGTGCCTCAGTATGGCAAAGAGATTCGAATAGTAAGTCATGAGTTCGATTCCCAGTGTGAGATGTGTTACGACAGTTTCTATAGATATGCAGGACAAATAATACACATCTATGCGCTGTGAATGCATAGTAATTCTGTTGAGGAGGAGGAATGTTATCATAAGTCCGTGCTAGGATATTAGGGCGTATGTATGCATTTGAGCTATGGGAAATATTTCTATTTTGCAAAAACAAATACAGGATTGCATTTTTAAAAATCCAGAAAATAAAATATTATGCCACTTCACCTTGAGTGAGTTCATATTTGCACAATAATTTGAGGCTTATAAACCTTAAAAACTATAAAGGCATCTACCAGTGCTCACACGTATCTTTGTATTGAAATATTAGTTCCCCGTAACAGTCCTCTGATTCTAGTACCAGATATAGCAAAACCAAGGATGCTTGATATATTACCTCCATTCATATATTTTTGACTGTGAAGCATTCAATACAATGAAGAGTACTTTGGCAAAAAGTATGCACAACTCTATTTCATTCCAGTTTATACTATAACGATAAAAGTAATTATGAAATAGCAGATCTCGATTAGACAATCCATTTCACAAAAATTATTTGCAAAGAACTGTTACACAGATCTAAATGTTTCAATCCAAAGATATGTTTGCGGACCTATAACTTCCTTTTGGCTACTAAGATTCAAGTCTCACATTATTGAATAAATATCTATTGATCCAAACTGAAACAGCTGTATTTACTAAGCGTTTGGTTGTTGCGTCTAACTTTTTGGAAACATACAAAAACTGGAAGATCAACTGTTCATGATCATTTTATAGTGTCAAAAATAATACAGTTATGTAGGCTCTCATTCATAATAGAAACGGCCCAAATTATTACAACAGGATAAGAATATTCAAATAACAAGACACTGCATTTGGTAAACACATTGGAATATTGTTGCACTATTTACTAGAATCCGATAAATCACACAGCTAAAAAACATAACTTTAAGGGTAGGGCATTCTTGTAAAGTCATATTTTTGTGAAGTATATCTGCATCGCGTGTATGCCTAACCCCAGAACTTGCTATCAAAGCTGTCAAACAGCGCAGAGTAGTCCTCTCACTGAGGCGCCACACAGTGGGCCAAATGCCTAATCTAGCAGCTAAAAAATGGTATTGTTTAAATACGCATTAAATCTGTCCTGCACTTGTGGTTAAAACATTTCAACGACTGGGGATAATGATAAAATAATGAGAAAATGAGAAAAAATGCTTCCATACTATTAATATTATATTAACATATTTTTATTGAATATATAGATATTATACATGTTATATAACTTTAATTTCCCCATTTTTATTCCGAATCTAAATTCTCAGCAATATCCGACTCATTATCAGCATCAGAATCTTCGTTGATTGCCTGATTATTATCGAGATCCGTTAACATTTCTGGGTTTGCCAATAAATTAATAATATCTTTGTTGAAGACACTCTCTCTTTTTTTAGTGATTGACGATGTTCGAGATAATGTTGAAATTATCGGATCCGACGAAAACAGAAGAGTATGGAATAAGTCTTCCATTGTTTTCTCCCTAGACATTTTCCGTGTATTTAACTCTCTATAACGTTTAAAGTCTTTGTTTCTGCACTCTAGAGCCTCCTCAGAGAGCATGCCAATTGGTAGCACTGCGTTCTTGATGATATTGCTGCCATGTATTAATATCTTGTGCACACTTGATGGCATATAGTACCACGGATATAATGCAACATATTTTCTTGCTGTCTCTTTCGCATATTCTCTAAATGCATCCGTGTCAATCTCGTAGCCAAATGATATTGTCCGAAGAATATTGGCGCAACGATATATGAGATCTCTGTCAATTCCAGAAATATTAGATGCTAATAATGGGTTGCTGAAAAATCTTCTGGCAGTGTTGCCATCATTCGTGGTTCCGAATCCAGGTTTTGGTATGTCCACCAACAATCCCATTTCTTCCCGAAATTTTTGCTGTACGATACTCTTCCTGCTATTAACAGCAATTTTGTCTTGAGTGTTTCTGATTTGCCATTTTTTAACGTCCAATCGATACGATATGTGTAGCATAGTTTCGAAAAATCGTATCCATGCATGTAAAATGGACAATCCGAAATCATAATTCTTTTCATTTGTAACCCTTTTCATGGATTCGTCTACGTTATTCATTACTTTTGGGGTTGCTCCGCATATATTGCATTTTTGTGTCGATGAACTCGTAATCGCTGCAACAATTTTTCCATCGATCATAGTCAGCTGAAAGCTGTGGAATATTGTTATTTTTTCCACTCCAAGAACAATTTTTGTTGGTGCAATTGTTTTAATTTGGTTCTGTATACTTTCAATCTCTGTCTTGGAAAGTTCTGAAGTTTCCTTCTCAAACATTAGTTTAATCGGTCTGCAGAATCTTGTAGAAGAAGGCCGAAGATTATTCCATAAAATTAGGTTATCATCTGTTTGTAATCTTAGAGGTACTAGACAAACGGCGAATAAATAACTGTCACTTCGATGTTTGCTGCTTTCTCCTTCGAACTTTTGTTTATACGTAGAATGTCCCGCACTTCCATCACAACCCCATTTATATATCAGGTACAGCCCTTTAGATAAATCAGTTGTTCGGCCCGCAATGTTTCTTCTTGCATCTTTAGAAGTCTTGTAGCTGTATGATCGACGAGAGCTTGCAATTCTACTTCACCAATCGTTTGCGTAAATGTCATGCTTTCCTTGTTTGGGTAGCAACCTTCGTTCGCATTTTTTAGCGTATGATAAGATGGATAGATATCTGCGTTTCGCGCTTTCGCTCCTGATTTCATTATCAGGTATGTATGTTTTGTGAAACGTCCATCAACATAAAGTGCCAGCGCTTCTTCCGCAGTGTATTTGACTGGTACAGATGGTTTAGAGTGACCAATAAGGCTTTTCATTTTTGTTGCAATTTTTGGGGAGCCTGCGGAGATGATTCGAATCATTGTAGCAGCATCTCTTTGTCCAGATTTTCGCATATTAATAGTTCTTGCAAATGACAATTCAGCTACAGTATAATTTTCTGTCAAAGGCAAAACATTTTGCCTTTTGGATTGTACACCAACATCAATAAAGTCTTTTGACGGACGTCCTCTTTTTCGCTCTGTTGGCTGTTCAGTATGCAGAAATACTATAACCCCATCAAGCCATTCTCGGTGGCGCGTCAGAAATACACTTAAGGATCGGCAACTTTTCTTCCACCTATACGCAAAGCAGCTATTCAAATTTTTTGAAATGCTTTGTATATTCTCATATACTGGATTGCCTTCTGCTTCGTTTAATTGAAATTTGTTTACAATATATTCGAAGACTGCGGAATTTTTATTCTTGATCTTAGGTCCTTTCCTCCAAATATCGAAAAGTTCTTGCCTTGTAAGTGACATTGCAACTGTATAGATTGATGGATCGGATGAGTGGTACACTTGGTAGTAAACGCACAAACTCGTTTTATTCAAATTTGATTGTTTTCTTAAAATTATATTCCTTGACTGAAGCTTCGGCGTCTTAAACCACACACACCCACATATTTCGATTCTCTACATGCGTGCCACTTTCACTTTATCTCCAGGCCTTCATAGAATCTGACATGCCATTGGTCCGATATCTCAAATATACGACCAATGCCCCATCCCGTCTTTACTGGCAAATGTTAGATATTCGCCGTTAAGTTCACCCTGCTCTCTCACTTCAGTTACTCAGCCACAACTAAAAAAATGTCGTACATTTTTGTTTGCAAATCTTTGCACTTAATTTTGGTTAATAACGTTTCAACAGATGTTGCAGAAACGGAAAATATTGGCATGAAAGTAAATCGTCACAAATCCGTTGCATACGCGATCGAAACTACGAAATGGCTTTTGTTGTAATGGATACATACCTTTAAATAACTTTACCACTATTTTCATCAAAATACAATTTATTTGTATTAATACTTCAGTAAAACAAATGTCTTACAAGAATATTTTAAGTGAAATATAATAAAAGAAAATTATCGATTACAGGATTAAGGTGGCAGGAGCGTGTGTGTGCAAGCCGTAACTAACCTAGATGCAACTGCATCCCAGCCTTAACTTAACCACAAGAGAGTCAAATTATACTAAAATATTGGGTATAAAAAAATATTGGTTTAATGAATTATTATTAGCTAGATTAGGCATCTGGCCCACTGTGCTGTGCGCCACCTCGTCCCTACCGGCCGACCTAAAGTACAGTTCGCCTCTGGAAAGAAGGCGCCTGGCTCTGATTTGGCGAAAAATTTGTCTCCTCCTTCAAAATCCGGTACCTAGGAACGGAAACAAAAGGTTTTATTATTAGCGGTCTGAAGTCTAGTTTCTATTGGCTAGTAGAAAACTGCGGGAGTGGGCTGCCGATACTTATCTTTTTCTTACCTGCGGCGCGGTCAAGATTTTGCGGACCCTGTCGGCGGCGACCTTTTCGTCCAACTTATAAAGCGATCCCTTATTGCCGCTGGTTCCACGCGCACCTGGAAATCTGCATAATAATTATTTATTCTTATAATGAAGCAAGTTAAACAGCACTGTACAAAAATACTTATCTTTTTCAAAAATGCACGTCGGCCCATTGAACTGAACACATCTTCAAGTATAGTTTCACTTGAAACAGGCTTGCGAAAACTCATAATACTCATGATGAAGTTACTTGTTAGCAGATGACAAGTAGACTAAAGCTTTTAAAATTTTCCTGAAATTTAAACCACTGCCAAAGAGCAGCAATATTCAGTTTTACAAGCGCACCGCAATTTCGAGCAGGCTATGGACTAGTTTCCCCCAGTAACTATTTCAAGCTATCTTGTACAATAGAAAATAATAGTGAGTGATCCCTTTCATTTGCTACCTGCCCGCGGTCTTCCAACACTCGGCAAAGCTGGCACCTCTGTCTTTCATTAATAATGTATAGGGTGAGTCACTTGCCTTTTAATCATCCCCTTCACACTCGAGTTCCAATTATTTCCATTATTGGTACAATTTGATATTATAAATAAATGTCAGTGCGTAGAAAAGACTCGGTAAATACTCGTTTACATTAAAATTACTCAACACCGTATAATTATACCATTTTCAACGGCCTATATCCATCATTGGCGATTCAAAGGCAAGTGACTCACCCTGTACAGTAACAGCAAAATTTCTCGTTCATATATCAGTTATATTAATAAGATAAGAGACAAAATTTAATAATTTTCCTGGCGGACAAAGCTCTCGGGTTTTCAAATCTCGTGCTGCATTCGTGTCTCAATTAGCTTAAATAATCTATCTTTAAGAAAGTCATCATCGCCGGGGTTGGTTTTTCTATAGCAGGTCGCACCCTTGCGTAGCCAGTCAAACATTACTTAGGCGATATATAAGTTATCTCAAACTGTTTCACACTAGTAAAATTGACCGATTACAACGACTCAAAATTTATTGTTCTGCTCTCAAATATGAATGTATATTTTAAAATTTGAACCAATTCCGGTTTTGGAAACAGTAATTTGTATTATTTTCTCGTCTCGCCAACAAAGACAAGGCGAGTAAATATCACACAATGATATTTGACCTGAGCCGAACACGATCTCTGTCAGGTATGCGAAAGGCCAGGTCAAGGCCATCGGGGGCTTCGTCCGAGGAAAGATAGAAAAGGCGGAGTTTTCCAGGCTTATAAGGCGTAGCCCATCAGTCCCACTCTTTCCGAATTCTAGAGCCAGGCGCCTTCTTTCCAGAGGCGAACACTCACGAATATTGATCTGTGTGATCGACACTATGCCTAAATCAGGCAAGAAGCAGAGCTACAGGGAAAGTCTTCCCACGGCTCGATTTCTTACAGTTTCAAAATAAAATACAGCTTGTCGTGTACCTCAGTCCATAAGGTAGGGGAGGCTGGTGTTTATTTTACCAGGAAAATATGGGAATGATGCAAATATAGTCGAGCAAAAAGTCAGTGTATATCGCGGCCATCTTGGAAAATGGACAGAACTTGGCTTCGCTTTAGACGGCTAATAGTACTAAAAAATAATAAATCCCATGTAACTACTACCAGCCCCCCCCCCCCCCCCCCTCTATTAGACTATCTTCTTTCGATTGAGACCTTTCCGAACCAAAAATCAATTCATAAGGACAAACAGGAAGAGTTCCCCTGAACTCATATTTTCGGCCAATTTCGCCGGTAAGACAGCAACTCTGCAGTACCGCGAATGAGCCTAGCCTAGCCCGTTAAGGGGCTAGACTCCGATCCTCGCGGTACTGCAGAGTCGCTGCGTTACCGGCAAAATTAGGCCAAAATATGGGTTGAAATCTCCGCGAGTTTCTCGCTTATACGAAATGATTTTGAGTTGTGAGAGGTTTCAATCGAAAGAAGAAAGTTCAATAAATGTCTCCCTGATCCTGTTTTTATGAGACTGTGCTGTCTTTTAGTAATAATAATGTGCCAAATATGGCCGAAATGACAACGATCGACCCCTTTTACTCGCGAGTTTTTATGGCAGTATAGCAGTTTTGTCTCAAAAACTAACACCAGGGAGACACGGATGGTACTTTCTTCTGCCGATTGACACCTGTCACAACACAAAATCATTTCATATAAACGAGAAACTCGCGGAGATTTTGCAGCATCGCTTCTGATGCTCCATTGCCATATTGTCGATATACAGAGCGGTATAGCTGGGTACTTTAGGTGGACCATTGGCTCCGAGATGGCGCCTAATTGAGAGGCCTGCTCTGAACTGTTTGACAGCTTGGACAGCAAGTTCTGGGGTTAGGCATGCACGCGATGCAGATATACTTCACAACAATATGATTTTACAACAATCCCCTACCCTTACCTATGTTTTTTAACTGTGGGATTTATCAGATAATAGTAAATAGTTCCTTAGTTCATAGTAAATAGTAATGACTTGTGTTGAATCATTACAAGTGCAACAATATTCCAATGTCTTTACCAAATGCAGTGTCTTATTATTTAAATATTCTTATGCTGTTGTAATAATTTGGGCCTTTCCTATTATGAATGAGAGCCTACATAACTGTATTGTTTTGGATAGTGTAAAATGATGATGAACAGAGTTGATCTTCCAGTTTTTGTATGTTTCAAAAACGTTGGACTCAACAACCAAACGCTTGGTGAATACAGTTGTGTGTGTTTGAATCAATAGACATTTATTCAATAATGTGAGGCTTTTGAATCTTAGTAATCAAAAGGAAGTTACAGGTCTGCAAACATATCTGTGAACTGAAGCATTTAGATCTGCGTAACAGTTCTTTGTAAATGATTTTTGTGAATAGGATTGTCTAATCGAGATCTGCTATTTCATAGTTACTTTTATCCTTATAGTATAAACTGGAATGAAATGGAGTTGTGCATACTTTTTGCCAAAGTACTCTTCATTATATTGAATGCTTCACTGTCAAAAATATGTGCATGGAGGTAATATATCAACCATCCTTGGTTTTGCTATATCTGATACTAGAATCAGAGGACTGTTACGTAGAACTAATATTTCAATACAAAGATACGTGTGAGCACTGGTAGATGCCTTTATAGTTTTTACGGTTTATAGGCCTCAAATTATTGTGCAAATATGTATTGATTCAAGTTGAAGTGGCATATTATTTTATTTTCGGGATTTTTAAAAATGCAATCCTGTATTTGTTTTTGCAAAATAGAAATATTTCCCATAGCTGAAATGCATACATACTCCTAATATTCCTAGCACAGACGTATGATAACATTGCTCCTCAACAGAGTTACTATGCATTCTCAGCGCATAGATGTATATTATTTGTCCTACATATCTATAGAAACTGTCGTAACACATCTCAAACTGGGAATCGAACTCATCACTTACTATTCGAATCTCTTTGCCATGCTGAGGCACTACTTCAACTACTATTCTCATTACGTGTTTTCTATCCAAAAAAAGACTGCAACCACTATTTATTACAAAAAAAGGAACAGCTACGGCTAGTCGGCTACAGTTTCGATCTGTACACGTAGAGTAATATTTCATTTAAAAAAATATTGATTTTGTAGGAAAGTATATACGCGTATTCATAAAATCATTCGAATCGTTCAACGTCATACGAATCATTCAAATCATAATCTCATAATCAAGATTTTGTCTGATCATATTCTTTTTCCATCAATCTCATATCTTCGTGCCATACTAAAAACAGTTTAAATTGTAATAATGCCACGTTTTGGACACAATTGTATAATATGAAACAGGATAGTTGCGGCGTTTCATAAATATTTGGTTGTCCAAAATGTAATTACAGACATAGAGCAAAATCGCAGTTCGCGTCTCTTTTTGTATTTCCTACTTTTCCTTTTACTTTATGTTTTTATAAAATCGACATTCAATGAATTCTATGTATCGCTATACTTTTGGCAATAGACATATACGTCACATGCGTATAATGTGAGACAGTCTATTACAGTCGAAAGGAAACAGAGACACACTTAAGGGCCCTTAAGGGGCTAGGCTTCGGTTGTTCGCAGTATGGCAGAGCGCGCTTTTTACCGACAATTTTGGGTCAAAAATGGGTTCAGGAGCGGACTTCCTGCTCTCTCATATGAAATGATTTTGGATCGGAAAAGGTCGCAATCGAAAGATGAAAGTTCAATCAAAGCGTCTGTTTCTTTCGTTTTGCGAGATTTTGTTGTTTTTCAGTTATATAAATGCGTAAAAGTTGCCGTAACACCGCACTGGCGGAGGCCCTTTTTACAGAGGTTTTTATAACTCTGCAACAGCATTGTTCAAAAAACGAAAAAAACAACCGCTTCGATTGAACTTTCGTCTTTCGATTGGGACCTTTTCCGATCCAAAATCATGTCATATGAGAGAATAGGAAGTCCGCTCCCGTGAGCATTACTTCTTGCCGGGTTTCGTCACGTTGGCACAATTACAGAACGATAAAATTGAGTACTTTAGTTCGAGCGGTCGTTCCGAGGTGGCGTCCAATTGAAAGGGCTGTTGACATAGAACTCCATGCAAAAACCGCCAAGCTGTGTGACAGCAGACAGCAAGTGTAGGATTATGCATGGACGCTACATGACAATATGAGTTTAGAGAGATGCTCTATTATTTTCATGTACGATTTTGTTTATGAAATATAACAATGGAAAGGAGAAAATGAAAAATTAAACGAGCCTGTCATGAATTTATGAAATTGCATTGCCCATAGTAAATAATAACAAAAATCTTTCAGCATATTTCTCAAATGCAGTGCCTCATCACTGAAATACTGTTACTGCACTGTAACAATTATTTTGATACAATGGAAATGAGCTTTTCCTACTATGCCAGAGGCTCCGCAAAGCTATTCTTTTTTTGATGGTGTAAAAGGATGAACAGCAGATCTTGTAATTTTAGTGTGTTTTCATAAAGTTGGATTAGGTGAACAAATCATTTGGTAAATACTCCTGTTTGAATTGAATTGATACATTTAGCAAGTAATTTGAAGCTTGCGAACCTTGGAAATCAAAAGAATATTACAGATCTCTAATATACATTTCAATTGAATCAAACATGTCTTATTCATTCTATTTATTATCTCCTATCGCAGATACAAGCAAATATAGGAAAACAGTATGTATAACAGCACTGCGTAACAGGCATGCCTACCAGAAATGTATAAAGTGATTAGTATAATATTGTCCTCAATCAGTATTTTCAAAACTAGATCAATTGTACTACAGAGTCTGAAAGTGTCCTGCATATCTGTAGACAAGTGAGCCAGATACTATTCTATTTGTCATACTTACTATGAACATGGCAAATGAAATAGGACTGAATCTAAAACTGCATAATTCTGCTTTTTACTACAAATTCTATCGTAGTAACAGTAGTATTTATAATGAACATTATTTTTTGAAGGAAAATTATCCCCTGTAATACAGTATGGCACATTACTAAGCAAATATGAAATTAGTCCAATCTATTCAATTGAAATAATTCAGATCAAAAGGTTCAAATCGAATTTGTGATTATCAAGTATTTGATCTAGAAGACCAGCTGTGTTAGAGAGTTTGAGTCCATTAGTCAGTCAAGCAATGAGGTGTCTACTTATCATACTTTTCCATAAGAAATTTATAGGATAGGTAGGTGAAGGAAGTAGCGGTGGAGGTAGTGGCCGCGAAAGCGGGACAAACATTTATAACTTTTTGATTGCATAAAGTAATATATTTCTATAACAGCAAACTAAACTAATTGTTTATTTTCATTTATTTTCTTTTTATCTACACAATCGTAGGTGTAGGGAGTTCATTCTTTGCATTGTCAAAGTACAGCCGAAAGCTTTACCTAGACCTCCACCTATAAGTCGGGCCGCTGAGAGATATCAACGAAACATCCTTCCATCTCCCAAGCATAATGACTGCCAATAAAGTATTATTTTTTATAAAATATCGTTCGACGCGTGCAGAACAAAACTGTAACTAGACTATTAGTAGTAGCTGTGCTGCCATTTTCACACAAATTAGTATGAAAATCTTGAGTACTGCCTTTGGTAAAGCAAGGCATCCCTCTCATAGAACAAGTATTTCAATAATAGTTCCAGTATTCCGTTTGACTTGTGTGATCGTTTTTATACTCATATATAGAAAGCACATTGTTCCATCACATATGAGCACATTAAAATGTACATTCATAGTAATCATATTGATGAGGAGAGATCAGAAGGAACATGTACGTAATTGTGGCTCGCTGGAGGACCGATTCTCATTTTGCTAAAAGAAACTTTCTCTTACGTTTGTCAAAGTTTTGCAAACAACATATTACTTTCTAGATTCTCCGCAGGCGAGCTCTTTATTATAAGCCATGCTGGACTGGGTTCTTTTTGAGTGAATGGACTATGGGTATATAAGACATTTACAAACTCTGTATCACAACAGATTTTCTGGTTATCGCAATGATTGGACTGATTGAACCAAATACTTGGTACACGCAACCATTGCAACTTGAGTAGCTACACATTTACAGAATAATTTGAGGTTTACAAATCTTCAAAATCATAAGAGAGTCATTACAGGTCCTACGACAGATATGTTCTAGGTACATTGAAACATTGATTGTGTGTAATATAGCACTATGAGAAAGCCCTGCAGATGTGTTATTGATTAAACACAAAACAGCTATGTTCACCAAGTATTTGGTAGAAACAGCCTGCGCCAAACACCAAAACTGGAGATCATTTGTCACCAATTTTTTCTGCTCTAAAAAAACATAGACATAGGGGAGCTTTCTCCTCTACATCGTGACATCGTACTGCATTTACTAAACACGTTGAAAGATTCAATTGCGGTTTCTTATTCAAACGCTACATTTGCAAATAATTCGTCAATGTTCTGCGACATGCCTATTCCCGGACTAAAATCTTGGAAGTACGTCTTTAGAGTAATATTCGTCACATTACATTGACAAATGTCACTCTCGATAGATACTTTCAAGATTTTTGCTCTGAAATAGACACTTAGCCTTATTTGCTTGTCAAACAAGACCTGTCAGTACGGACAACGCCAGCAGCTCCATCTCGCATTTTTTTCACGTTCAATATCTGTAGGTAACACGGTCGCGCGTCCGAAAACGCATCAGTAATTGCCGGCCAGCCAAATCTCCAAAAGTCACGTGCCTAGCCTACCCCCTTAAGCCCCTCTAAACCCATAACACTTTTAAATTAACATTATGAGTACTATTTTATTTGCCACCGCTTTCCCGATTTCGCCGTTCTCGTTGGCTGGTCAGGAAAGCGGGGAATCTTCAACCGAGCCTCCTCTCTGAATCCCGAGTCCTCTGGGCGCTTAAAGGGCGCCAGGCCCCGTGACCGAGACCAAAATTTATAAGAATATGCTACCCAGAGGAGATGGAAAACTCGAGCGAGAGAGAAAGCTCGATGGGAAACGCGAATGTTGGCCCGGCTGGCCAGATGTAATGGGAGAGGAGCGGGGAACAAGGGAGGTCGGTGACGACACACTGGGCGAACAGATAGCTAAATAATGTTATTCAGAAATAGAGTTAAATAACAGCGCCCTGTTTATTTATGTCGGGCGGACCGACGGTGTTACAACTAATTAACCTACGGCAAATCGAGCTAACGCGCTCTCGATCCTAGGCCACAAGGGCCCCTGTACAATTTAACCACGCGGTAGGGAAATGCGTCGCGAGCGATCGACAGATGGTCGGTCGATTACCGGACTGCAATAATTAATGAAGCCGAACTTCAGCGGACGATGTACGCCGCAAATCTCAAGAGGAACGCACGCCCGTTCGAACGGGCTATCGATCGCGAATCCCGGTAACAAGTGGCCAGATGGCGGCCACTTTATTCGGCGAACGCAGTCTAATGTGCTACCACGCGACTCAGATGCGAAGTGCGAAGTGGCACCAAGGAAGGCAGGGCACAAACAGGCTTATTAAACTCTAATAGCAAATACAACAAGTACGAGGAACCCGACTACTGGGCTCGGAACTTTAAGCAAAGATCCCAAAGGATAGGGGAAGAGGGCGTGAGGCTTACCGTAATCTAAATTCGGCCGATGTTAAATGCCGATTTCCTCCTTAATCCAGGCTCTCTGGTCCCTATGGAAACTCCAGTCGTCTGGCTATGGTTGTAATTTTAGGAATTCTGGCTCTCTCGCTCTCTCGTCACACTCACTATAGGCACAAAGAAAATCGCTCGGAAAAAACGCTACGGCTAGCTAACGCTCCAGTGGTCGCAATCTGAGTGACGAGAGAGAGCCCCTAATTCGCTAAGCGGCCTCACACCCTCAGCGCCGCTACCCCCGAATCTTCCCGTGGCTCCATCCGTTAGACGGTGTCGAAATCGATCCCGCGCGTTAGGACTGACTTCGACCTCATGTATCGACCGCCTTGGGCGATCCGACGAGCTGAGCAGGTCGAACATCAAGAGTGACGGGCATCCAACGTCGTCACCTCGCCGTCCCTCGGTTGGTTGTCCCTCCTCAGGGGCGTTTCCAGCGTCGGCTGGATGGGCCCCAGCTTATCCGGCCTGGCAGGTTGCGCATCCCTGTGAGCCGGACTCTCCTCCTCGCCTACACGGATAGCCGTCCCACTAGGTGGCTCAGTCCGTCGCGCCTACCTAGGTGCCTCTCGGCGTTCCAATTCGCATTAATGCCTGTTATTTTTGCCTGTGCCTGCCTTGGAGCGACGATGTCGGGTTAGCCCGCGCGCACGAGTGTGTGAGAGAGAGAGACACGGCGGGCGTTCGCCCGGCCTCCCTTGCTGGAGCGAGGAGTACTTGTGGCGAGGTAAACTAGCCCCGTCACATATTCTACAGCCGGAGGAGGTAGTAGAAATCATGCCAACTTTCAATGATATTATAAAGTGTCAACGCTGCAATTTCACGTATCGTTCCCCTTATTAACTTCTAAACGCGACGCTAATAATTGGACGTCTCAACGAGACTCCGATCGTAGGGCGAAATTCTGCCCGCTGTCCCACACATCTCTGCAGTAGCGAGCAGGTGGAGCGGCAAATTTGAAGCCAAAGGGAATGTTACGTATAAGAAAGTTGTACGACGTATGTCGCACGCTTCCACTCACAATTAATTTAAAATTTCTAAAGAAAGTATTGCTTTGACTGATTACTACATAGCGAAATTTCTCTGCGGTTGCGTTACGTGGCGATCGCGCTACGAAGAGATCAAAATGCAATGTTATATTACAATTATTTTCTTCCCATGGCATGCAGATTCATCCCCTGCAATGATTGACACATGAACGTTTCCACCCTGTATAGTTAGTATAACTTTATGGAAATAATCAAACTCATCCCTACTCAAGGTCTAACACAAATAGTATCAGGAGACTCGGTAGAGTCTGGCGCCAAGTAGTTAGCTATAGCTATACAGCGCGAGACGCCAAGACTACTTATCCCGACGTGTAGCAGTTTTCGATCGATATAAAACTTTCACCTCGATTTCCGAAAAAGTTACAGCTTGCAGGCATAACTTATGAATTAAGCACAGCCTAATTTATTTTTCTGAATCAAATAAGCCAAAGAGCAAGGAAATTGGTCCATGCGTTCAAGAGATATGAATTTCCTCCTCTTATTTTTTCATACGAAAACGATTCAGAAGAAGATTCAGACCAAAAATGTCGATCACATATTTTCCACGCTAGGTGGCAGAATGTTCATATATTTCTAGCTGCGAGATGATGTTATGTTAGAGAGAGAAGGCAGATGTGAGATGATGTTAGAGAGAGACGATAGACATTAGAAAGAGACTAACACAAATGGGTAGATGTCTTATTTCCTTGACGTTCGAGTGCTTGGTTATGTAGTCTATTTTATGACAGGAATATCTGACGCAAGGATATCTGACAAATTTAACAGTTTTATTCATACTAGTCGTGGAAAATTAGTACTGCTCATCAAGTTTCAAGCCTGTCGCTTAAGTCGTTCTTAGCCAACACATTTGACAAGCTCCACACTTTTCACATGTGTTGAATGAACAGAGAATGTATAATTTAAGCGAAGGACTCCAAATTTGTTGGACAAATACATATGAGTTGCCAATAGATAGCATGCCCTTGAATTGCATATAATTAAGACCAACGCTTCGTATGTTACATTATACAGATAAGTTGTACCTTCCTCCTATTTGTTACATTGTTGAAGCATTAAACTTGTCAAATGGGTAATAACAAATTATATTTTTATTTTACCGATTAACTAACAAAAAGAACTGAAATCCCCCCAAAACCATTAAAATGAAAATAAACACCAAGTAGTCCCCACCCCCTCCATCATCCCGGCCCCCAACCCACCAACCGTGTCAAAATTATTTAAAAATTACCAAAAATAGAAATGGATATCATTGGTGAACGAAAGCCAAGTTATAATTCTAAATAATTCTAATAACTAATAACGTACAAGAAAGCCAAGTTTTCATTCAAAGATACCTCGAGTTAACTCGCATTAGCAATTAACAATAAATTCACAATAAATTAGCGATTAACAATAATTGAAAAAACTTGGCGTGTGCGCGCTTGCCGTCCTGAAGTGCTCGCCTTCCTCCTTACCCACCCTAACCTTACTCCTTGTCTCTTTCAACACTTCTTCACATCTCTCCACTAATTCTTCCCTCACCCCTCTCTTTCTCATTGCCCATATTATTAGTACCTCCCTGTCCACCAAGTCGAACGCCGCTTTCAAATCTATGAACATAACCACCAGCCTCCTGCCTCTTCTTCTCACTTTTCTGTTGATCAAATAGTTCAACACATACACGTCGTCCATTCACCCTATCCCCCTCCGGAAACCTGTTTAACCCGGTGGCAGTAGTCCTTTCATCACTATCTCCTCCCTCAACCGTAGCGCTAGCACCGCTGCGTACACCTTATACGCTGTCTGCATCAGTGTTACCCCCCTACAATCTTCTATCCTCCTTCCATTCTTCCAGTCAACCTTCCCCTTTCCATAACTTATTGCATATTATCCACATCCAATTCTCTACCTCCGTCACGCCGAACTTCCAAACCTCTCTCGGTATCTCTTTCAGCCCCCTCAGCACTTTACTCAATTCTTCCATTTCTATTTTCCCCTCTTCCTCCTCCCTTCCCTTTTCCCTACCCCCTTTCTCAGCTTCCACCCCACACCTCCTAACACACCCCTGAAATAATCATCTCATTCCTCCATTCTTATAGTTTCATCTACCCCTTTTCTCACTTTTCTTCCCTTGCTCACCACCCTCCCCACTTGCCTTTCCGTCCTTATTTCCTCTACCTCTTTCACGACGTTTTCGTTTCCCTTTTCTTCTTTCCCTCGCACAATGGTCCTCCCTATCAGGAGACTCGGCAGAGTCTCGCGCCAAGTAGTAGTTATATATATAGTACAGCGCGCGACTACCGAGGATACTTATCCCGAAGTGTAGCGATTATCGTCTGCTATAAAACTTTCACCTCGATTTATGTAAAAGTTACAGCTCCAAGGATTTATTTCTGAATTTTGTATTTTTTCGTTGATTTTTCTGAATCGAATGAGTCAAGAATCAAGCGAATCGGTTCAGTCGTTCAGGAGATATGAATTTCACCTCGTTATTATTCTCGTAGTAAAGGCAAGGCGGATTAAGAGTCATGGGATTCATGCAGAATTCCTAAAAATGTAACTTTCACTTTTTTCATACGAGATGGCAGCAATCAGAAATGCTGCGGGCTGCGGAGATAATATGGCTGTGTTGTGTTTACGTTACCGACACGTTGGTTAAGCCGGTTGTGCCATGGCTGGTTATGTGACACAGTCCGATTATTCCGATTTTATTTTTATTATTTGCTTTTCAGGTTCAATTCTTTATTTAGTTAATAAAAAAGCATACTATCCTTGCCCTTGTCCCTGTTATCTTGTGACTATTGAGAATTATGAAATGTCAAAAGTGTTAAGTGCGTAATTCACAGATCACTGTTCACTGTATTTGGTAAATAAGTGCTCATTATCAATAACTAAAATTCTCAAGTGTCTAGCATATGAATCTTTTAACCAATAATTAGTTAGCAATTATTTAGAATTTAAGGGAATGCTAGCTATTGGTAATCAGTAGTTGCTTACGTAGACTAATTTCAGCACTTTAGGTTTGCACTCTGTCAGCTAGGCACTTGATAGTCAGGATACATAAAAAAACTAGACTGAGAATGAGAGAGCTTGCATATATAGTTTATCAAATATAACTTGTAAAGTATTAAGTCAAACCCTTTACAATTTCAGTAGATTCTGGCTATTGATAATCGCTCCTTTGCTAATCTGAATCATTGTTTGATTTTATGTTTTTAGTGTTATACTATTAACCAAGCGATATGCTCATACGCAGCCTAATTTAGTGTGGTTGTATCGAGACTGTCAAGTTTGTTGCTCAAGGCACGCTTCAGCTAAAGAGCTAAAATGATTAAGTGATTGTTGTGCTACGCACTGAACAATTTTCAGACCTTTAAATCAAACTAATTTCAGCAGTTTAGGTTTGCGCTCCATCAGCTAGGCACTTGACAGTCAGGAATAACTTGTAAAGTATTAAATCAAATTATTTCTAATTTCATTACATTCTAGCTATTAGGAATCTCTCTTTTGCTAATCTGAATCATTGTTTGATTTAATGCTTTACAATTAAAATATATAAACCAAGCCAAATGCTCATACGCAGTCTAATTTGTATCTTGACTGTCAAGTTCATTGTTCAAGGAACGCTTCAGCTAAAGAACTAAAATGATGTAAGCAAGTACTAATTACCAATCACATGTCGTTTAGGGATATAATAGCTATTGGTAATCAGTACTTGTTTAGCAAATTTCATTACTTTAGATTGTGTGCTCCGTGACCTATGCATTTGGTACTGATATTTGGTATATACAGATATACCGAAGTTAAAGTGTGTATGAGGGTGTAGCTTATCTAATCTGCAATTTAAATGCACCCTAGCTATTGAGAATCAGTAAACAGGTGCTAATTATTACCAATTACTAGCATGCTTCTAACTTCCAACAGACTAAAGTTAAAATTTTAAATTATATTAGGCAAGCTGTAAATCTCATATTGTTTAACTTCGGAATATTGAATTTGTTAAGTGCAAGCTATATATTATGTAGGGAATCTATATTCTCACATTCAGCTCAATTTCTTAGATCTCCTCCTATGTGCATGATTAAGTTATAAATACATTGTAACATTAAACTTACATTATAACATAAACATGCACATAGGTGATGGTGCATATTTGAACATTTTAATACAATTTTACTTTTACATTTATTAATTAAACCATTGATAAATACTTTGAATTTTTATTGTCTTTATTGTTAAGCATTAACTAACAAAAAGGCATGAAATCCGTCCAAAAACATTAAACTGTAAAAAAAATGCGCCAAGTAGCAGTTTGATTTTCCCACAAAATTGAAACATTGATAAATAATTAGAAATCCCGCGCAGTGGCTTAGAGGGATAAGTGCTCGACCCGTAATTAGCGGGGCTCGGGTTCGATCCCAACACCTGTCATCGCTGATTTTTCAGCACGTTCACGCACTGCGCGGGGGGTGGTTCGGATTCCACCTTAAAAATAGTAGGTCCACCCGGTATGAGCATAAGTTTGGCGTCCTCCCCTGCCTTATGGACGCTCATACTGGGTTTGGTATGTGAATGCAGGAGGTATTCCATACCCGTCGCAAACCCTGAGGGGAGTGTCGACGTTAATCAAAAACGAACGAACGAACGAATGATAAATAATTAGAAATTTGATTGTCTTTATTGTAAAGCATTAACTAACAAAAAGACATGAAATCCGTCCGAAAACATTAAAATGTAAGAAAATGCGCCAAGTAGCAGTTGGATTTCCCCCAAAATTGAAATATAACAAAAAAGATAATAGACATCATACAAGAAAGCCAAGTTTTCATTCAAAGATACCTCGATTTAATTCGCATTAGCAATTAATAATAAATTAACAATAAATTAGCGATTAACAATAAAAAAACTTGGCGTGTGCGCGCTTCATTGCGAGGTAAAAAGATAATGGGAAACTGATTCAAACCCAAAACTGACTTTACTAGAATTTATTTACTTAATTTATTTAATAAATTAATTAATTAATTTCTTAAAATTGTGCATGTTATTAATATTTTATATAAATACAATTGTTTGTAAAGTTAATACATTGTTTTGGTTACAGGATCATGCACTGTACCAGTAGTCGATTGTGATAAAAAGTATTACAATTCTCAATTTAAAATGGATATGAAAATGGAAGATTACCTAAGCTACTGGAAAGGTCACGGAAACAAAGTACTCCCTGAAGCTACGGAAATACTATATTTAAAAGATTGGCACTGCAAGAAACAATTTCCCAATACTCCCACTTATGAAACGCCGCATTACTTCTCGTCCGATTGGTTAAATGAATATTACACTGCTAACAGTGATCTGGATGATGATTACATGTTTGTTTACATGGGACCAAAAGGAACATGGTAAAGAAATTGTTAACGCTTTATAATTTTTAGGTATGACCGTAAACAAAGACGCAGACGGATTTCGCGGAACCGTCCCCCTTTTCTCAATTGTCCTCGTACCACCGCCCAGATGTTGCGGAGACATTTTCGTCTACAGCTCGGCCCTCCTGACATTATGGCCGTCTCGGCCATATCACTAGTTTAGGAAATAAGACACGAATGATACTTAATTACTAACATAGGGCTTCATTCTATCAGCGCTTACAGTATCGGTATAGGGCGTTTGCGTGACTTGAAATCCTTCGATATCGGCTATAATGTATCAGTCATTATCAAGAACACGGTTCACCTCATAAGGCCCTCAAAACATGAGAATTAGCTTCTTGTTATCGCCAGGGGTAACATCGGTGTTACATATAATCACATAATCACACGCTTGGTAGGCGATAGCATTTTTCCACTTTTTATTATAATATCGCTTATTCGTAAGCTGAATCCGGACGATTTCCGCAGCAGCGGCGTCTCTAATTTTTCCGAGGTCTCTATCCTCATCGCCGTACGAGCCTAAAATGGCACGGATTTTATGAGGCACCACGCCAACTTGATCAATGCCGAATAATAGTTTACTTGGGGTTCTCGATATCAACTAAAACTTGATCCCATTTTGATGAATTCTCACATAACTTGGCCACCTTGGGCGTAATGACGTGATTCAACCGTTCGACTTATCCGTTCGCCTGAGGCGTACCGACGACTACTAACACGTATCAACTAACAGAGTAACTCCTCTGTCACGAAATCGCAAAATGACCTGGACTCGAAGCAAGTTCCCCTATCGCTTATCAGACGCTTAGGTCGACTGTAAGTACGGAAGTAACTTCTTAAATCACAGATTGTTTCTTCGCTTTTCGTGGTTTTGCACGAGTACAATTTAATAAATTTCGCTTTTGCCAATGGACCATAATGGTCGACATGAATGGTCTGAAAAGGTAACTTTTCTTTGGGAATGATATGCAAATAGCTCTCTGCCTTCCCGGAAGGCGTAGAGTACTCGACACACATTAAACAATTAGAGATATAAGCCTTCACCCTCTCTTTCATATTCGGAAACCAATAGACTTTGTTTATTATATGGCTCACTGCTTTATCTGGTCCAACATGTCCAAGATCGTCGTGACAAGTGCGAATGATGTTATCCCCTATGCAATGAGGAACGTAAAATAGTAATTTTTCCTGCTTGTTTTTACGATATACTAATCCATCTCTCAATTCAAAGAATCGATCCTCACTCTTCTCCAATTTTTCACGAATTTTACGGATGTCTGTATCTGTTGAATAATCATTCTTATGTCATTAATCATGGAGCCCTAGTGAACCTGCTCATCATCCGCTCCACACATAACCCCTCCTGCCACCTTTTTTTTTCGTGAGGAAATCCTCATAGACACCCCGCCGGCCTGGTGGGAGCGACGGGGTAGTGCCGGACTCTTACCGACACCGTGCCGCCCCAGTAAGCGCCGCGGCAATGAGCTGCCGGCTTTAACTCCTCGACCGACCGGCCCGTGGGAACTCCGCCCCCGCCCCGGAGATCGCGACGACCCGCGTAGGTCCTCGCGTCCCCCGCCGCCAGGATATCCAGGGGCGGAAACCTCGCTAAGAGGGTCGCCGACGCCAGAGAGATCGCGCGGCAACCCCGCATGACCCTGACGGCCATCCGACGCAGTACCCTGAGTAGCAGGGCACAATTGCGCCGATTGGCCGCCAAATCGTCCGCCCAGACTGGGCGGATCCCCCAGTCGGACCCCTTTCCACAGTCCCCCGATGTTGGGCAGCAGGCGACCCAAAGCGCCCGCCGCCTTCTCAACTCGGGGCATTAGCCGGTCCAATGAAGCGCGCACACGCCAAGATTGTTTGTATTGGTAATCGGTAATTTATTGTTAATTTATTGTTAATTGCTAATGCGAGTTAAATCGAGGTATCTTTGAATGAAAGCTTGGCTTTCTTGTATGATATCTATTATCTTTTTTGTTATATTTCATTATATATTATATTTGTTACATTTTTGTGGGGAAATCCAACTGCTACTTGGCGCATTTTCTTACATTTTAATGTTTTTGAACGGATTGAGCTAGTATGGATGATTTTATTTCGACAATGAGGCAGAGAAAGAGTCCTTCGCTCGAGGTGTTCATCAGCAACCTCGGACGAAGCACGTGACTGCGAGTTAGAATAGTCGAAGTTACATTCAGATGTTCGCTAGCTCGACGCAGATGACCGGCAGTAGAATTCTACAGATTCACTACAATTGACTCTTGGCTGATTTCGTTAGCCCGCAGGAAGATCTCAGTTTACATAATCACGAATACCAGAAAGAATTGAAGCTCAGAATGGTCTAGACAACAGATTGAAAATGGAAACTTACAGTCGAAAGCGCGAAATGGCCTGAAGGGCCGAGAAACAGCGAATCTCTAGCTGGGATCTCACAAAGAAGTCCCTCACAGAAGCTAGAGAGGAAGGTGTTCGCTTACCGCTAATAATCTGCCAAGAGGGTACGCCGCTAGTAAAGAAGGATCTGGGAATCGCGAATGCTCCTTCCTTCCTTCCTTCCTTCGTCCGTACGTTAATGCGTCGTTATTGGATCGCTAGTCGGCAGTCGGTAGTCGCTCAGTTAGTTTTCTTTCGCTCGCTCACTTCGACGGTCAGCACAAAAGTGCCGAATTCTGCGCGCTATTCCCTAACGTTCGTCTAGCTGTCTTTGTCTCCGAAATCGATTACTATTGGTCGCCGAATCCTACGGCGCGCGCAGGGTTCCCTGTGCCCTCGGGTGGACGACGCCAGGGCCGTAGGCCCACTGTGCGCCAACCCTGCCTCGTCGCGACGACAATTGGTCAAGCCTCCCACAATGCAGGGTGCTTCGGGATCGCCTGCCTCACCGCCCGGTTCCTCCAACGATAACCAGTCGTCTTCGGACACCTTTGGAGACTGCTGATCCCCTTAATGTCCACCCTGGTCGGGCCGAGTTCCTCTGGGCTGGCAGATTTGGCGATTACGGGTGCTGTGGGTCGATGGTCGCCCCTGAGTTGCTTCTCCCCCTTATTGGCTCAGACGAATTTGCAGGCGTTAATATTGCGTCTAGATCGCTAGTCTTGTCCTTATTGGAGGCGCTTTTCTCTAATATCGTGCGGCGCTAGTTTTAAACTGGTGGAGATAGCTGTTTGTGACTTACTTCTAAAAACGTAACGTCACAACTCTCCCCACACACCAAAAAGGACCGATGGTCCGCCCGCGAATTTACTCTAAGTCCACTGGTTTGTTCGTGACTCTAATAGGATGAGAGTTGGCCCGTGCCTGCAGACACGAGTAACGTCACAACTCTCCCCACACACCAAAAAGGACCGAAGGTCCGCTCGCGAACAAAACCATTCCTTAATTCCCTGCGTCTCCAATAAGGTATCTCCATAGCCACAAAACAAACATAAATAACTCAAAAAACTGAAAACCTACTGGCGTTTATTGCAAGGTATTGCATTTATCGATAATAATTGCCGACAGTAAGTCCTTTCTTATTATTGAAGCCAATTCTAGATCTTTCTGCTGGCTTTCCTATATCGCTAATTCTTTCCTAATACTGGAGTGGTACTTTCGTTCTGCTGAGTTTCCTTCGATAGCATTCCTCTGAATCCTGCGATAGTTTCTGGGGCCTGTCTCCTTCGGACTGTCTTTTATTATTTGTGCTAATGCACACCTGAAAAGCTTATAAATCCGGGACTAGGTGCTTCAGGGTTAAATTAGTTGGCCTGTGTACGTGAACAAAATATTCTCTTATTGCCTATTTCTTTGGACTATAATGTGAAGAAGCGACCTTGGTCGCTAGTAGATATAGTTTCGCTAGTAGGAGGAACAAAGAAAATATAGGTCCCGTTTCTCCGGGGGTGAACACAAGTTGGGCGCTAGTAGGAGGTGTGTCGTACGGACTAGGGGAACGTTAGTGGAGGATTCGCTAATATTCTCTCTTTTGGAGTCGCTGCTCGTAGTTATTGCGTTTTATTCGCCATTCATCTCGGCAATTTGGGCAGGATTTCATCGTCCAGCCCATTTCGCCGCAGTGGCGGCAAAAAACGCGCCTGGGTTTTTGGCAGCTGGAGAAACGGTGTCCACACCCGCCACAACTCCAGCATTTTTCACCTAGATACCATGGCTGGATGGTCAGTGGGCTGGTTGGTCTTGACGGGTTTGATTGTGCTTTCGCCGCTAATGGGCGAATCGTTTCCCATCGTGATTGGGCGGATTTCGTGCGGGTGTCCGCTAGTTTAGTCGTCGTTGTTTCCCGCGGTTGTAGGAATGCGCACGAGTGGACTGTGCATCTTCTACCGCTTGGTTTTGGGAACGGCTTTGTGGTGCGTGTTCTTTGGTTGAATCGTGGGGTTAACTGTATATCCGACAGACAGCGGTAGCAATAACTGGTGTCGGGTGAGGGCGATCTTACGCGCCTGGTGTTTGGGGCGCTAGTACTTGTCCCCTTGTACCGATTATCGAATATCGGGATGACTTCTTCTTTTTGGGTCGCTTGTGTCGGTGTCGTCCTTGGTTTCCGTAGGTCGAGATGATTCGGCAATGGTTGGTGCCTTGGGTGGGTGCCACGGAAGGATTATGGCCCCGGTCAGACAGTGTGTGTTCTGTCTTGCCACTGGCGGACGCTAGTCGCTAGTCGCGCCAAAATTGTATCCCCATCTGCTTGGCCCATAGTACTTCGGGTTGATAGGGCACAATCCTCATGTCCATCTCTGATGTTGTGTTCGGTACTGCGGTACTGGTTCTGAGTTAGTCTGGTGGGGTTAAGGGGCTAGACTCCGGTCGTCGCGGTACTGCAGAGTCGTTGTGTTACCGGCAAAATTCGGCCGAAATATGGGTTCAGGGTTTCTCTTCTTTCTCGCTTATATGAAATGATTTTGGGTTGTGAAAGGTGTCAATCGAAAGAGGAAAGTTCAATAAAGGCGGCGGTGCCAGTGGTCTTATGAGATTATGTTTTTTAGTAATTCTAATGTCCCAAATGTGGCCCAAACCGCTATGACGGAGACCTTTTTCTCGTGTGTTTTTATGGCACTATAACAATTTTGTTTCGAAAACTAACACCACCGCCGCTTTGATGGAACTGTTTTGTACCGATTGCAAGCTTTTACAACCTAAAATACTTTCTCACAAGCAAGAAAAGACGCGAGCCCTGGACCGTTGCTTTGTGATGTTCTATCGCCATATTGTCGATATGTAGATCAATATAAGTGAGTACTTTAGTTCAGCCAGCGCTTTCGACGCGGCGCCTGAGTGAGAAGGCTACTCTGCGCTGTTTGACAGCTTTGACAGCAAGTTCTGGGGTTAGGCATACACGCGATGCAGATATACTTCCCAGAAATATAATTTTACAGGAATGCCCTACCCTTGTACTTATGTTTTTTAGCTGCGGAATCTATCGGATTCTAGTAAATAGTGCAACAATTTTCCAATGTCTTTACCAAATGAAGTGTCTTGTTGTTTAAATATTCTTATGCTGTTGTATTAATTTCGGCAGTTCCTACTATGACTGAGAGCCTCCATAACTATGTTGTTTTTGATTCTACATATAAAATGATCATGAACAGTTGATTTTCCAGTTCTTGTATGTCTCCAAAAAGTTGGACTCAACAATCAAACGCTTGGTAAATACAGCTGTTTGAGTTTGGATCAATAGACATTTTTTCAATAATGTGAGGCTTTTGAATCTTAGTAACCAAAAGGTAGTTATAGGTCTGCAAACATATCTTTGAATTGAAGCATTTAGATTTGCGTAATAGTTCTTTGCAAATGATTTTTGTGAAATGGATTGTCTAAACGAGATCTACTATTTCATTGTTACTTTTATCGTTATAGTATAAACTGGAATGAAATGGAGTTGTGCATACTTTTTGCCAAAGTACTCTTCATTGTATTGAATGCTTCACAGTCAAAAATATATGAATGGAGGTAATATATCAACCATCTTTGGTTTTGCTATATCTGATACTAGAATCAGTGGACTGTTACGTAGAACTAATATTTCAATACAAAGATACGTATGAGCACTGGTAAATGCCTCTATAGTTTTTAAGGTTTATAGGCCTCAAATTATTCTGCAAATATATATTGGCTCAAGTTGAAGTGGCATAATATATTATTTTCTAGCTTTTTAAAAATGCAATCCTGTATTTAGTTTTTACAAAATAGAAATATTTCCCATAGCTCAAATGTATACATACACCCTAATGTTCCTAGCACAGATGTATGATAACATTCCTCCTCCTCAACAGAATTACTATGCATTCCCAGCCCATAGATGTATATTATTTGTCCTGCATATCTATAGAAATTGTCATAACACATCTCACACTGGGAATCGAACTCATGACTTACTATTCGAATCTCTTTGCCATGCTGAGGCACTACTTCAACTATTCTCATTACGTGCTTTCTTTCCGAAAAAAGACTGCAACCATCATTTATTACAAAAAAAGGAACAGCTACGGCTAGTCGGCTACAGTTTCGATCTCTACACGTAGAGTAATATTTAATTACAAAAATTATTGATTTTTTAGGAAAGTATATACGCGTATTCATATAATCATTCGAATCGTTCAACGTCATACGAATCATTCAAATCATAATCTTCAAGATTTTGTCTGATCATATTCTTTTTCCATCAATCATTCAAGGCACTTGCTGTGGTAATATTGCTGGAAAACTTTGAAAGAAATATATTCGAGACGAATTGAGAACCTGTTTTTCTGTGTAGTATATAGTATATGTGATTGAACTGTAAATGTAAGATTTCTTAGGATTTTATATTGTAGTAAAGTGAATGTTAGATTTAAATTAGTTTCTCATTGGTTTCTTACCTCGCAATGAAGCGCGTACACGCCAAGTTTTTTTTTATTATTGTTAATCGCTAATTTATTGTGAATTTATTGTTAATTGCTAATGAGAGTTAACTCGAGATATCTTTGAATGAAAACTTGGCTTTCTTGTATGTTATCAGTTATATCTGAATTATAACTTGGCTTTCGTTTACCAATGATATCCATTTCTATTTTCGGTAATTTTTTAAATGATTTTGACAAGGTTGGTGGGTTGGGGAGCCGGGACGGCGGACTATTTGGCGTTTTTTTCATTTTAATGGTTATGGGGGGATATTCTTTTTCTATCAATCTCATATGTTCGTGCTATACTAAAAACAGTCTAAATTGTAATAATGCCACGTTTTGGACACAATTGTATAATATGAAACAGGATAGTTGCGGCGTTTCATAAATATTTGGTTGTCCAAAATGTATTCACAGACATAGAGCAAAATCGCAGTTCGCGTCTCTTTTTATATTTCCTGCTTTTCCTTTTACTTCATGTTTTTATAAAATCAACATTCAATGAATTCTATGTATCGCTATACTTTTGGCAATATACATATACGTAATATGCGTATAATGTGACACAGTCTATTACAGTCGAAAGGAAACAGCATGCGATAGACATCGCGAGCAGCTCCATCTCGCCCGTCAAATTCTGTAGGTAACACAGCGAGCGGCCAACTCGCTAAAAGTCACGTGGGTACCCTAGCCCCTTAAGTGGAACCGGAGTTAGTCATTGGTGTATAATGTTTTAGATATTGCACATGAGATTTGCCAACTAATTTGCCCTGAAGAGTAGACAGTTTAAAGACAGTAGGAGAAAGCTTTTTAGATAGACGGAAAGGCCCGTGAAACTTAGAAGCTAATTTTGCTGCTCTATGTTGTGCAGCAGACGATAATACACGCTGGCGTTTTACTACCAGATCACCTACTTGGAAGGTTGATACTTGGCGATTTCTATTATAACATTTGCTTTGTTGTTCGTACGCTAATTCGAGGTTTTCCGTAACCCATTCTCTAATAAGGTTCACGTCGGAAACTCGCCTTTTCCATTCGGTAGTATTTTTTATTGAAGTTGGGCCAACGCTAGTGTGTTGCTCCCTCTTACTACAGTTCAATGGCAATGGGTCTCGACAAAAATTTAAAAAAGCTGGCGAAGTTTGGAGAGAAGTATGATACGAGGTGTTATACGCGAAACGAAAGTGCGGTAGTCTTAAATCCCAATTCCTATGATCGGTGCCTATGAATGCAACGATCATAGTCTTTAGTATTCTATTCACGCGTTCAACTGGGTTAGCCTGCGGGTGGTACGATGAAGTTGTAGTGTGCATAAAACCATATTGCTTCGCTAGATCCTCGAATACTTTATTTATGAATTCTGTCCCATTGTCCGTTAATAGGGTTTTGGGTGCTCCTCATCGTGAGAAAATGATATCTTCTAGGGATTCCAAGATAGATTTCCCTGTTGCAGCTGGTAATGGACAGCATTCTACCCATTTGGTGAACAGATCTTGGACGACTAGTAGATATTGGTTGCCTGTTAGGCTCTTCGGAAATGGCCCCATCATATCTGCGGTAATCATAATCCAGGGTTGATCGACTTGTCGTTGTCCCATGAGGCCGGTTGGTGTTACCTGTTCAACCTTGGTAAACTGACAGGTCTGGCATCTCTTAATAAAGTTTGTAACTGTCGAAAACATTCCGGGCCAATAGTAACGCAACCGTAGTCGGTGATATGTCTTTTGTATGCTTGAGTGTCCTGCTTGAGGTTCTTCGTGGGCTTCCTTTAAAACCGCTAGCCTGTCTTGTTTTGGTAGCGCTAGTTTCCATTCCTGGAGGTCTTTTCCTAGGACTCCTTGGAACAGTGTATTCGGTCGGCGATAATATAATTGAGCATTTTCAATCTTCCAGGCAGGGAATTTTTCCGGGCTTTTGGTAACGTCCAATACTTTCTGATTATACCAACCATCTTTGACTTTAGCTGAAGCGATCATATTGATTGGGTCGTACATTCTCGATAGTGCATCAGGCACTCGGTGTAGTGCGCCTTTTTGGTGGACGATATCGAAATCGTACTCTAAAAGTTCTAATGCCCATCTCCCCGTCGGATTTTTACCGACTTCGAAAAGGAGGAGGTACTCAATTCGATCGCTATTTTTTTTTTTTTTTTTTTTAATGTTTGTCCGGCGAGAACTCTGAGATGGGTGGACCGATCGGGATGAAACCATACCTATCTTATAGAGGATGCTCACAGCTTGGTCCCAATATAAATTTTGTCGAAATTGTTTAACATTAACCATTGTTATTGCTTAAAAAACAAATTTTTCGCTGATTTCGCGTTTCTACTACAAATTTCGTTTGTCCGGCGATATTTCCGAGATGGATGGACCGATCTTGATGAAACCTTGCCTATCTTATAGAGGATGCTCACAGCTTGGTCCCAATATAAATTTTTCCCAAAATGTTTAACGTTAACCATTGTTGTTGCTTAAAACTCGAATTTTTAGTGGCTTATAAGTATCAACTAAAATTTCGTTTGTCCGGCGATATCTCTGCGATGAATGGACTGATCGTGATGAAACCTTTTATATCTTATAGAGGATGCTCGCACTTTGGCCCCAATATAAATGTGTCCGAAATTCTTTAACATTAACAACTGTTATTGCATAAACACCGAACTTTCCATTGTCGATTGGTAACTTATAAGGGTAGTTCTCGCGGTAAACCCTCTTGCATAAATTTCGGAATGTACAAGCTTTTCTTTCTTCAACAAATTTGGCTACATTTCTTCGTCTATAACTGTTACACCAGTGCAACGATGAAATTCAAAATGAAATCGACCACGAACCATCAATTTGTTGATTTCCTATACTAAAAAGCATTAAATAAAAAAATATATTTTAAAAAAAATGTGACCGACTTCGAAAACTGACAGAGTTCCAGAGAGCTGAAAACTAAAAGAGCTGAAAAGTAAAAAACAAGCAACACAAAAAATGCCCTGAAAAGTAAAAAATAACTTCTTGTTGTCATGGATACAAAAATTTGCATTAAGCCTAAATATTTTGCAACTTTTCGGAGGCGGCGCAAATATAAGTAAAGTATTACAAAAGTCACGAAATCCTCACACTCAAATCTGGAAATACTCGTGGTCTCTATGTACATATATATCTACAAATTGAAAGGGCGAACTATACCCTATTGAATATGCTAATATTGTTAACATTAACTGGTCTGGTATTCGACAATTCCGAACAATTCCGACTCTCATAGGTGTAGGTTAATCTAGCAAATACGCACATACCTATAACAGACTACAGGCAATAGAACTATCGTAACTCTCCTGTGTACCATTCTGTTTTCGTCAATCATTAAAGTCATCCTGTGGTTGGACAGGTAGATCCGTCCAAAAACATTAAAATGTAAGAAAATGCGCCAAGTAGCAGTTGGATTTCCCCACAAAAATATAACAAATATAATATATAATGAAATATAACAAAAAAAATAGATATCATACAAGAAAGCCAAGCTTTCATTCAAAGATACCTCGATTTAACTCGCATTAGCAATTAACAATAAGTTAACAATAAATTACCGATTAACAATACAAAAAATCTTGGCGTGTGCGCGCTTCGATAGATAGATTTTGTAAGAAAGAAAATGCGGATAAGCGCGGGTAAGACACACGATTGCCAGTAATATTTTACTTATATTTGCGCCGCCTCCGAAAAGTTGCAAAATATTTAGGCTTAATGAAAATTTCTGTATCCATGACAACAAGAAATTATTTTTTACTTTTCCGGGCAATTTTTGTGTTGCTTGTTTTTTACTTTTCAGCTCTTTTAGTTTTCAGCTCTCTGGAACTCTGTCAGTTTTCGAAGTCGGTCACATTTTTTTTTAAATATTTTTTTTTTATTTAATGCTTTTTAGTATAGGAAATCAACAAATTGATGGTTCGTGGTCGATTTCATTTTGAATTTCATCGTTGCACTGGTGTAACAGTTATTAAACGCTTTATTACTCGTTCTCTTCCTTCGTTAATTTGCGTTAATGCTGCTCCTAGACCAGTTCCGCTCGCGTCAGTTTGTATCGTAAAAGGAACATTAAAATCCGGACACGCTAATGTTAGTGCTGTGACGATAGCATCGCGCAACTTCTCAAAAGCTAATTGTTGGTCTATTTCCCATTGCCATGGTTGCTCCTTCTTGAGTAGTAAGTTAAGAGGAGCGGCTGTAGGCGTGAATTGTGGAATAAAACGTCTATACCATGACGCCATTCCTAAAAATCGTCGTAGCTGTTTGAGATTCTTTGGTGCCGGGTATTCCATAATAGGTGTGACTTTCTCAGGATCTACTCTAAGTCCGTCCTTTGATACTCGAAAGCCTAAGTATCGTACTTCTAATTTGCAGAATTCGCATTTTCCCGGCTTAATCGATAGTCCGGCTGCGTGGATTTTCGTTAATACTTTTTCGATCCATTCTAAATGTTCCTTAAAGTTTGAATTGGCGATAATAATGTCATCCAGATACGCGAATTCATAAGGTTCCATTTCTGGTCCGATCAGCTCATCTAGCAGTCGTTGAAACGTTGCCGGTGCGCCAGTGAGTCCATAAGGCATTCTTTTGAAATGGAACAGTCCTTGTCCTGGTACCGTGAATGCTGTTATCTCTTTCCTTTCGCTTCCATCGGTATTTGATGGTAGGCTTGGCTCAGGTCGAGAGTTGTTATAAATCGTGCTCCTCGTAGTTTGTCTAGGATACTCGTCATTATTGGAAGTGGATATGCGTCTTTTTTCGAAACTTTATTGACTTTTCGCAAATCTAAGCAGAATCTGTATTTTCCGTTGGACTTTTTAACCATAACTATAGGTGTGGACCATTCGCTCGAAAATGGTTCGATAATATCCTCCGCTAGTAGACGGTCTACTTCTTCATAGATCGCTTTCTGTACTGGCGATGAGACAGGATAATATCTTTGCTTAATTGGTGGATGGTCTCCTACGCTAATTTTGTGTTTGGTTAACTTGGCCACCCCTTTAGCATTCGCTAGTGGAGGTAGAGTTCTTGTCATGAAGTCTGATAGTTGAGTTTTTTGGTCTGGCGTTAATGTTTCTAATCCACTGATGGTGAATATCTCATTGGATCTATCCGCGATTTCAAATGGATAGGATTCTTGTGGCTTATCGAGAAAGTGCCAACTTCTATCTCTATAATTCACCATTAGTCCAAATGTCGCTATTAAATCTACACCGATTATGATAGGTGCTGCTGGAGTGTCTAGTACAAATAATCAAGCTGTATGTGACTTGTTTCCAGTCGTTAGTTTGATATTCGCTAGTGTCTTTGCTGGACAAATTTGTCCTGACGCTAACATGAATATTGGTGGAACTTGTAACTTTTCGATAACTGCCTTCAAGTTAGCTTTTCTTACTACCGCTTTGCTAATGAAACTGCATGATGCACCCGAGTCAATGAGAGCTAGTACTGTCTGTCGTTTCGCGAGTCTTACGTTGAGTCGTAATAGCGCAGTTGTGGGAGAGCTATCCGACATTGCTATTATATTTCCCTCTGTATGGACCGTTGGCGTTAGTCTGGGAGTCGATTTGGTCCCGATTATCGGCTCCTGTTCCCATTTCCCGCCGTGTCTTTACAGTTCTTACATTTCCGTATGGTGACGTTCGGCTCTGCGCAACGATAGCAATAAGTTGTTTTTGGTGCATTACACGATCCGGCGCGATGGCCTTCTTTACGGCAGTTCCAACACTTTTGTGCTTTCTTTTCTTCGACTTTCTCTGAGGTAGTCGAAGAGGCAGACGAAGAATTACTCGAAGAGCTTAAATTCTGTATTGCTCGGTTGGGTTTAGGTGTTCTTTTGGGTGCCGCGATAGTCGCACACATGTTTTCGTTGCGTCGTGAGTTTCTTCGGCCTTGCGGCGTGACTGCACCATACGCGGCATACGGCAATTGGAATTATGAGGGTGTCTTAGGTGTCGAAATACAATTGAGCTCTGCTCGTACTGCAGCTTGTACAAGCTCAAGAATCGATGTGATGTTCGTTAGTGGGATTCCTTGACGAATCGGTGCCCGCATGTTGTGATATATATGTTCGATTTGGGCGCGTTCCGACAGTGGTGGTTGGAAGCGAATGAATATGTTCTGCATCCCGGTAATGAACTCTCGTACACTTTCGTTACTTTCTTGGTGACGGTAATAAGCGGCTTTCCGGAAGCTGAATTGATCTTCTGGATTCTCGAAGTACGTTAGTATAATTCGTTCGAATTGTTCCATGGTATTCCATGAGTCTTGGTTGGTTTCGAACCAGTCGGCAGCGTGCCCTTGAAGGAAATTTGGCGTACAAACTAGTACCGATTGATCTGGTAAGCTGTGCTGGATTCGCAACAAATCGATTAATATCTTCTCTCTCTGTGCCCGCGAATTTAAATCCAGCTTGTTTCATGATTTTAAATACGTAGTCGATCGAATTGTCTTGTCGGTGCTTCGTTCTTTGCGGTAGTGGAAAGTAGGTTGGGGACGAATGCGTTTCATCCTCTAATATCCTTGGTAAGCTCACCAATGGTGGTGATCTTCTTGGTGGAGTTGCGGGTGGTACGCTAGTTATCCTCGATGGTCCCGATAACGCGTTATCTAATTGTTCTTGGGTCGGCAGCGGTGGTCGCGGCGGTGCTTGTATTTGTGTGGTAGGTGTTTGTGTGTCTACCGAACCTTGTCGTCTGTCACGTCCGCGAGTGGATTTTCTTGGTCGCTCCCTGTGAGCATTCTTGGCGACTCATTCGAGTGTATTAACCGATTGAAAACGTTTCCGCTGTCCAACGATAGTCTTCTCGCTATTTCTCCACGCAGTGTTTCGATTGGGATATCGTTTAGCCACTCTTCCATGTTCGCTAGTTGGTAGTTCACGTTCCGACGTTAATGTTGTTTTGTATTCTTTACGTTAATTCGATTGATAATTGTGCTTTGGATTCGTTAATTAATCTTACTTTTCTGTTCGCTAGTTTTCGTTCGCGGTAATATTGCCTTTATAATTTATTCCCGATTTATTCTGATGTTGTTTCCGGGTCACCCTACATTGAGCGCGTTCCTTGTGAGGATTAGCTGGTGTGAGGCGTCGCGTGCCGTATGTTTACGTTACGCATAACATATATTCAATATAGATAATAAATAATGTTCAATATATTCTGAATGAACAAATAGTACAAACACAAAATATACAATGAGAGTTTCTGTGGTTTTGAGATGTTGTTACAAGATAATATGAACTCGTTTTACGTTACGATTTGAACGGGGGAGAAACTAACGAAAGAAGTGTAACTTGCCTAACGACCGCGATGAGACACGATGTACGTACGGTAATTGTAACTGCTTCGAAGGAGACTAGTGCTCGATCTACTACGGCGTTCCTCGTTGGTCCGATTGACAGAGTTTCGCCGTCGATGAAAGTTCGGAACTGAATCCCCCGCTTTCCACTAGAATTTAGGGCTTAAATATCCGAAAAGCCAAGTGAAAAGGAGGTATGGTGGGAGCATAGGCGCCAAGGGTCTGACTACGCTTGAGGTCTAAACACTTATAGGGGGACATGAGTGCACCGCTGCATAGTTCACTAAGGGTACGCTGCGATGACCCTCTATTAGGAATACGCTTTAAGGACTTGAGATAAGCCAGTACGAAAGAGTCGAAGTCACAGTTTTAGGGCTCGAAAAATACGCATAGGAAAACTATGTGGGAGACTAGCGAGTTAAAATTATTGAATCTACGTGTGAACGCAGCTAAGAAAAGTAATCCGATGAGAATGAATATGTAACAACCTGAACACGAATAGCGGTTTTATCGCCCATGACCTGTTCTTCATAAGTCATATTGTGGAGTCTACCTGGTTCTGGTTGTTCTCGAGCCTTGCCGTACTTTATGGCTAAATGTTTCTGTTCAATCGTCGCGCTAATAGGCAGGCTCGACTGGAACGCACTTCGACCAATCCTCATTAACCCGCATGCGCTTCCGGGATCTTTTTTTCGCAAGGAAATCCTCATGGACACTCGGCCGCTCTGGTGGGAGCGACGAGGTAATGCCGCACTCTTACTGGCTAAAACCCCACGGTGGTCATCCTCCGCGTTTACTGGGGCGGCACCGGGAACTCTTGTCGAACACGACCGGTGCCAACCCGCGCCCGCCCCATACGGGGGCACGTCTAGGGGTGGGGGAGTAAGCCATCGCCCCTGAGAGAGAGGGACGCGTCCCTCACCGCCTGCAGGGAGACACGGCTCGCCACACTCCTTCGCCACCGGCGAAGTGTAATTGATTCTTGGACCTTCCTAATCCTATAGTCGTTCATCAATTATTTTGCCGCCCGAGTTTTTATGATGCGTCCGAATTGAGAAGATGACAAAGAAGGGCGGAGAGAGGTACAGAAAGGGGCAGTATCATAAATTGTTTCAGTAGAAGTACGGCGGCCTTGGAATCGGTTCACTGGCGTCAGCCGCTGCCCACAAGATCTCTGATAATAACGTATGTACATTGAAAACTTCACGAATACAATTATTAGAATAACGGTCATGGCGAAAATCCCAATCGTTGACCGCCGTCCTATTCAAATTTCTCCTATTCAACAAATTGCGATGTACGTTCTAATCTTTGATTGCCTTAGAATCTATTTGAACATTTGAACTCATTATATTCCGTTCTGCGTCAAATTCACAATTTAAAGAAACAACAAGTTGAAACTTCCAAAGCTTCAGATTAAATTAGATTCACTTGACTGATGCATTAATGTAATCTGATTTCGTGTATATAAAAGAATATTTAAAATCTAGCAAATTTCGATAACAAATACTACAGAAACACTGTAGGACAAAAAATACTGCGTTTGGCATTTCCCACGAATGTCTCAGAGATGACAGAATATTTTTTGTATTATTTAAAACCTTTTCTTCCGGGAAGGACAAAAAGGACAGGAATTGCGAAAAATTAAGAGCGAAAATTAGGAGAATCAAAAGAATATGTTCTAACATCCTATACGAACTTGGGATAATGCGAATGGAAGAGAAACATCTGCAATATAATCCTGTCGCTCGACTTTTTCCAAAATGATACAAATATTTATGCCATTTGTTGACTGAGTCAAAGAATTCATACTATCACATGCGAAGTTACAACTACAAATTCTTCAGAAAATACCCATACAATCTTTTACTCGCACTTAGAATTAAACAGCGTATACGTAGAAAGTTGTTCACATACCTTTGAATTATCCATGTCCGGTATGCGCTACTGTATACTGGATGATTATTAATTATCTGATATAATTTTAAATATAGACGAATGGCTCCCACCTCTTTTCTACATTCTATATTTTGTATAGATATTATAATTTTATTACATATATATATAAACACTCGTCTGATAAAGAGAGTGATTCAAATAGTTTGTATACACTATGAGGAAAATAAATTAATTATTCTCGAGCCTCGAGAAATGCGGAACAGACTCGAGAATAAGTCGGCAATAATTAATGGTTACTTGACTCGACTGGAACTTGACACTGTTAATAGTTGCGAAACCAGGCACGAAACACTACTTTTCCCGACACTTCGGCCCGGGAGATCCAAAGCCTACTATTCCTTAGTAAAACCGGAATGGGCGCCAGGCATCGAAGATGCCACAACAATTCCTAGCATGAATCCGACAAAGAAGTCGGTCTCTCACAATTGCTAATCGGAATAGTTGTTCGCTTACCGCCAATCAAGTAGCCGAAAGCTACACCAGTCTCGGAAACGAGGACGCTCGGGGACTCGGTCAATCGTCCTGCCTTCCTTCCTTCGTTAGTTATAAGCTCGTTCAAGGTTTCGCTATTCCGTCAATGGATCGTAATCGAACGCACGCCAGTACAAGAGTGCCGAAATCGGCACGTAGGCCTCAACGTTCGTCTAACCTTCTTTGTTTCCTAAGACCGATCGTGATTGGTTGCCGGGTCCAACCGCGCGCAAAGGACTCACAGTGTCCTCGGACGGACGACGCCAGGGCCGTACTTACCCAACCGTGTGCCTACCCGGCTCCGCCAAATTGATCATTTTGCCAATTCCCGCGTTGCTGGGTGCCTCGGGGTCGCCTGCCTCACCACCCAGTTCCTCTCACGATGACCAGTTGTCGTCGGTAACTTTCGAAGACTGCTGACCCCTTAAGTTCATCCTGGTCGAGCCGAGTCCTAGGAGCTGGCAGATTTGGTGTCCTTGGGTGCCGCTAGTAGTTGGTTGCTCCTAGGCTTGTCGATTGCTGATTGGCTCAGACGAAGATTTTCAGGCGTTAGTTATCAATGTTAGATCTTTCTGGAGACTCTGGTTTCCGAAAGTGTCGCGGTGCTAATTTTAAGTGAGGGAGGAGTTAGCTTTGTGACTTACGCCATACGTAACATATATGTATATGAAAATGATCAGCTGAAATCGCTCTATAACATATTTAAAAATTATTGAAATCGGTTGTGAGTATGTCTCTGCAAATAAATACCCAAATTTTATTATCTTTATTCTTAAGCATTAACTAACAAAAAGACATGAAATTGTTCCATAAACATTAAAAAGTAAAAAAATGAGGCAAGTAGCAGTTTGATTTCTCGCAGAAATGTCTCAAATTCATTAAAACTCATAAAAAGTTAGACAAAAAAGATATAGATGTACTAGAAAGCCAAGTTGTCATTCAAAGATACCTCGATTTAACGCGCACTAACAATTAAACAATAAGTTAGCGATTAATAAAAAAAAAAAAACTTGGCGTGTGCGCGCTTCATTCGAAGCACTTGCTCCGGTAAAATTGCTAAAAAACTTTTAAAGAAATTATATTGTATTAAAGTCAGTGTTAGGTTTAAATTAGTTTTTTAGCCGGTAGGAGTCCGGCATACCCCGATGTCTCGGGACATGGGGGATCCATGAGGATTTCCCCTGGGATACAAAAAAAAGAAAAAGGTTTAAATTAGTTTCCCATTGGTTTTTTACCTCGCAATGAAGTGCACACACGTCGAATTTTTTTTATTGTTAATTCTTTGTTAATTTATTGTTAATTGCTAATGCGAGTTAAATCGACGTATCTTTGAATGAAAACTTGGCTTTCTTGTATGATATCTATATCTTTTTTGTTATATCTTTTTACGATTTTTTAATGAATTGTCAGGAATTTTCCTGGGGCTCCTCGGTGATAGAACTACCCGCAGCCAGTTTCCCAGGAAAATGTGAAAACTGTTTTTTTCGAAACGATAAATAGATTGCTTTCGCTCTTACGAAACGCCTGAATTTACTCGCCCGACGGGCGGAACGTGCACTAAGTCCTGACCCTCGACTACGAATTCGGAATTCTAGAATAAGGACGCCAGGTACCCCGCAGTACCGCTCAAAGCTAACTATACTGGCTATTTGCCGGACGAAACTTCCGGAGATTCGCAGTCGGCTCACCTAACGCGGCAGTTCAGAGACCGGAATAGTGGAGAGCAGTGCATTCGGCAGGAGACGCAACGAAGACAGGATCTTATTGCACTCGAGGTTTATTTTATAGGCCTTAGATGTTACAAGCAAGAGAATGTTTAGACAACGGCGGGAAAACGGGCTTTGCTCACGGGAGTTACACGGCGCCCGTGAGGAGCAGATCGGAAGAGAAAACTATGGCCTACGGTGACCGGAACTACTAATGGAGAATGTCTCGGGACGACGAGACTCACAGATATGCAACGGACATACTCTCAAGAAGGGAACCTCGCGACGCGATAATTAAACTACTAGACGGAAAGTGACTCGTCGTGAGGACGGGAGTCCTCCAGGTGACTCAGCTACAAAGGGAAGCACGAGGACGTGACGTGTACAAGACGCGGTCAGGACAATCCCCTGACCGGCCAAAACGTCGAAACGAAGATTAGTTTGGTCCAAAGATGGTTCGCTTACCGAATTTTGCAGAGGAGTGGTGCTTACGGAACACAACTG
Organism: Ectemnius cavifrons; assembly: GCA_964023945.1. NCBI lineage: Eukaryota > Metazoa > Arthropoda > Insecta > Hymenoptera > Crabronidae > Ectemnius > Ectemnius cavifrons. The sequence goes on from OZ030382.1 coordinate 2,685,618, forward strand.
ATCACTTCTAGACACACTACGAAATCTACAGAACGTGTGTTTGCTCCTTCCGCGCGCGGGACTTTAATAGCCTAATTCTAATTTCCCCCTGCACCCCTGACGTGGCCGATATTGTCACCAAACGCAGTCCGGGCTCCAAGGCTCGGGGAGCCTCCGCAAAAGGGCCGTGCCCCTGCACTATCGGAAGACCCTAGCGACCGCTGCCGATGAATCCTTCCGCCTGGATGTGCCTTCCCAACCGCCCAGATTTCCCGCGGTGTGGCCAAAACTGCATGGGAAATCCTTCGTAGGCTGCTACCATTCGCAGTGGAGTCTCCACGTCGAGCCGAAGTCTCGTGGCTGCTGGTGACGAAACTTAAGATAGGTGCCAGGATGCAGATGGCGAAGCGACGTCCCTGGTCTATGGTGCCTAAACGGCTCACGCGATAATCAAATAGCATTAGGAGCGAAATAGCATTTTTCTATTCCCTAACGGCGCTTATGATCAACCTTCCGGTCTTATGCTCGCTAGGAGAGGACACTTCATCACACAATATAAGACATTTTTGGGAGGAATCTATATCTGTTTCAGAAAACGAAATCAAGAAGCAATTTTTGTGCGGTAACAAAATTGCTACTTGACGCATTTTTTTACATTTTAATGTTTTTTGAAAAATATTATTTATTTGCGTTTTGAGGAGGTTGATGTCGTTATTGGTTGGATGCCGGGATAAGAGGGAAACATGTGAGCTTTGATACAGAATTCTGAGGTCTTTTCAAACTATAATAAAACCAATTTTTGAGTAGGAAAATTCAATTTACAATAAAGCTTATGCTCTGTCCCACCTCTTTTTATAAGTTACTTTTATTTCTATACTCTCTGTGACGTTATTTCTACAAATAAAACCGTTTCCCTTTCACTCTCTGCCCAAATTCTCTCGAATCGGACAGACGAAGCTTTTGAAACTTAGCCTGATTATTTGTAAATGTCTCATTTATCACATGAAACGTTTTTTATTCACGTGTCACTATTGTATCACATATTTTTAAACCACAAACGGTAATCTCTGTTCTCGTTGCCATAAGAGTCCATGCATAAAAATGGATTTTTGGACATTGATTACTCGAAAACTGTACAAACAAATAAGTTGACATTTTGAAAAAAATACAGTGACTATTGACTACCATTCTTCCTAAATTTCAGTCCGATCTCATTATTTTAATTTTCGGCAGCAACCTGTTTAATGCACTGCTTTGTATCGTCAGTTTTTTGAAGTCGGTCCGCATTTTTCTAAAAATACTTTTTTCCAGAAGAATAGAAAAGGACAAGGAAGAGCAGAATCTCGTGTATAGCATAGCACTGTAATGTTCATATTATCATAATACGTGAACGATATCTATGTTTGTTTAGGACTCCTCTCCATGTTGATGTTTTAACCTCGTACAGCTGGTCAGCTAATATAGTTGGAAGAAAACGTTGGCTGTTATATCCTCCAGGCCAGGAAGATTTTCTGCGCGACACTTCTGGACAACTAATATATGATTCAACTTCAAAAGACCTGTCCAATACCGAAAAGTACAAAGCCTATGATAAAAGGATACTCAAATGTATAGATATAATTCAGGAAGCTGGAGAAATTATATTTATACCCTCCGGGTGGCACCATCAAGTATGGAATTTAGTAAGTATCTTACATAATTTCAATAAAGCATTACCGCCCCGGAATTATGTATTAAATTTTTTATATGTTCTCCTTGTTCAATCAGAAAACTCGGTAGAGTCTCGCGCCAAGTAATAGTAGTAGTAGTAGTATATATATATATATGTGTGTGTATGTATAAAAGTGCCGTAATATCTATATTATATCGCAAAGTAACAGATTACCTGAGTTGAATAGTGTCTAATAAGGGATGAGTAAGGTGGAATTGGTCAAGAAATAATAGTGGACTGTATGAAAAATAAATAGGTGTTCTGGTTTATTCAATGATTGGGATGTCCGGTGACATCCGTGTTGCTGTGTGCTATTTACAGTTATGTACATATTTACAATGAGTCGATACAGGCGCCTATCGAACGATGCGATCGATAGGTGAGTCAAATGTACAACGGTTGGATGCGCAAGGTTAGAGGGATGAGCAGGACTGAGCTGGACAAAGTGTGCTTGTTGATGCACTGGAAGTTCCTCAAAGGAACTTGGCACACAAGATAAGAAGGCTTGAGTACGGATCATAGGTTGGTGTAGGAGGGGTTAGCGCCTACGTCAATTGAGTATTGTGCCGTTGATGCACTAAAAGCCACTTGCGTGGCCTGGTTACAATTCCTCATATGAATAAGACAAATGTGATGAGCTGAGCATGCAATTGTGGATCATGAGAGTGATCCACATGAGCCATTTGGCTTGAGAAATCATGAACAGGGCAGGTGATCAAATCAGAGGTGCTTACTGTTCGACGTCTCCGAGGCGAGAGCGTTATCAGCGCCTGAGAGATGATGAGCAGATAGAACAGTTCGGGAGATGGTCACCAGGGTGTGCATGTAGCGCACACCTAGGCTGATCAGACATCGATCTATATCGATTCGGTCGTCAGGTGAGGTTGGGACACTGTGAGCTGGGCACTAAGTGACAGGTGGGGTTATGTGAGGAGCGGATGATGAACAGGTTCGCTAGGGCTCCATGATTAAAATAAACATCGATATGATTATTCAACAAATAGAATTTGCGTAATGTTAATACGCAGAAACACTTTTGCCTAACTTTTGATGGCAAATACCCTACTGTACGACGCACAGTAAAACGTGATCAAAATTCAATTATTCAACATTTTTTCCCCTGAAAATCGGTAATTAATATTTAATCTATATAGTTTGCGGCATACTATGTCGCAATCTTGCGATTTTAAATTCAGCCAATGTAATGCTACTTTCAGTAGAATCTCGCTAAAACTGATATTTCATGTTGTTTTATTTGTGGGTTTGCAAAACTAATTGTGTTTTTTATTTTTAAAACAATCACGACGGAAATTTTCGACATTACCACTATATGGGCATGCAAGTAGAGGGTATGTACTATGTTAGAAAAATTCCTCACGTTTATAGTGCCGACATTATCAGGAGACTCGGTAGAGTCTCGCGCCAAGTAGTAGTAGCGCGAGACAATGGAGGCTCCTTATCCCGAACCAACATGAATCGGTTCAGTCGTTCAAGAGATATGAATTTCTCCTGCTTATTTTTTTCGTGCAAAAGGCAAGGCGGATTAAGATTCTTTGACAATTCCTAAAAATGTAACTTTCACTTTTCTCATACGAGCTGGCACCACTGCGAAATGCTGCGGGCTGCGGAGATAATATGGTAATGTCGTGTTTACCTTACCGTCACATTGGTTAAGAAACTTACAACAAAAATACAATACAGTAAAACCGAAAAGAACATGGCAAACTTGTAATTAGACTTACGACTTATGTCCTCACCATTCATTTCGGCCTCAATTTCCACCTGTGTGAACTTGGCACCCGACTTCATCGAAATCGATTTTTAATTATTGCAATCGATTTTACTCTGTTTGTACTTGTTTGTACCACTTTTTTTTCGTTTGTACCCCAAGGGGTAAAAAGTTATGGGGTGGTTTTAAAATGGCCAGCACCCCACTTCAACCGATCTGGATGAGAGTAGGCTCATTCGAAAGGGCTTCGTTTGTACCCGTTTGTACCACTTTTATTTTCGTTTGTACCCCAAGGGGTTAAAAGTTAGGGGTGGTTTTCAAAAATCTTAAACTTCGCTTTAACTGATCTGAATGAGAGTAGGGTCATTCGAAAGGGCTTCGTTTGTACCCGTTTGTACCACATTTATTTTCGTTTGTACCCTACGCGGTTAAAAGTTATGGGGTGGTATGCTATGAGTTTCACCCCATGCAAACCGATTCTCTTTACAGGTTTGTACTTTTGAATGATTTGTTCAACGATTTGAACACTTTGTTATTATACTCTGGAATTCTTGTAGATGTTTGTACCTCCCGAGAAATCGTTTGTACCTCGCAAAATCTCACTCTAAAACCTATCCTGACGTTTGTACCTCGCGGAATCGCACTCTAAAACCTATCCTGACGTTTGTACCTCGCGAGAAATCGTTTGTACCTCCCGAAATCTCACTCTAAAACCTATCCTGACGTTTGTACCTCGCGAGAAATTGTTTGTACCTCCCGAAATCTCACTCTAAAACCTATCCTGACGTTTGTACCTCTCGAGAAATCGTTTGTACCTCGTAAAATCTCACTCTAAAACCTATCCTGACGGTTGTCAAGTGCGTTATTCAAGGAAAGTTTTACGTAAAGAACTCAAGTTTAATAAATGATGAAGTGACTTCCAATTATTACCAATTCGTATTAATAAAATAGTACTCGCTAAGGAAATATACTATTTCTGCTCGTTCTATCCTGGAGCTGCACAAGTTAGCATTTTTGGTACACCTCAAACTTCAATTGTGTATGAAGATACCTTATCTAAAATAAAGTACGCTTTAACTAAAGAACTAAAATGGATTAAGTAAGCAATGATTGCTTATCATATGAAACTTAGGGGTACTGGGTAATGCTAATCGGTAGTTGCATAATAAAGTTCAGCTCTTTAGGAACATCACTCTCTCAGCTATGCAGTTGACAATCAGAATACACTCAAATTACACTACGTATGGGAATGTAGCGAATCTAATATAATTTGTAAAATATTAAGTTAAATATCATATAATTTAAATGCATCCTAGCTATCGGTAATCTTTCTTTACTGATCTGTTCGACTTAATACTTTGCTAATGATACTAGTCAAGCGATTCTTTGCATGCGTTCTAACTTTTACGCATCAAAACTATCAAGTGCGTAACTCACTTTACAAGTTTTATGCTTTTAAATTGAACTAAATGAGGAAACAACTAGTTTATGTAACGTATCTTAAACAGCTAGTTTATCAGATGTATCTTAAACCACCAACAAGACATAACAGCAAGAAACATTAAAATGTAAAAAAAAGTACCAACTAGTCTAATCCCAAATAAAAGAAACTTTCTTGAACTATATCGTGCAGCAACGAAATAAATATTACATAAGAAAGTCAAATTAAACAATCAACGATACTACGGATTAATTTGCTTCATGATCGATTAAGACACATCAAATAAAAACTGCAATTGGCGAGAAGGAGAAGAAGAAAAGGACCACAAATATTTAAGATTAAAAAATTTGTATAGTCAGAATATTAAAAGTATATTATTAAATTTTTATTCATATGTAAAAATAAAAGAATATAAAAGAATTAACATAAAAATATATTTATAGAAAACTTTAATTAATTATAAATATTATAATAGCGGCAGTTCACGGTCTTTTGCCCGCGCCTGCCTCCCCTGCCTCCCCTGCCACCCCTTCTGGGCCCGCGCCCTCGGCCTCTTTGAGCATGGCTGCCTTCCGGCCCGCCATTAGTATATTGGGGCCTTCTTCCTTTAATTCGCAGCCCTGCTGCCTTTAAAAAATCAATGGCTTCTTGAATCTGCACACAGAAAACAACATATAAGTTAGTTTTTGATCTGCGAGCGCGAATTTCCGTTGCGAAGACACCGATCAAAATCCTCTCGTATCTAACTCTACGCCAGTCTAAAGGACTACTAAGACGAATTAAGAATATCACACTTACCTTTCGATCGTCGAAGCTAGCGTCCGCCGTCTTTGGCTGCTCCACCGCCGCTGATTGTTCCTCTACTGCCGCTGGTTGTTCCTGCACTGCCGCTTCTGGCTTGTTCGCCACCTCCACATCAACTGACTCCTCAGCCACTTCCATTATTTCCCCAAGTTGTTGATTCATCTTTAATAAAAGCACACGTGTGTTAGAAACATATACATTGATTAGATAGGGCGTGGATCTGTTAGTTCCTACGTGAATCATTAATGTAGACGATTGAACTTACAATGTTAAATGTTGTTGTTTGGTGTTGCTTCCTTGGTTTCTTTCCGGATACTGATGTTGAGCCTAGGTCAAAACCCACCGTCTTTCTCCGATTCTCCGGTTCGGCAATTTCCGCTGGAGGGAAGGGGAAGCGGAGATTCCCGAAATCGTCAACAACCCTGTGGATCCTTCTGGATCGTCGACGAAATCAATTACTTGCAATGTATCACGATTCTCTTGATCTCAATCCCTCCATGGACCACGACATTCCTTACATTTACATGACAGTTGCAATCACTTGAACTTTGTATACGAGTACCGTTGCACATAATCGTATTTTGAAATGGTTTCTTTTTCTTTGAAAATATTACCGCTATGATGAAACATTTCGTACATACATCTTTGATATGCGTAGTATATGTTTTCCTCGATGAAGATTCTTCGTACGACAATTTGATAACTCTGTGAAATTTCTGTTTGAAAATTCACGAAGATGTTAATCCATGTGTATAACAGGCTGAGCAGGCAACGTAGCAGTTGACCGCGTACCTCCCTTCTTCAGGGAAAACCCCGCACACAACACAGGATGTCATAAATCCCCGAAACTTCACCACGTTGACAGAGATGACCTGAAGACCTGAAGTGTTGTCTTGGTGCAAATGTTTTCCTTCCTGAATACTCAGTCTACGATTTATCTGTTCACGTGCAACCGCCGTGCAGATATTCTTAAATTTCTTTCATAACTAACCAGCTTCGAAAAGAAGAATGTCTTTATTACAGTAAATATCGGAATATGTATTTGCCCTCCGAGTATTTTAATATCAATCGGTGGAATTATCAGAATTCTTGTGGCCTTAAATCGCCTACTCGAAATTGAACTGCAGTCTTAATTCAGATGTTAGCTCGAGCACTTCTAAAGACGAGAGGCTAGCTCCATGTATCCCAAGGAAACACTCGCTACTTGTAAGCCGAGCATAGCGTTAACCCATTTTTCCAAAGGGAAACTTATTTCATCTGTACCAGGCTGTATTGCATTTGTACTGTCTTATACCATAGAAGACAAGAACTTGAGGGTGATCTCTTTTTTTGAAAAAATAATGTTTCCAACATACTAGTTTGTAATGTAGTCCCCCTTATCCGTATAGTTCGTTAGAACTGAAAATTTCAAAAGATCGACAGGTATTCAGTTGCATACAAGCTGTACTCGTCAGTACGCCTGCACATCAGATATATTTTACAATTCATTCATCACCATCGGTCTAAGGCAAATCCTAAGTCTCGAAAGCGGTACTTTCTCCGACATAGGCACTTCCTCAAGATCTTGCAATAAATTATCTGGTATGCAGGCAACATGGACCGCCAGACGCAGATGGGTGCTCGTTCACGGTCAGCCAGAATCCTAGGGTGTGGTTGCTCAAGAGTGCGAAACACAGCCGCCCAGATGTAAAGCTCAAAGTACTACGATACAAAACATCACGTACAGTTCGCCTACGGAAAGAAGGCGCCTGGCTCTGATTTGGCGAAAAATTTGTCTCTTTCTTCAAAATCCAGCACTTAGGAACGGAAACAAAAGATTTTATAATTAGCGATCCGAAGTCTTGTTTCTATTGGCTAGTAGGAAAATGTAGGAATGGGCTGATTTCAAGCTAGTTTCAAGCTATCTTAAACAATAGAAAATAATACTGAGTGATCCCTTTCGTTTGCTACCTGCCCGCGGTCTTCCAATACTCGGCAAAGCTGGCACCTCTGCCTTTCATTAATTGTGCAAAGCAAGAGCAGAATTTCTCGTCCATATTTCAGTTATACTAATAAGACAAGAGACAACATGTAATGATTTTTCACGCAGACAAAGCCCTCGGTGTTGCCAAACTCGCGCCGCACTCATGCCTCAATTAGCTTAAATAATCTATCTTGAAGAAAGTTATAATCGACGGGGTTTTTAATTCTAAACTTTAAACCAATAAAGATTTTGGAAACAGTAATTTGTATTATTTTCTCGTCTCGCGAACGAAGACAAGGCGAGCAAATATTACAGAATAATATTTGACCTGAGCCGAACACGATTTCTGCCAGGTATACGAAGGGCCAGGTCAAGGCCGTGGGGGGCTTCATCCGAGGAAATTAGAAAAGGTGGAGTTTTCCAGACTTGTAAGGCGCAGCCCATCATTCCCATTGTTTCCAAATTCTAGAGCCAGGCGCCTTCTTTTCGGAGGCAAATAATACTTCCTATCTAGCATTCAATATGATCATCGTGCTACGCATTACAGAAACACCCAGAATGATAGAAGCTAGCAAAAGGACTCCATCTATAAAATAAGAGTTATGCGCGGTAAGTGGGGTTGCAAGATTTCCCTCCATCGCAACTTCATCCGCTGTAGAGCAATCGCGGAACAAATCTAGAAAAAAAATCCAAAATTTCATTGGAATTAAAAATCAATTTATTCCAAATTTTATGAAATCGATGGTTGTATAATGAATATAATATTTATATTTACGTTTTTCCTCTCCGGTTTCTCTAAATTCTGAAAAGATATTTTTAGAGTATTAAGCAGTGTGGAACGTGACCAATGACTTGTCACGTTCTGTCCGCTGCATATTGCAATTGTTGGTATACGCAGAGCAACTAACGCTGGTGCGTTGTCGTCTATAATACTGCGGCGCAGGGCAACTAACACTAATGCGTTGTCACGCGGGGCCTGCGACTTGGAGTTTCTCTGTCACTCGCGGAAAGCAGTACAACTAACGCTAACGCGTTGTCGTTTATCGCAATGATTTTTTTTCTTCCGTGGTGACTTTCAGAGAAATAAAGCCGTGGGCATCTAGTACCTCCTTTACGGCATACCAATACAAAAGCAATATGCAAGGGTACAGGCCAGTACTTTACAAGACCGTGTAGACACGGTGTCTTATACAGACAAATGTCTTCTAGAGGCATTATCAATGCATTGCTTCCATGCAAATGCATTTTGATTGACCTATTCATGCGTCTTTCTTAATATACAAGATTAACGACAGGTATTTGTTAGAGAATAAATCCCTTGCTGTGGTGAACTATCCCACTTCCCTCTGACTAAGGTCATTATAAGTTTCCCATTTTCCCGCCAGCCTTCGGCAATGAGCTATATAATGGCCAACATCAGTCGGGGTACTACCTTGCAAAAATTCCACCACACCGAGTAATCTGTAATTGGTTTCACAAAATTCCAAGTCTACCGGAATTTCAGACAATGTAAATTGTCCGGTCCTGTCTTTCATACCATGGCGTAGTGCCAACGTTTTCCACTGGAAACATTCGGTATCGAGAATTAACAATATGTTGGACTCAAATTGCTTGCTCGATAGCTTTGTGCCACATTTCGAACAGGTTGTCCTATTTCTTTCGTCTTGCAGGTAATTGTTTAACGCTTCCTGCATTCCACTCATACGAGTCTTATAAATTGGGTCGACATTTGGCCCAATCGTCGAGCATTCTCGCACATTATTGTCGTTGCACGTTAAACAAAACATATACGTTTTCAAAGAGACCTCATCTCTCAACAGGTACTTCTCTAGCATTAAACGTATATTCATATTGCATTGCAATCAATTACATTACTTTTGGATGTAATGACTCTACTTAGTAATAATGCCCTCTCTTTATATACTTCAGTATGGCATCCCTTCTCTGCCAATTTGCGCACAAATTTCAAGATTGGGTTACCATGATTGTCGACGTGTTTTTTGAAATGCACCCAATCATGATATCCAATTAAGAGAATTTGTATAAGAGTATCGAATGGACATGTATTGTGGAGACTTAAACGTTCCTTCCCCACTTGAATTATGCCTTTCAAATTCCCATTTTTCAACAATGGGATCTTGGCCTTGATACGTGGCTTCTTGTGCAAAAGTTCGACATCTGGACAAGCTGTCAGATATTTGCCTCGTTTCTTGTTCGTTTCGTTTCCTAAACCCCTCCATGATTCTTTTTCATTTAAGAATTCATGAACAGGTGTTTCCAACTCGCTTTTTGTACCAATTTTAGGCGTTGGTTCAAATGCAACATGTGGATATTCCGATACATTTTCGTTATCCAATATTGATGATGATGCAATAGGATTTGCTGGTGCAAAGTCTTCATCAGACAGACTATCGTCTCGGTTATCCGCTTTATATGGTTCATTGTCCTCGCAAATTTTAATTTGCTCTCCAACGTTGGCTGTCGGTGAAAACGTTTTATTTTCTATATGTGCCACAGCTGTCTTGGGCAACGATTGAACACACAGAATTTTTGTGGTTCCTGAAATGGCTCTTAAATGCTGAATTAAGAATTTATCTGCTCGTATATTCCGTTTTCCATTCAGCGTTAAGTTTTTTATTTCATTAAAATATGCCTCACTACGGGCAGACGTTGGCACTGAATGAGACATTATATTTGTCCACAAGGGAAACGTTTTGCAGAGATTTATGAAATTATCTGCAAATTTCCCGCAGGCGTACGCATTCAGCCTACCGTCTTGGGCAATATATTTAGTAGTATTTGACCACATTTCGTTGACGAAACTTTTCATGCGAGTGCCACACATTTGTCCTTTTACTTTTTCACATTCGCTTTTGCATTGGTCTACATTTTCGTCAGACTCCTCTTGCAATACAGAATCATGAAAGATTTCTGAAAGGTGTCTATTAGAATCGTTTGTTCCTTTTTTTTCGCTTATGTCCTTTTTCATTTCAAGGGTAGACAAATCCTCCTCATATTTTCTTAAGTCGTTAGTTTTTATGAGGTCGAACAAGATATTTTCCGCATTGCGACTATTATTTGATTCATATTCAGACCGTGCAACAATAAGGATAGTGTTGCAAATGCTGCGGAAACTTTCCAAGCTTGTGCACTTGGTTAGAATACCAATTCCGCGCATGAAAAAATCTTTCACTTGCGGCACTTTTCCTTGCCAACAGTCCCAAAGGCAAACTAATTTTATTAAATGCGCAATATCTATTCTTATGATGCAGTCTATTTTGCTTCTTACAGTGTCACACTCTTGTAGGGCGATCAAGCAATTGTCAATATATATTTTTAAACTGACATTGTTAAATGCCAACGAGACAGCATTTAGTAGGGGTCTTGAGTCGTCTGTGACTACAGCAGGTGGACACGGAGCACCTGATCTCATCCATTCAAAAATCCAGAACATAAAAAAAAATATTTTAAAAAAAATGTGACCGACTTCGAAAACTGACAGAGTTCCAGAGAGCTGAAAACTAAAAGAGCTGAAAAGTAAAAAACAAGCAACACAAAAAATGCCCTGAAAAGTAAAAAATAACTTCTGGTTGTCATGGATACAGAAATTTGCATTAAGCCTAAATATTCTGCAACTTTTCGGAGGCGGCGCAAATATAAGTAAAATATTACTGGCAATCGTGTGTCTTACCCGTGCTTCTCCGCATTTTCTTTCTTAGAAAATCTATCTTTCGTGCTTACTCACTCTTGCTTTCATACTCTCCCTCCCGCCTCTCAATCTCTCTCACTCTCTCTCTCTCTCTCTTTCGATCTATCTCTATCCTTATATATCTACCTGTCCAACCACAGGATGACTTTAATGATTGACGAAGACAAAATGGTACACAGGAGAGTAACGATAGTTCTATGCCTGCAGTCTGTTATATGTATATGCGTATTTGCTAGATTAACCTACACTTATGAGATGTCGTAATTGTTCGGAATTGTCGAATACCAGACCAGTTAATGTTAACAATATTAGCATATTCGATAGGGTATACTTCGCCCCTTCAATTTGTAGATATATATGTACATAGAGACCACGAGTATTTTCAGATTTGAGTGTGAGGATTTCGTGTCGTTTGTAATATTTTACTTATATTTGCGCCGCCTCCGAAAAGTTGCAGAATATTTAGGCTTAATGCAAATTTCTGTATCCATGACAACCAGAAGTTATTTTTTACTTTTCAGGGCATTTTTTGTGTTGCTTGTTTTTTACTTTTCAGCTCTCTGGAACTCTGTCAGTTTTCGAAGTCGGTCACATTTTTTTTAAAATATTTTTTTTTATTTCATGCTTTTTAGTATAGGAAATCAATAAATTGATGGTTCGCGGTCGATTTCATTTTGAATTTCATCGTTGCACTGGTGTAACAGTTATAGACGAAGAAATATAGCCGAATTTGTTTAAGAAAGAAAAGCTTGTACATTCCGAAATTTATGCAAGAGGGTGTACCGCGAGAACTTCCCTTATAAGTTACTCAAAGTTTCATCCTTATCGCACAAGCGATCCCAAAGCTATCGCCGGACAATCGAAAGTTCGGTTTTTATGCAATAACAATTGTTAGCGTTAAACAATTTAGGGAAAATTTACATTGGGACCAAGCCGTAAGCATCCTCTATAAGATAGGCAAGGTTTCATCAAGATCGGTCCATCCGTCTCGGAAATATCGCCGGACAAACGAAATTTGTAGTAGAAACGTGAAATCAGCGCGAAATTCGGTTTTTAAGCAATAACAATGGTTAATGTTAAACAATTTCGACAAAATTTATATTGGGACCAAGCTGTGAGCATCCTCTATAAGATAGGCAAGGTTTCATCAAGATCGGTCCATCCATCTCGGAAATATCGCCGGACAAACGAAATTTGTAGTAGAAACGCGAAATCAGCGAAAAATTCGGTTTTTATGCAATAACAATGGTTAGCGTTAAACAATTTCGAAAAAATTTATAATGGGACCAAACTGTGAGCATCCTCTAAAAGATAGGTATGGTTTCATCCCGATCGGTCCACCCATCTCAGAGTTCTCGCCGGACAAACATTAAAAAAAAAAAAAAAAAAAAAAATAGCGGTCGAATTGAGTACCTCCTCCTTTTCGAAGTCGGTAAAAATCATGTTAGTATCGTGTTTCTCCGATATCATTTGCATCACGGGTAAGATTTTTCCTCCAAATGGGACTACTCCCTGATACAAAAATATTGAATTTGAGGATTCAATTGGATGCTGTACTTTTTTCACCAATGATCCTGTCGCATCTATACTAAGAGGGCCCTCACCCGTATAGTACTTTATATAACTTTTATATAAAGATATTTGCTCTGCGGTGAAATACATAGTAAAAAACCGATAGGGACTCCATTGTCTAATAGATCCACTAAATTCAGGCGAGCTAGTAAGAGCTGCAATCGATTGAAATACATCGGTGATATTTAAAACATTTAAATCCTTATCGGAAGCTAACTGCTTTGCCTTGCGCAGTACTGATTCTTGATACAAGCTTGCAGGTTCAATATCGCCGAAAACCATTACATCATCCGCTTTATTTTTTCTCCATGCGGATGCAGATTTTCCTTTTAAATCTTTAATAACGTTTTCCCTTTCGCGACCGCGCAATTGTCGCTTTTTCTTGTGAGGGATATTCCGAGTGTCGCTGGTAGAAATATGCAATTTCAAATCGGAATCATCATCTGCCCTTTGAAAACTGTAAATGTGAATTTGTGCACCACATTCAGTACATTTTCCCTTGATATTTAGAAGAAATTCTCCTTCATCGGGACTATACTTCACGTTTTTAAAACCGTAGCAACATGGTAATTTTAACTGATTCCACAACTCGTCATATAATATGTTGGTCCAACCAGCTTTCAAAGTCGAATAAATTCTATTCCCGTACCGCACCTTACAAGGAATCATCGATAGCCAGGTACTATAAGGCAAGCTAATAGCAGTGCGTAACGAAGCCTGATGAGACGACAAATCCATTGACCAATTTGACTCTTGAGACTCACTACGTTGAGAAGTTAAATCGTGCGCTGGTAATTCCTCAGTCGTATCTTGGACTATATTATATTTTACTCGCAATTTATCTAAAATCCCGTTTCTATTTTGCGAAATATATAAGTAAATATATTTTTTTACCATATTACATCCAAGCTTCTCAAAGGCGCTTGTCCAAACGGGATGGCTGAGTGGATGAATCTTACCCTCCGTATCAAGGAATTGTAGATCCTCTATCGCAGTAAATATGTCACTCACACTATAGTTCGGGGCACGTGGCATTTTCCTGCCTGATTTAATTAAGTTTCTTAGACTTTCACGTCAGATGACACCAACGTGGTACCACGTTTACGTGCTTGATCGCGCACAACACTGCACCAGCGTATTAATATACGTTCGAACTTGCCCAGCACTGCACTATAATTTAATACGCTCGAAAGAATTTCGAATAAAAATTCGTCAGAGAAATTCACGCAAAGAACTAAGAGAACTGAAAGCGATCCAAACTCTCTGCACGACGTTCTTCGACTGATTACTTTGTCTCCGAGGCAAAATATTGGTCCACAGTCACTGCAGTAACAGTGTGCACCGATCGTACGAGACGAATGTAGCCTCTTGAACACTGAAATTCGACCCTAATTTATACAAAGCGTCTCAGTCAAGTGTTTCACGCGCGGCGCACTCCGTGCTACTTTCCAAACCGTTCTCGCAGCGTGTGCCGCGAGAGCCTTTGAGGTTCCAGAATGTTTAAACGATACAGAGATGAGATGCAATGCTCAAATATACAAAAAGAGGGAATTGTGAAAAAGTAATGTCATTGATTGCAACATGAATATATGTTTGATGCTGGAGGAGTAGCTGTTCAGAGATCAGGTCCCTTTGAAAACGTATATGTTTTATATAAACGTATATATGGCTTGATCAATTGTGAATATATTCGTTTCAACATTTTAAAAGTTAAAACCTAAACCCACACAGGCAGTCTAATCTAGATGCATCCTGACTGTCACTGTGTAGTGAGCATAGAGTCAGTACTGTAAGTTTCAGGGTTGTAGGTTGTACGTTCCTTCAGCTACGTTCTTAACAGTCTCGATATATCTACGTTAGACTATGTATGCACATATGGCTTGATTAATTCTGAATGTGTTCAACACTTTACAAGTTAAAACCTACGCTCATACGCAGTCTAATTTTGGTTTATCGTGCCTACCAAGTGCTTAGATCAAGGAACGCACAATCTAAAGTGCGGAAGCTTGCTAAGCATATAATATACGTATATTGATAGGCAGTGCATAGATAGTCATATATATATAAATCGCATATGAATGGTAATTATTGCTTATTTACTTCACGTGAGTATAACTATAGCTTTTAACTTGCGAGCGAAATTTGCAGGGTACAAACGTCAGGATAGGTTTTAAAGTGAGATTTCGGGAGGTACAAACGTCAGGATAGGTTTTAGAGTGAGATTTCGGGAGGTACAAACGATTTCTCGCGAGGTACAAACGTCAGGATAGGTTTTAGAGTGAGATTTCGGGAGGTACAAACGATTTCTCGCGAGGTACAAACGTCAGGATAGGTTTTAGAGTGAGATTTCGGGAGGTACAAACGATTTCTCGAGAGGTACAAACGTCAGGATAGGTTTTAGAGTGCGATTCCGCGAGGTACAAACGATTTCTCGCGAGGTACAAACGTCAGGATAGGTTTTAGAGTGGGATTTCGGGAGGTACAAACGATTTCTCGAGAGGTACAAACGTCAGGATAGGTTTTAGAGTGCGATTCCGCGAGGTACAAACGATTTCTCGCGAGGTACAAACGTCAGGATAGGTTTTAGAGTGCGATTCCGCGAGGTACAAACGATTTCTCGCGAGGTACAAACGTCAGGATAGGTTTTAGAGTGAGATTTGCGAGGTACAAACGATTTCTCGGGAGGTACAAACATCTACAAGAATTCCAGAGTATAATAACAAAGTGTTCAAATCGTTGAACAAATCATTCAAAAGTACAAAGCTGTAAAGAGAATCGGTTTGCATGGGGTGAAACTCATAGCATACCACCCCATAACTTTTAACCCCGTAGGGTACAAACGAAAATAAATGTGGTACAAACGGGTACAAACGAAGCCCTTTCGAATGAGCCTACTCTCATTAAGATCAGTTAAAGCGAAGTTTAAGATTTTTGAAAACAACCCCTAACTTTTAACCCCTTGGGGTACAAACGAAAATAAAAGTGGTACAAACAAGTACAAACAGAGTAGAATCGATTGCAATAATTAAAAATCGATTTCGATGAAGTCGGGTGCCAAGTTCACACAGGTTCAATTTCCGCGTCGATGGCCGCCTCCCGATGTTCTTGGTGTGTTGCCAATCTATATTATAACAGAAAATAATATTGAATTTATTAGTATTTTCAGACAAACAGTCTTTGAATGGTTTTAATTAAATGCTTTAATACTCACGTGTTTGCCTGGTGGGTCTCTGCTGTCAATTAAATTGTTTTCGCGCTGTTTAACTTGATCATGCGGAGAGTGGTGGGGTTTTACCGCGTGAGAGAAAGAGAAGTATTGAGAAGTCATGTGTAAAACAGAGATGGACTCACTAACCTCGTCTGCGCATAACACTGGCGTTCTCGCGCGGTTGCATTTATACATGCACGCTTGGAGATCCCCGTGGCTGAACCCAACGCGCGAAGTATGCGTTCAAATGAAATTAATGATTTTCGAGCAGCGAACAATATTAATAATATAATAGTACTAACAATAATTTTGAATTTCAAAATTGAACTGGCGTTGTCGCGTCGTCGCGTTTATATATGTCGCATGGAGATAGATACCCGTGGCTGAACCCAGCGCGCGAAGTATGCGTTCAAATGAAATTAATGATTTTTGAGCAGCGAGCAATATTAATAATATTAGTACTAACAATAATTTTGAAATTTAAAATTACCTAGTGTATAGTATAAAATCCAATTAAGTTAAACACCTGAAATTTACTAAGTAAATGCTGGCTGCCAATAGCTAGCACGCCCTTAAATTCTAAGTAATCAAGCCCAACGCTTTATAGGGTACATCAGATTATAGATAGATTTTCTCACACGGTTTGATTTCAACGTATGGGACTTGTCAAGAGCATAGCATAACCACTTCAGGTAAAGACCTGAGTTTTCCCAAGCGAATGCTGACTGTGTAGAGTTAGCATGTTCTTCTTCCAAATAATTAGGCCAACATTTTATAAGATACATTAGCGAGACAAGCTGTATATCCTCATACAGGGTGAAAAAAAAACTTAAGTTAAAGAGCTGAAATTTAATGTGCGAATCAGGAAACTCGGTAGAATCTCGCGCCAAGTAGTAGTTATATACACGGCGCGCGACTACCGAGGATACTTCTGCGCTATACGAGGCTACGGCTATACGAGGTTATACGAGGCTACGGCTATACGAGGTTATACGAGGATACGGCTATCGTCTGCTATAAAACTTTCACTTCGATTTATGGAAAAGTTACAGCTCCAAGGATTTATTCCTGAATTTTGTATTTTTTCGTTAATTTTTCTGAATCGAATGAGCCAAGAATCAAGTGAATCGGTTCAGTCGTTCAGGAGATATGAATTTCACTTCCTTATTTTTCTCGTAGTAAAGGCAAGGCGGATTAAGGGGGTAGGCTAGGCACGTGACTTTTGGAGATTTGGCTGGCCGGCAATTACTGATGGTTTTTCGGACGTGCGACCGTGTTACCTACAGATATTGAACGTTAAAAAAATGCGTGATGGAGCTGCTGGCGTTGTCCCTACTGACAGGTTTTGTTTGACAAGCAAATAAGGCTAAGTGTCTATTTCAGAGCAAAAATCTTGAAAGTATCTGTCGAGGGTGATATTTGTCAATGTAATGTGACGAATACTACTCTCGAGAGCTACTTCCAAGATATTTGCCCGGGAATAGACCGGTCGCAGAAGATTGAAGAATTATTTGCAAATGTAGCGTTTGAATGAGAAACAGCAATTGAATCTTTCAACGTGTTTACTAAATCTAGTACGATGTCACAATGTAGAGGAGAAAGCTCCCCTATGTCTGTGGTTTTTTTGGAGCAGAAAAGATTGGTGACAAATGATCTCCAGTTTTGGTGTTTAGAGCAGGCTGTTTCAACCAAATACTTGGTGAATATATCTGTTTTGTGTTTAATCAATAAGCATCTGCAGGGCTTTCTCATAGTGCTGTATTACGCACAATCAATGTTTCAATGTACCTAGAACATATCTGTCGTAGGACCTATAATGACTCTCTTATGATTTTCAAGATTCGTAAACCTCAAATTATTCTGTAAATGTGTAGCTACTCAAGTTGCAATGGCTGCATGTACCAAGTATTTGATTGAATCAGTCCAATCATTGCCATAACCAGAAGATCTGTTGTGATACAGAGTTTGTAAATGTCTTATATACCCATAGTCCATTCACTCAAAAGAACCCAGTCCAGCATAGCTTATAATAAAGAGCTCGCCTGCGGAGAGTCTAGAAAGTAATATGTTGTTTGCAAAACTTTGACAAACGTAAGAGAGTTTCTTTTAACAATATGAGAATCTGTCCTCCAGCGAGCCACAATTACGTACATGTTCCTTCTGATCTCTCCTCATCAATATGATTACTATGAATGTACATTTTAATGTGCTCATATGTGATGGAACAATGTGCCTTGTATATATGAGTATAAAAACGATCACACAAGTCAAACGGCATACTGGAACTATTATTGAACTACTTGTTCTGTGAGAGGGATGCTTTGCTTTACCAAAGACAGTACTCAAGATTTTCATACTAATTTGTGTGAAAATGGCAGCACAGCTACTACTAATAGTCTAGTTACAATTTTGTTCTGCACGTGTCGAATGATATTTTATAAAAAATAATACTTTATTAGAGTATGTAGGAACTCAGGCATTCATCTTATTTTCGGTTTCCCAGTAACACGTAATACTGCTCTTATCTTCAATTATATGAATATCAACGAAACAAGAATATCCTATAGTATTCCTCACTACATTGAACGAATTAGTACTTTCGCCTCAAATTAGCAAGCCTATTCGACACATCCGAACCATCCGTCATAATCCGAATTATCTGAATTATCCGTGTATACAACCTAAATACAAGAAATAAGCAATTTTTATTGATGTATTGGAATGGCTCAGGTGCTAAAGCGTCGGGTCTTCGAACGGCAGTAGTATGATTGCGGGTCGAGTTCGATTCCCCCCGCTACATTGAGTGGTGCGACACTTTTTATGATTCTTCGACTTTCTGTTCCCCTTAGTCATTTTCTTCTGTAGATTTCGTTTTCAACGGCACTCGAGAAATTTACGTAGCATACCTTTCCATGAGAAATACACATAGCATAGCTAGCTAGCTATAAAGAAAGTCGGGCTGCTGAGAGAATGTGACCTTCACCAGTGACATTCGGGTGTTTCTTAGCCTTCCTTACTTCCCCTCTGACGCCTCGTAGTGTGTTGAGTCAACGACTTACCCAAGTGTCAAGGGAATTGGCAGTCATTACGCTTGGGAAACACGCCAAGTTTTTTTTTATTATTATTGTTAATCGCTAATTTATTGTGAATTTATTGTTAATTGGTGATGCGAGTTAAATCAAGGATCTTTGAATGAAAACTTGGGTTTCTTGTATGTTATTAATTATATATCTGAGTTATAACTTGGCTTTCGTTTACCAATGATATCCATTTCTATTTTTGATAATTTTTAAATGACTTTTGCAAGATTGGTGGGTTGGTGAGTCGATGGTTTGGGTTGTTGGGAGGCGGCGGCGGCGGGGCGGGGGGGACTACTTGGCGTTTTTTTTCATTTTAATGTTTTTGGGGGGATCTCAGTTCTTTTTGTTAGTTAAGACTGTGAGGAATTTTCCTGGGGCTGCTCGGGGATAGACTACCCGCAGCCAGTTACCCAAGAAAATGTGAATTGGGATTTGCAAACTGATTTGCGAAACGATAATTAGATTGATTGCTGGAGTGCGCTCTTACGAGACGCCTGAGTTTTCTCGCCCGAAGGGCGGAACGTACACTAAGCCCTAATCCTCGACTGCGAAGTCGGAAGTCTAAAAAATGGACACCAGGTACCCCGCGGTACCCCGTAAAGCTAACTGAACTGGCTATTAGCCGGACAACTTCCGGGGATTCGCAGTCGGATTAACTAACGCGGCAGCTCAGGGGCCAGAATAGTGGAGAGCGGTGGATTCGGCAGGAGACGCAAACAAGACAGGAAAATTGTAATGCACCCGAGGTTTATTGGCTAGGTCTAAGGTGTTACAAACCAGATGATAATAGATAGCGGCGGGAAAACGGGCTTCGCTCACGAGAGTTACACGGCGCCCGTGAGGTGCAGATCGGAAAAGAGAAAATTATGGCCTACGGTGACCGGAACTAATAATTGAGAAGGTCTCTGAACGACGAGACTCGCAGACATGTAATGGACCTAATTTCGAGAAGGGAACCTCGCGACGCGAAACTTAAACTATTGGGCGGAAGTGACTCGTCGTGAAGACGGGAGTCCTCCAGGAAGGTCGACCTGATCATTTGCGGAATCTCTGCAGTGTGATTTAGCTACGAAGGAAAGCACGAGGACGAGACGTGTACACGATGCGGTCAGGACAATCCCCTGACCGGCCAAAACGTCGAGACGAATATTAGATTGATCCAAAGACGGTTCGCTTACCAAATTTTCAGAGGAGTGGTGTTGACGGAACACACTACTGATCACTAATAACACACGGCAAAATCTACACAACGAGTGTTCGCTCCTTCCGCGCGCGGGACTTTAATAGCCTAATTCTAGGTTTCCCCCTGCACTCCTGACGTGGCCGATATTGTCACCAAACGCAGTCCCGGCTCCAAGGCTCGGGGAGCCTCCGCAACAGGGCCGTACCCCTGCGCTATCGGAAGATCCTAGCGACCGCTGTCGATGAATCCTTCCGCCTGGATGTGCCTTCCCAACCGCCCAGATTTCCCGCGGTGTGGCCAAAACTGCATGGGAAATCCTTCGTAGGCTGCTACCATCCGCAGTGGAGTCTCCACGTCGAGCCGACGTCTCGTGGCTGCTGGTGACGAAACTTAAGATAGTTGCCAGGATGCAGGTGGCGAAGCGACGTCCCTGGTCTATGGTGCCTAAACGGCTCACGCGAAAATCAAATAGCATTAGGAGCGAAACAAAGGTTTTAAATTGGCTTAACTGTCGACCTTGCCTGGAGGCTACATTTTTCTATTCCCTAACGGCGCTTATGATCAACCTTCCGGTCTTATGCTCGCTAGGAGAGGACACTTCGTCACAAGACATTTGTGAAATGTGAAACTTGTCAAATGTGAAGCTAAGAACCACTTAAGCGAGAGGCTTGAAATTTGATGAGCAGATACTGATACTGATACAACTTAGGAACAGGCCGCCATTACCAATCAGTATTTGTTCAGTACATTTCGGGTTTTTGGCTTAAGTAACTCTCAAGCTACACATTTGACATGGATGCAGCTTATCTGTACAATGTGTTACGTTCAGGAGGTAAGGACATAACAAATGTAACATATGAAGCGTTGGACTTCAGTATATGAAATTCAAAGCCATGCTATCTAGTGGCAATTGACATTCGTCCAACAAATTTGGAGTCCTTCGCTTACGTTATACATCCTGTCCTCATTCAACACATGTGAAAAGTGTGGAACTTGTCAAATGTGTAGGCTAAGAACGACTTAAGCGACATGCTTCAAACTTGATGAGCACTACTAATTTTCCACGACTAGTATGCCTCTAAATTAATATTACGATTAGGCTCAACACTTAATAAGTTCTATTAATTCTCTTATTCAACACATTTGTAATGTCAAATTTGACAAGGGCGCACCCAAGAACCAGTTCAGTTATAGATTTCAAACTTGCTGAACAGATACATAATTCAAAACTACAGAAGTCAAAGATCTAAAGTTTACTGAGCAAATACTGATTACTAGTAAGGTTGTAGTTCAGAAATCATTTACATGAAAGACCTGAAATATCACTTGGTGAACAAATTGTTGCTTTTTCATTTAAGTGGGTCCTAGTTATGCACTTGGCAACTTCGGTAGTCTATAATTGTATTGAATAAGAGGATATTGCTTAACAGTATTAGATTGAGTAGAGTCTTAAAGCTGTACCAATAAGAGAATAAAACTGTTGAAATTCCTGTCATAAAATAGCCTACATAACCAAGCACTCGAACGTCAAGGAAATAAGACATCTATCCATCTTATGTTAGTTAGTCTCTTTCTACATGTCTAGCATCTCTCTCTAACATCAGCTCACATCTGCCTTCTCTCTCTACCATAACATCATCCCGCAGCTACAAAGCTAGAAATATATGAACATTCTGCCACCTAGCGTGGAAAATATGTGACCTACATTTTTGGTCTGAATCTTCTTCTGAATCGTTTTCGCACGAGAAAATAAGAGGAGGAAATTCATATCTCTTGAACGCATGGACCAATTTCCTTGCTCTTTAGCTTATTGGATTCAGAAAAATAAATTAGGTTGTGCTTGATTCATAAGTTATGCAAGCTGTAACTTTTTCGGAAATCGAGTTGAAAGTCTTATATCGATCGAAAACCGCTACGCGTCGGGATAAGTAGCCTCGGTTTCTCGCGCTGTATAGCTATAGCTAACTACTTGGCGCGAGACTCTACCGAGTCTCCTGATTGTTAATACAACGGTAATTTATTGCTAATTTATTGTTAATTGCTAATGCGAGATAAATCGAGGTATCTTTGAATGAAAGCTTGGCTTTCTTGTATGATATCTATTATCTTTTTTGTTATATTTCATTATATATTATATTTGTTATATTTTTGTGGGGAAATCCAACTGCTACTTGGCGCATTTTCATGTTTTTGGACGGATTTCATGTCTTTTTGTTAGTTAATGCTTAACAACAAAGACAATAAAAATTCTAAGTATTTATCAATGGTTTAATTAATAAATTTAAAAGTAAAATTTTATTAAAATGTCAAGTGCCATTTCTGTTCAAATATGCACCATCACTATGTGCATGTTTATGTTATAATGTAACTTCAATGTTACAATCTATCTATAACTTAATCATGCACATAGGAGGAGATCTAAGAAATTGAGCCGAATGTGAGAATATAGATTCCCTAGATAATATACTTTGCACTTGACAAATTCACATTAGCAAAAGAAAAATTACTAATAGCTAGGATGCATTTAAATTGCAAATTAGATCATCTATACCCTCATACGCACTCTAACATTGGTGTATCTTGACAGCCAAATGCGTAGCTGAGAGAGCGCATAATCTAATGTAATAAAATTTGTTAAACAAGTACTGATTACCAATAGCTAGTATGTCGCTAAATGACACATGATTGGTAATTATTGCTTGCTTACATCATTTTAGTTCTTTAGCTGAAGTGTTCCTTGACCGATGAACTTGACTGTCAAGATACTACTAAATTAGACTGCGTATGAGCATTCTGCTTGGTTTATATATTATAATTATAAAGGGTTAAGTCAAGCAATGACTCGGAGTAGCAAAACATAGATTCCCAATAGCTAGAATGTATTGAAATTTTAATTGATTTGCCTTAACACTTTACAAATTATATTCAATGAGCTATATATGCAGGCTCTCTCATTCGCGGTCTAGTTTTGAAGTATCCTGACTGTCAAGTGCCAAGCTGACGGAGTGCAAATCTAAAGTACTGAAATTAGTCTAAGCAAGTACTGATTACCAATAGCTACCATTCCCTTAAATGGTAAATAATTGCTAATATTGCTTAAAAGATTGATATGCTACAGACTTGACAATTTTAACTATTGGTAATCAGCACTCGTTTACCAAAACAGGGACTTGTGAGTTACGCACTTAACACTTTTAACATTCCATAATTCTTAATAACGACAAGATCACAGGGACAGGAGCAAGGACAGTATAACTCTTTTATTAACTACATAAAGCATGGAATCTGGAACAAATAATAAAATCAGACTTTGTCATATAACTATTATGGCATATAACCAACCATGGCATAACCGGCTTAACCAATGTGTCGGTATGACACAGATTACAGATTATAGATCGGTAACGCAAATACGATATTTCAGAGTGGTGCCAACTGGTGTGAAAAACGTGAAAGCCACATTTTTAGGAATTGTGGAATCCTATGACTCTTAATCCGCCTTGCGTTTTCCACGAGTAAAATAAGTAGGAGAAATTCATATCTCCTGAACGACTGAACCGGTTCGCTTAATTCTTGGCTCATTGCATTCAGAAAAATCAACGATGAAATACAAAATTTAGAAATAAATCCGCGGAGCAGTAACTTTTTCGTAAATCGAGGTGAAAGTTTTATAGCGGACGGAAACCGCTACACTTCGGGATAAGTATCCGCGGTAGTCGCGCGCTGTACTATATATGTAACTACTACTTGGCGCGAGACTCTACCGAGTCTGCTGATTTTGACACTACCATTATATGAACTGAAAGGATAAAGTAAAGGCGTACAAGAAATAATTAAGATGTATTTCAACTGGCGTGAATTAGATGCTTCTTCATGCACTCATTGTGGAAGTAACGCAATGATGTTTAAAACTGATGTTACGATGGCTGTAAATGTTATACTAATTCACTTCTTACCCTTTCAAAAAAGGGAAGAAAGAATTATTAAAATGCAAAAATATAGTATTACAGGTGCGCATACGTAAAAAATACTTATCGCGCAAAAAACATATAGAGCGATAAGTGCTATATTTTATCATGAGAAAAATAATACATAATATCCACACTGGGCATTATACATGTTTTGTAAGAATTAAAAAAAATACATTCATTAACATTGATGATGAAAAGATTATACAAAAAATGCAGTGGCCAAGGGGTGCAAAAGATGCCTATCTGTTCTTTTTTGAAAAAGATGGATCATGATGATGTGACATAAAAATTTAACAGCTTTAAACAGAAGCCGAGCTTATTCCCATAATAAAAAAAAGCAGAAAAATAGTCTATGTCTGCACTCAGCGCCAAATTTGCGACCAACTAGATCTTGTTCGCATAAAGCGATAATTTTATAAACTCCCCACCTTTGTAAAGTAGACGACCTCGTCTGCACTGACCGACATCTTTGCAAAGAAGAGGGCCGCGTCTGCATCGAGCGACACTTTTTCAAAGAACGAGGTTCCGTCTGCATTTAGCGACTCCTTTGCAAAAAACAAGGTCCCGTCTATATTTAGCGACTCCTTTGCAAAAAATAAGGTTTCGTCTGCATTTAGCGACTCTTTTGCAAAGTGCCAAGTAGTTCTGTCCTTCACTCCAATTCTTAAATAAACGACCAAAAAGACATGAAATCGGTCCAAAAACATTAAAAATGTAAAAAGAGGCGCCAAGTAGTCTTGTCCTTCACACCAAAAAAGATCTTGCCCACAAAAAAATGTGCCACAATCCACAAAAATAACAGTGTGGTGAAATCATCTCTACCAAATTGACCAAAAACGTAGATCGATATCATTTGAAAGCCAAGTCTTGATTCAAACACTCTAATCCCACACAAGAATTTATAATGGTAGTGCAGCAAATACAAATATTGTACTGAATTTGTTACATATTCATCCTCATCGGACTACTTTTCTTAGCTTCGTTCACACGTAGATTCAATAATTTTAACTCGTTAGTCTCCCACATAGTTTCCCATGCGTATTTTTCGAGTCTTAAAACTGTGACTTCGACTCTTTCGTTCCGTCTTATCTCAAGCCCTTAAAACGCATTCGTAGTAAGAGATCATCGCAGCGTGCCCTTAGTGAACTCTGCAGCGGTGCACTTTTGCTTCCCCTATAAGTGCTTAAACCTCGAGCGTAGTCAGACCCTTGGCGCCTATACTCCCACCATACCCCCTTTTCACTGGGTTTTTCGGGTATTTAAGCCCCAAATTCTAGTGGAAAGCGAGGAAATCAGTTCCGAACTCTCATCGACGGCGAAGCTCTGTCAATCGGACCAGCAAAGAACACCGTAGCAGATCGAGCATTAGTCTCCTTCGAAGCAGTTACAATTACCGTACGTACATCGTGTCTCATCGCGATCGTTAGGCAAGTCACAGTTCTTTCGTTAGTTTCTCCCCCGTTCAAATCGTAACGTAAAACGAACTCATATTATTTTGTAACAACATCTCAAAGCCACAGAAACTCTCATTATATATTTTGTGTTTTGTATTATTTGTTCATTCAGAATATATTGAACATTATTCTAGTTTTCATTAAGAAATCATTTGTGTCATCATTACTAAATTCCTGTTTGGTCAGCCCTGTTTCAATTAAGCATAATAAGGGAAAGAATAATAAAAGATCCCACGAGGATACATCTTTACCGCTCGAGGTGGGCATTCTTCCATGATCAATGAGTAGTCTTGAGTCTGGTTAAGGTGAAATAGCCCTTAGCACGATCCCAAGTTCTGCTCTGAGTTATTGAAAGTAACTAGTATAAAGGGGTTAAAAGGAGTTTAGTGACCTGAGTGCGGTTGAGTTGAAATAGCACTCAGCAACATCCCAGGATTGACGTAGGGCCGATTGGGAACTAGAAGACTCGAGTCTGGTTAAGGTGAAATAGCCCTTAGCACGATCTTAGAGCATATGTTAGGACTCGCGAAGCCTGGCTCGTAACAACTTACTATTCGAATCTCTTTGTCATACTGAGGCACTACTTCGACTGTTCTCATTACGTGTTTTCTTTCCGAAAAAAGACTGCAAATACCATTGATTAGAAAAAGTGTAACAGCTATGGCTAGTCACTACAGTTTCGATCTCTACACGTAGAGCAATATTTCATAAAAAAAGTTATTGAGTTTGTAGGAAATTACTAATTAAATTAATACTAAAAACCCTTCAAATAGTAATAATGCCACATTTTGGACACAATTGTATAATATGAAACAGAATAGTTTCGGCGTACTATAAGTATTTGGTTGTCAAAAAGGTAATTAGAGACATAGAGCAGAGTCGTAATTCTTTTACCGAAATGGGGAAATTTAACGATAGTTCTGTAAGTAGAGCTATAAGTAAGATGATGGACTTTCATTTGAAAGTGACGAGTTCGATTCTGCGTTCAATACAATATTGTTCGTGTCTCTTTTTATATTTCCTGCTTTTTCTTTTACTTTATATTTGGCAATAGACATATACGTAACATGTATATAATGTGAGACAACCTATTATAGTCGAAAGGAAACAGAGACACGACGATTCCCATATACATATATTGTATAATATGCTATAGGACGCATACAATATGCTATACGTATCGTATGCGTACTTGGAATTGTCTCGGATTCGGTCTCGGAACCTCAGGAGCTGAGAGCTCCCAGGTCAACATCGTAAAAGCGATAAGCAAGCGCCGCAAAAAAGGCGGTCCAAACAGATGAACATATGCATGTGTTCATAACTGACACACATACATTTCGAGGTTAGATCATGTGATAGACATCGCGTGCAACTCCTTCTCGCCTGTCAAATTTTTGTAGATAACTCAGCGACTGGCCGCTCGGAAAAAGTCACGTGACTACTCTAGCCTCTTAAATCTGGGTGTAGTACTCCTGCAGCGACAGCAAACTCCTAAGACCTAAAAGATATATATCCAAAAAATGTGAACCGTCCTCGAAAGTAGGCAATACAAAAGTGCGCTAGAAAATTGACAATTATTTTCCATTTATTTATACTTATGAAATATCTCTCGTTTCGGAGGCACGGCAGAATTAATACGACCCTATCATTAAATGAGACCAAATTTAAAAATATGGCACCATTAAAAGAACACCGCTGCTTTTTACTCACCATTGAGCCTCCTCCGAAAAAGAAGATATTTAAGATGCGTATCTTATACAGTATTTCTGTTCACAGGAAGACGCAATATCTGTCAATCACAATTGGATCAATGCTTGCAACATAATGATCGTATGGCAAGAGCTAAAGAGAGAATTAGCAGCTGTAATGCGTGAAGTAGAAGATTGCAAAGACATGCCTGATTGGAGTAGGCATTGCCAATTGATGTTAAGAACATCTTATGGGTTAGATTATGTACAATTTTTTGATTTAATTTCATTCGTAGCGCATGAACGTTTAAGAATAATTAGTGACCGCGAGCACGATATTCCGTGTTCCAAAAAAATTAATTTCTCTCTTAATCATTGCTTATTTGATTTAGATGCAATACGAATAGTATTAATGGATTTAATAACAGAGGCGGATGCCAAATCTATTTATGCCATAGTGTGCCCAAAACAGGAAGCACATAAATTATTGAATAAGATTATATCGTTGTTACAATTACAATACAGTAGAGACAATGTTTAATTTCATGCTTCGAAGATAGTAAGGTTTGATAAATGCCTACCTGTAAGAATACCAAGTTTGTATAATAGGGTCAATGGAAATGAAAGCGTCTGGAAAGCTCTTTGAAGATGGGTTTGGATGCTTAGGAATTTTAGGTCAAATATTCAAAGTATGTAACATGGGGAAACTTTTAACCGTATTTCTCTTTCTTGAGTTGTAAACTATTAATGAAACGTAATTATGCTTAGTTCGAAATATCCATTCTGAGGTTGCGCACATTTAGCATTACTATTCTGTAATTCGTTCTCCACTTTGATATTTGGGTCATTCCACGCCAAGTAAGAAGCTGGGTTTTGATGATGTCAGAGATCTTGCTGAAAATTCAGTATGTTGTTCCTGCGACGACATACGGGGGATGGATCCGCCTCATGGCTTCCCAAGATTCGTCTTTATTTGGGAAATACAGAGCGCCAAAGTCGACGTTTTTGTGCATGAGCGAAAATAGACCATTAAGGGGAAATTTTTGCTGGAAAAACTATTGGTCGTATCAATATAATTTACATTTTGTTTTACCTGGGAAAGACCGCACTATGGAAGTATATTTTTTTAATGCTTCGCAGATTAATTGCTTAATCCAAGAACTTTGGATAAACTTTTGACTTTTAAATAAAATATCGTTGGTAACGCTTGTCCAATCTGAATTGTATTTTAGAATATACCTTCGACCTTTGCCTATCGAAAACTATCTTCTCCGGAGTGAAGAAAATGGTCCAGGTAAGCGTCATTGCACGCCACGCGGATCTCCCCGTTTTGGTAACATTTCAAATTTTCATGAAATTCACACACGTTCTTCTCTATATGAAAATTAATACAGGTCATATTCTCTATAATTCGCAATTGTTTAAGAAATAGAGACCGTCAAAGTAGGGCGTTTTAACCTTTTCGCTAAATGAGACCATTATGGAAGAATTTTTTTTCGGAAACCGCCGGTCGAATCGATATTGTTTTTATGCAACGCATGGTGCGAAAGTTCACTTTTTGAGGCCTGCGTATTCTGTACAAAGTAGCTGATTCCCGCACTCTAATCTATCAGGGGACTCGGTAGAGTCTCGCGCCAAGTAGTTAGCTATAGTTATACAACGCGAGACACCGAGGCTACTTATCCCGACGCGTAGCGATTTTCGATCGATATAAAACTTTCACCTCGATTTCCGAAAAAGTTACAGCTTGCAGGCATAACTTATGAATTAAGCACAGCCTAACTTATTTTTCTGAATCCAATAAGCTAAAGAGCAAGGAAATTGGTTCATGCATTCAAGAAATATGAATTTCCACCTGTTATTTTCTCGAGCGAAAACGATTCAGAAGAAGATTCAAACTAAAAATGTCGATCACATATTTTTCACACTAGGCGGCAGAACGTTCATATATTTCTAGCTGCGAGATGATGTTAGAGAGAGAAGATAGACATTAGAAAGAGACTAATTAACACAAGATGGGTAGTGTGACGGGGCTAGTTTGCCTCGCCACAAGTTACTCCTTACTCCAGCAAGGGAGGCCGGGCGAACGCCCGCCGTAGCTCTCTCTCTCTCTCCCACTCATACTCGCGGGCTAACCTAGTATCGTCGCTCCAAGGCAGGCACAGGCAAAAGTAACAGGCATTAATTCGAGTTCGAACGCCGAGAGGCACCTAGGTAGGCACGACGGACTGAGCCACCTAGTGGGATGGCTATCCGATTAGGCGAGGAGGAGAGTCCGGCTCACAGGGGTGCGCAACCTGCCAGGCCGGATAAGCTGGGGCCCGTCCAGCCGACGCTGGAGACGCCCCTGAGGACGGACAACCAACCGAGGGACGACGAGGTGACGACGTTGGATGCCCGTCGCTCTTGATGTTCGACCTGCTCAGCTCAGCCGATCGCCCAAGGCGGTTGATACATGAGGTCGAAGTCGTTTCTAACGCGCGGGATCGATTTCGACACCGTCTAACGGATGGGGCCACGGGAGGATTCAGGGGTAGCGGCGCTGAGGGTGTGAGGCCACTTAGCGAATTAGGGGCTCTCTCTCGTTACTCAGATTGCGACCGTCATAGCGACCAAGTGCATCCGAGCGTTTTTGTAATTGTGGGATTGAGTGTGACGAGAGAGAGAAGCAGAGAGAACCGGAGAGACTGTAGCTTAGAGATTCCGAACACCGAACGATCGGAGATTCCAATAACCCAGCTCGACTGGAAGTAGAGGATTAATCGGCATTAACACCGGCCCACTTTTGATTGCGGTAAGCCTCACCCCCTCTTCCCCTATCCTTTGAAATCTTTGCGTAAAGTTCTGAGCCCAGTAGTCGGGTTCCTTGCGATTGTTGTATTTGCTAGTAGAGTTGAAAAAGCCTGTTTGTGCTCTGCCTTCCTTGGTGCGACTTCGCACATCGCATCTGAGTCGCGCGGTGATACATTAGACTGCGTTCGCCGAACAAAGTAGCCGCCATCTTGCCACTTGTTGCCGGGATTTGCGACCGATCGCCCGCTCGGACGGGCGTGCGTCCCTTTATAGATTTGCGGCGTACATACATCGTCCGCTGAAGTTCGGCATAATTAATTATCGCAGTCCGGGAATCGACCGACCATCCGTCGATCGCTCGCGACGCGTTTCCCTATCGCGTGGTTAAATTGTATAGGGGCCCTTGTGGCCTAGGATCGAGAGCGCGTTAGCTCGATTTGCAGTAGGTTAATTAGTTGTAACACCGTCGGTCCGCCCGACATAAATGAACAGGGCGCTGTGGTTTAACTCAATCTCCGGAGAACATTTTTTTAGCTATCTGTTCGCCCAGTGTGTCGTCTCTGGCCTCCCTTGCTCCCCGCCCCTCTCCTATTACATCTGGCCAGGCGGGCCAACATTCGCGTTTCCCACCGAGCTTTCTCTCTCGCTCGAGTTTTCCATCTCCTCTGGGTAGCATATTCTTATAAATTTTGGTCTCGGTCACGGGGCCTGGCGCCCTTTTAAGCGCCCAGAGGACTCGGGATTCAGAGAGGAGGCTCGGTCGAAGTTTCCCCGCTTTCCTGACGAGCCAACGAGAACGGCGAAATCGGGAAAGCGGTGGCAGTAGATGTCTTATTTCCTTGACGTTCGAGTGCTTGGTTATGTAGGCTATTTTATGACAAGAATATCTGACGCGAAGATATCTGACAAATGTAACAGTTTTATTCTCTTATTGGTACAGCTTTATGAAAATGATTAAATTCATCCCTACTCAAATTCTAACACTGATAAGCAATATCCTCTTATTCAATACAATTATAGACTACCAAAGTTGCCAAGTGCATAACCAGGACCCACTTAAATAAAAAAGCAATAATTTGTTAATCAAGTGCTACTTCAGGTCTTTGGTGTAAATGATTTCTGAACTACGAACCTTACAAGTAATCAATATTTTGGTCTGTAAACTTTGGATCTTTCACGTCTGTAGTTTTGAATTATGTATTTGTTCAGCAAGTTTAAAATCTATACCTCAATTGGTTCTTAGGTACGCCCTTGTAAAATTTGACACTACAAATGTGTTGAATAAGAGAATGAATAGAACTTATTAAGTGTTGAGCCTAATCGTAATATTAATTTAGGGGCATACTAGT
The DNA here is from genome assembly GCA_964023945.1 of Ectemnius cavifrons. Taxonomy (NCBI): domain Eukaryota; kingdom Metazoa; phylum Arthropoda; class Insecta; order Hymenoptera; family Crabronidae; genus Ectemnius; species Ectemnius cavifrons. The sequence goes on from OZ030382.1 coordinate 2,717,252, forward strand.
CGTGGAAAATTAGTAGTGCTCATCAAGTTTGAAGCATGTCGCTTAAGTGGTTCTTAGCCTACACATTTCGTTTACCAATGATATCCATTTCTATTTTTGATCATTTTTAAATGATTTTGATAAGGTTGGTGGGTTGTGGGTTCGGATGGCGGAAGGGGTGGGGGGTTGGGGGGCAGACTACTTGGCGTTTTTTTTTCATTTTAACCCTTTGCAGACGGGAACCGGCTACTTACCGTGTATTTGGGCGGCTATTTGCCGACATTCGTCCGCAAAGGGTTAATGGTTTTGGGAGGATATTCACTCTGTTACTGCACGCGTGCTGGAACTAGCATTTTATTTCATTTTATCGATCGCTTTACCGCACTAGTGCGGTAATGAGAAACAAATGATTAACGGTATTATGTTACACTTTCTGCCAAATTCGGAAACGTATGTCAATCTGTCGATCTAACCAGCAATAGAAATCATACATTTATTTGCCGAAATGGAATTACACTAAACTTGTAGCATTTTTAAAAAGATAAAGTACTGGATTTAAAACTAAAAAATCTAAAATCTGAACAACAAATGACGTAGAAAGGTTTACTAGACGAAACATATCTGGCAACAAAGGTAATCCTCAAAATGTATATAACATTAACTCCACTACAGTATTCATCATTAAAAATATTTACTGTTGATTTCTGCCTTATTAATTTGTTAGAAACTTCGTTTTTTGTCGATTCACTCAAAGTAAACTTTTGCAACATTCATTGCATAAAATATAGTGTCCTACTATTGCGTAAGACAGCCAACCTCCAGACGAGTGAATTTACATCAACTTTTGTGGTTATCGTGTGACTATCAACTTCTACACTCGTCCTCGTGTCAATGCCGCTACACTTTCGACTCATGCAGCAACTTCACGTGTCTGGAAATTTGTCACATTTTGCACTTATATCACAATATACTATTTTTGTTTCAGTCAGGAAGGAGCGCACTTTATAGCTATTATTTTTTCATAGCCCGCGGATTTTCCATTTAGTTCCAGATATTTATAAAGTTTTAATTTGTAAATAAAATAATCTTGGGGTAAATTGACCACTCTAAGACTGGTTTCAAAATAGCGTGGAGTTTCCTCTATCGAATGCTGTTTCGTTCAGAGTTGTCAAACGATCCCAACATTACTGTAGGATTCGTTTTCAAAAGTCGCGCTGGAAGACGAAGCATGCGCGTTAGTAGAGTGCGCTCATCTCTTGACTCGTGCGATCATACGGGGCGCGTGTAAAAACGCGAAGAGAAACGCGAAGAGCCACCCGAATCAGTAAGCGTGATTGATTTTCGACCTTGTTCGAATATGTATGTATGTATATTTAATTATTCCCCTTAGGGTTATAATCCTTTACATTAAACCTTACTAACTACCGCCGCCACTTAACCTCTACCTCTCTCCATCTTCTGCCCCCCCCCCCCCCTACTCTACTTTCCCTTGCCACCCCGCACGGTTCCTCTCTCTTATTCCAGTCCTTCGCGTTTTCCTCCTCCCTCTCTTTCCTTTTTTCTTCTCGCCACTCTCTCCTTCCTTCTTTATTTACCTTTACCACCCGCTCTCTTTTCTACTCCTTACCCTAACCTCACTCTTTCCTCACACTCTCTCATCCCTCCATCCTTTTCCACTCTCATCCCGCGGACTTCCGTTTCCCGTGCTCCTCCTTTCACTCCACTCACTCACTCCCATACTTCCCCCTGTTCCTTCCCCTCTCAATTCCTCCAACCTCCTCAACCACTCTTCCCCCTCTCCCTCCTCTCCCAACACTTCCCTCACCGCTTCCCGCCAGCCCTTTTCCCTACCCCATCCTGTGCACACCTCCCACATGTGCTCCCAGGTTTCCCTCCCTCTCCCACATATCCTGCACTGCCTTTCCCTCTCTTCCAGCCAATACCTCCCCCCTCTCGTCTCATTCCCCAACCTATACCTCGGTAGCCTCTGCCATCTGCTCTCTCCCCACCCCTTCCTCAGGTATTTTGGCACCCGCGCGCTTTTTATTTGCCAATACCACTCATGTATTTTGACTCTCTGATTCTCTCCCACCTCTCCTCCTCTTGCATTTCCCTCTCCCTTTTCACAATATCCTCCCCCCTCTACCTTGTTCGAATATATACGTTCCAGAAAACTGTGCCGAGCGTATCGCGTGTTGCGGATAGCTGTGCCGCTTGCGTACATACATGTTCATTTTGGGAAAACCACTTCTAACAAACTTATCCTCATTTGTTAATTGTGACCCCACGTTTTTTAACTTTCTTTAAATCTTATAATACTTTATTTATAAATTAAAGCTTACTTAAATATCTAGTACTAAATGGAAAATCTGCGGGCCATGAACAAATAACAGGTATAAAGTACGATCTTTCCTGAGTAAAACAAATAAAGAGCAATGTTGATGCGACCCGTGATTTTGGCAGAAAAAATTCATCCGTAATGGCCTCATTTAGCGAAAAGACTAAAATGCCCCACTTTGACGGTCTCCATTTCTTAAGCAATTGCGAATTATAGAGAATATGACCTGTATCTATTTTCATATAGAGAGGAACGTGTGTGAATTTCATGAAAATCTGAAATGTTACTAAAGTCGGGAGATCCGCTTGGCGTGTAATGACACTTACCTGGACCATTTTCTTCACTCCGGAGAAGACAATTTTCGATAGACAAAGGTCGAAGGTATATTCTGAAATACATTTTAGCTTGGACAAGCATTACCATCGATATTTTATTTAAAAGTCAAAAGTTTATGGAAATTTCTTGCATTGAACAATTAATCTGCGAATCATTAAAAACATATAGTTACATACGGCGGCTTTTCACAAGTAAAACTAAATGTGAATCATATTGATACGACCAGTAGATTTTTCACAAAAAATTCTCTCGCAATGGTCTGCTTTCGCTGATATGCAAAAACGACGACTTTGGTGGTCTGTATTTCTAAAAAAAACGAATGTTGGGAAACGATGAGGCAGACCCCTCTCTGCTATGTCATCTGAGGAACACGTACTCAGTTTTCGGCAAAATCCTTAACATCACCAAAATTCAGTTTCTCACTTAGCATGGGATGACCCATTTGCCAAACTACTCAAAATCCACGATATAAAGGACACTGAGTTCAATATAATCCTACCGAGCCACCCATTCGCGTTAAACTAGAATAATTAACAATTTGTACTATGACTTTATAACACAATTGAACATCAAAGCTTCTGATTTAACACTAGCACGGGCCATACAACTGGTGCGTATGATGAACTTAGCTGTTCATACAACAAATTATGCGTGAAAGGAGCTACAAAAACTGAGGGCAGTCTAAAACACCATGTGATCAGTCAACAGTTTTAAGATAGTTGGCTGCCGTGATATTTGCACACAATCCTCAGATTTCTGGACTTTTTGAAGCTTTGTCCGAATTATCAAACTGTACACTAACAATCTTTTCAAACTAAAGTTATAGCGAGATGCAATACTGTTAATTCTCAATAAGAAAAAGAAATGCGGGGATAGAACACCAAGGTTTCCCGTTAGCTTATATTTTGAAAGTTGTGCTTAAAATTTTCTAATTTTGAGACCTATCTCCGAAGCACAAGATACTTTCTAATTGGGTTGGCATTTCACAAACGTGAATTTCGTATCCAAGTAGAACTTTGTTTAAGTATAAAGACCGGCTTCATAAACTCTTTTTATATTTGCTCCCCCTTATTGTTTAAAGTTGTTATCATATCATTTCTATTAAATTATAGAAAGTTAATAAATTTATAAATTTGGTGAATGTCCACTCGCAAGAAAGTCAAGATTATATACTATTATTGTGATATCATGTCTATTGTACCATAGAAATTAATAAGTGTATAAATTTAATATAAAACATTCACTACTGATTTTAGTTTAATGAGCATAAGGGTAATAGTACCAGAGTAAGTTAATAAGAAAATTCTCTTTACTAACTTCCATTACAGAAGAGGTAAGTAGTTATCGCATACTAATTATATGAATACAACATTGTTGCTGGTGTTGTAAGTGCGACTATTACCAGCCGAGATTAAGAGCCGCCACAACTCTCGCGAACGTAGAACGGTAGGTTTATTCGCGCGAGTATGATTTTTATCACAACGTATTCTCAGAGATTCGAGACCAACTTGCAATATTGGAAGTGATGCGTGTAGCTTCTCTACGGAGAGTCAGTTTATTCTCGCTCATCTTAGTTTGTCTCGAGCTGGTAACTAGGGGAGACCACGACCCGGAGCTATTCGATTTGAAAATATTGTCGCGGCCCTGCATGCACCCTGCTCGTTTGTTCACCGCAAGAGCTACATCCCTGAGACCATCTGAAGGGTGCGTTCGTTTATGCGCAGAAGTAAACTTTGTGAGTACTCACGGAGATTTATGACGTCACTTTCTACTGCAGGTACTGCGGCTGCAGAGGTAGGGTAATGCCAGTAAAACAAATACAAAGCAGTCGATGAGCAGACGACAGCACATTTTGAACTTAGATTTGAAAAACATGGCCATGCAAGCAGGAGAAATGTTGTGTTTGCTAGACGTTGAAAGCGGCAAGCAGTACCAAATGATTGTTTCGATAGAGGACACCCAGAAGGCTAAAAGCGGTAGGTATATGTCGCAGAGTTCAACTACGAAGTACGACTGAATTGTAGAACCGTACCTGGGTAGCGTTGTTCCCTGAAATAATATTAAGCTTGAGGTTTTGACCTGAGTGTATACTCCGGTCTATGGTGGTGGGGATAATCTGTCGGGGATATAAGAAGAGAAGCGTTAGTTTGTGTGTTAGTCAAAATAAAGTAACAAGAGACTAAGCAAGCCGAGTGAAGTGAAGAAAATGGATACCGGAGAAGAGTGTGGGAAGACGACGATTAATGACGACCCTCCGACATATATATTTACCATTTTTTGTTATTTTTATCATTTTATTGTATTTTTAATACTATTTTAATACTGAACAAATCATCAACAGATCAACTTTTCACAACACATTTGTTGCAGCAAGCGAAAAAGTATGAAGCGGCTAAGCTGCAACAGGATGAGCCTGTTGCATGTATCAGCAGGACGGGAAATGGTAAAGTTTTTGCATGTCTTAAAAAGATTAACTTTATATTAATCCGAACTAACCCAACATTTATAGACAACATGGATAACACGTCGTCACAAGGGGCATGTGGCAGTATCGCACAACAACCAAAAAATATAGAAACTGGTGAGATTACTCGCAAAGGTATTTGGATAAGATTACCTACGTAAAAAATGTGACCGACCTCGAAAACTGATAGCGTCCCAGAGAGCCGAAAACTAATACTTAAATAATAGCTTAAAACTAAAAAATAAGCAGCACAAAAAATGCGCCTTAAAAACTAGAAAGTCTCGTCCATATTTGGTTTTTGATTCCGGGTGCCTTCCCCTATATTCCTTCACCCGTATCTACCAGGCAAACCCGATAAGGGCATCGCCTCTCCGTCACCCGGAATCGCACCGTGTCGGGGTTCAGCAACCCCACCAGTCCGAAGGAATAATAATAATAATAGTAATAATAATAATAAAAGGAAATATAGCGGTCGAATTGAGTACTTCCTTCTTTTCGAATTCGGTAAAAATATTACATATATGTTCACTGAAACTCATTGCAAAATACTTTCTTATTTGTGTAGATCAGTATACGTGGGTGTAACGCGGCACCGCGCTATCAGCGCGCGGGCCTCCGCACGGCCGGGCCGCCGTCGTGGGCACTCGGCCCTACACGGGTCAGTTCAGTCCCCAACTTGCCCGCGACCCGAAAGGTCTTTCAATAAAAGATCCGCTACGAAACTTGTGTCTTCGTTGACCCGCTCCGCTGTCCTTACAACTGGTGTCAGAAGTGGGATACTCAGTGACCACCACACCCACCCACACACACACAACAGAAAGGAACGAAGACACAGCAAAGACAACAAAAGGAAAGGAAGGAAGACACAACAAGGACAACAAAAAGGAAGGAGGGAAGACAGACACACACCACAAAAGAGAAACACCTGCACGCTACAATCGCAATCGTGATCATTGTACTACAGGAAAATAATGAAATATTCTCGAGTCTGGCTCGAAAGCAAGGCTCGAGAATAAATGAGAAAAAGATATATAATTATGATTTTGTTTCCCAATCAACTAGGCTTTAACTGGCAACCGCAAATTTAAATAGGGGAAACTGAATTTCCCAACTGTTAGATTATTCCTTCCACGATAATTTTCCCGACACTTCGGCTCAGGGGATTCGAAGCCTACGATTCCTTAGCAAATCCGGAATGGGCGCCAGGCATCAGAGATGCCACTCAAATAGGTTCTTTAAGCATCGAACAGCCACACAAAACTTCAACACAATAGGCCTCGAACAGCCACTCGAAAAATAAGGCGCTAAGGAACGGCAACAGAGAATCTCCCAAGGCGGTTGACAAGATTGCTTCGGCTAGATCAGACAACAAGGAGAGCACGTGGGTTCGACACAAGTGAACAAGCCAGGATTGAGCTGTTAATGTTTTATTCCGACAATGAAGCAGAGAGAATGATCTTCGCTCGAGGTGTTCATCAGCAACCTCGGGCGAAGCACGTGGTTGCAAGTTGGACAAGTCGAAAGTTACATCGAGATGATCGATAGCTCGACGCAGTTGACCGGCGCTAATGATTCACAGGATTCGCAAAATCCGACTCTACGAAATTGACTCTTGGCTGACGCTATCAGCCTGCAGGAAGATCTCAGTCTACACAATATCTCATTCGGAAAAGCAAAGGATCAAACACCAAAAGAGAGATCAAGTCGCGAAAGCGAGAACAGAAACTTACAGTCGATAGATCGAAAGCCATAAGGGCTGAGAGACAACGAAGCGGCTAGCTGAGGTCCACCGAAGGAGGTGGTCCCTTACAAAAGCTAGCTTGGAAGGATGTTCGCTTACCGCTAGTTTTACAAATCGTCAACGGCGCAAATGAGTGGGATCGGTCGCCTTCCTTCCTTCCCTCCTTCCGTTATTACGTGGTAGTTCGTTAGTATTGCCCATTATCCGCCAGGATATCGCTCGTTAGTCTTAGAATCGCACGTCCGCTCGCTCTAATCGTCAGCACAAGAGTGCCGAATTCTACGCGCTTTGCCCTAACGTTCGCCTAGCCGTCTTTGTCCCCGAAATCGATCGCCTATTGGTCGCCGGGTCCTACCGCACGCTCAGGGACTCGCAGTGCCCTCGGACGAACGACGCCAGGGCCGTATGCCCAACAAGGCGCCAACCCCGCTTTGAAGAGACGGCAAGGGAGGTCGTCCTCTTCGGAAGCTGGGTGCCTCGGGGTCGCCTGCCTCATCACCCGGTGATCTCCCTCGATGACCTCTTCGCTGGAGACCCCTTCGGAGGCTGCTGACCCCTTAATGTCCGTCCCGGTCGAGCCGAGTCCTCTGGGCTGGCAGATTTGGTGACTTCGGGTTTGCAGGGTGGATGGTCGTCCCTGCTTGCTGCTTCCTTATAGGCTCGGACGATAGTATAGGCGTTAATTTTGAATTCCTTGATCTCGCTCGAACAGTATTGGAGACGCTATTTGTCGCTGCTACAGCGGCGCTAAATTTGAGTGAGGGGGTGCTTTGTGACAGGCGCCATGCGTAACGTCACAATATATATACATATGCACATATCTGGAATGTTGTAATGCTAAAACTGTGACATCTGAACTGGCGTCATCTCTTCCATCCCGCATACCATTAATAATCCACAAATTTCCACCTCAACGTCCTGAACGTCGTAAAACACACAGCACCCCTTTTTACAAAACAACGCTCACCCCAAGTATAGAAACTGACACCACAGTAACGAACATGGCACACACTTTGACATTCTGCTACATATATACTAGATGATCCCTGGGGCGGCCCGGAGACCGACTGGTGGGGCCTAGCGGCTCTGTTCGGTAAGTTATCATGATAGTAAGGGGTGTACGTTTGACCTAGTGTCCTTATTTGGTACAATTATTAATCTATATGTTGTGTTTTGTTGCAGAGCGGAACGGCGAGCAGAGCCGATGAGCCCGCCTCAGGCGGTTGACCCTGAAGGGAGTTTGAAAAAAGGGAATTTTTAATAAATAAAGTTGATTTATTGTATTGGATTGTGTTGGTTCGTTTTTCTGTTATTAAATAAGTTCCGTGTCCTTTTCTTCCGTCCGTTTCCTTACCTTTAGTCTTACATTGCGTGTAGTATTTAGTATAGTATTTATTATAAGTATATATGTATAAGACAACGGTAAGTATGTGATTATTTTTATATACTTCTGTTCTTTCTTTTTCAATTAAGTAATTAAACTTAGAGTCTTTAATTGAAATGAGTTTTTTTTATTCAATGAAATTTTTTAGTCTGTTCGCGTGCACACGTTGGGTTCGGCGTCCCATTTTTATCGTATAGGTTTCGTTATCGTGTGTCGCGGTTATTTTGTATGGTCCGATCCATTTAGGCGTTATTTTTTTTGATCGGCCGGGTCTTACGGTCTCGTCCTTAAGTAGGACTTTATCGTTGACCTTAAACGTCGGGGTTTTAGTTCCTTTGTCATATAACGTCTTAGATTTTAGCTTTTTCTGTTGTAGCGTCTCTTCCGCTACTTCGTGTGACGATCGGATTCGTTCGCGCAGTTCCTCCGCATATTTATCGTACGTGTATGTTAGGCGCGGAGGTTGTTGTAGGGATGTCGGTAAGGTAGCTGTTTGTCCGAAAGTTAGCTCGTATGGAGTATGCCCAGTGGCACTATGTGGTGTTGTGTTATACGTGAACATCGCGTAAGGGAGCCATTCGTCCCAATCAGTTTGGTCTTCGTCGATGTAATGTTTTAGATAGTCAGCTAGTGTTCGATGACTTCTTTCTAGGGCGCCGTTAGATTCTGGGTGGTACGCGCCGGTCTGAATTTTATTTATCTTGAAAAATTTTAAAACGTCTTTAAATACTTCGCTTAAGAAATTCGCTCCTTGGTCGGTAAGGACTTTTTCAGGTATCCCAAAGATGCAGACTATTTTCGTTGCGAAGGCTTTTGCAATGGTCCCGGCTTCTTGGTCGGGTATGGGTATAGCTATGCTGAATTTAGTTAAAGCGTCTTGAAACGTTAGAATGTATTTGTTTCCTTGGTTAGTTATGGTTAGGGGTCCTACTATGTCTAACGTGCATTTCTCGAACGATTTACTGGGGGTATCCGTTATTACCATGGGCGCTTTACTTGGAGACCATGTTTTATTTTTCTGGCATTTTTCGCATTTGGAGATGTATTCCTCTACGTCTTTCCTCATGGTTGGCCAGTTATGGTATAACTTAATTCGATCGAGGGTTCTTTTAATGCCTAGATGTCCACCTAAAGGTGTGTCGTGATGTTCGTATAAGATCTTTTTTATTTCATCGATTGTGTATGTATGATTTGGGGGAATGTCTAATTTGTCATCTTGTAGCGGCTGTCTGTCGCCAGCCGTGCTAGCGTCAGCTGTCGCGCGGAGATTCTGAGCTCGGGTTACCGCGTTTATGCGACTAAGGGCGTAAGCGTTATTATTTTGAAAGCCTTTCTTATAATGGATCTCATAGTCGTACTCTGCTAATTTTATTCTGCATCTCATTAATCGCGATCCCGGGTCTTTTACATTAAAAAGCCATGTGAGGGGTTTATGGTCGGTGACGATAATGAATTTAGTCCCGTATAGGTAGGGTCGAAAATGTTGGGTTCCCCAAACTATAGCTAAGAGTTCTCTTTCCGTTGTGCTATAATTTTGCTCTGCTTTATTAAGAATTCTGCTAGCGTATGCTATTGGTAGGTCTTAACCTATTTTACCTTGGGATAGTATGGCACCGATTGCCTTTCCGGAGGCATCGGTTGTTAGCACGAAGAGTTTGGTGAAGTCCGGGTATTGTAGGAGAGGTGGTGACGTTAGTTTTTCTTTCAGGACTTTGAACGCTTCTTGCTCGAGTGATGTCCATGTAAATGTTTGATTCTTTTTTAGGAGTTGAGTAAGGGGTTTAGCTATTCCCGAGAAATTGTCAATGAACCTTCTATAATATCCAGCTAGTCCTAAGAAGGATTGTATGTCTTTTGGTTTTTGGGGTATTGGAAAATTTTTTACGGCCTCTAGTTTTGAAAGGTCCGGTCGTATTCCTTCTTTGCTAATGATGTGTCCTAGGTATATTGTTTCTTTGCGTAAGAAGTGGCATTTAGAGGGTTGTAGTTTTAATTTATTTTCACGGAGTCGTTTGAAAACGGATTCAAAACGTTCCTGGTGTTCTTGTAGCGAGCATCCGTATACTACTATGTTGTCTAGGTAAACGAAGCACTTGATTCCCTGTAGTCCCGTTAGTACTGAGTTCATAAGTCTTTGAAATGTGGCGGGGGCATTTTTTAGCCCGAAGGGCATTCTGTTGTACTCGTAGTGTCCGTATGGGGTTGAGAATGCTGTTTTTTCGCGGTCCTCTGCCTTCATAGGGATTTGGTGAAAACCTGATGCTAAGTCTAGGGTGGAAAAGTATTTGGCTCCTCCTAATTGGTCTAAGATATCTGTAATATTTGGTAGGGGATACGAGTCTCCTGTAGTAACGCAGTATAGTTTGCGGAAATCCACAACGACTCTAAATCTGGGTCTGCCTGTGGCGTCTGGTTTTATAGGGACGACGAGCAGTGGTGAGTTCCACGGGCTGGAACTGGGACTGACTATTCCTTCCTTGGTCATTTCTTTCACTCGTCTTTCTACTTCAGTTTTCTGGGTTTGTGGAAGTCTGTAGGGCCTAGTGTTGATAGGGTTTGTGTTGTCTAGCAAGGATATGGCGTGTTCTGTCTCATTGGTACACCCTAGTTTATCGCCTTCTAAGAAGAATATATCGTTATATCGTTCGCATAGGTCGGTCAAATGTCTTTTTTCCTCAGCGTGTAAGTTGTCGAGCGTTATCTCCCTGCGCAATGCTTGCATTCTATCAGTACCACTGACGGTCTCTACTGTGTAAGCGTTTTTGCTATCTACGGTGTCGTGGGGTAGGTCGGTGACCTCGTGTAGCTCGATTGGGTTCAGTTTTGCAACCGGTGTTTTGATTTTAGAGTCTTCGAGGTTCGTGTTCATTATACTGATAAGGCATTTGTTTTTGGTCCCCGTGGTGAGGACGCTGCCTATGAATACTCCGGGTTTGATTGTTACTTGGTCTACTATTCCTTCACCTTGAGTAGCAGTGTGTGCTAGTATTAATGTTTCGGTACGTGCTTTTAAAGTTACGTGGTCTCCGCTGGTGAGCGGGAGATGTGTTCCGAGAATGTTTAGAGATTGACCAGGTCGGATTTCGGCGTTGTATTTCGAAAGAAAATCATGTCCTAAGAGTCCGTGTTGTTCCCCGAGTGAGTCGTCTCGTACCAATCGGCAAAGATGTCTGATTTGTTTGTCTCCTACACGGATGGTGAGGTATGCGCTACATAGTGTTCGGGCTACGTTCGATCCGACGCTATATAGGGTTACGACTTCTTGCACGGCGGGAACGTCACCTAGGACTTGTCCGACTTTAGCAAGGTGACTTCGGCGCCAGTGTCCACTAGCATGGCGGCCTTTCCGTTAACAAATTCGGGTGCTTCAATTTCTATTAGGCTACGTGATGACTCGGACTCAGCTGCGATCGTGTTAACGTGATATGAACTGATTCTCGTGTCATCGTCCGGTCTCCTGCCGGAGTCGGGTTGGCGAGGCGCGGCACGTGCCGGATCATGTGTTTCTGATTGTTGGCGAGGCTCTCGTGAGTAGTGTTGTGTTTGCGGGGGTCGTTGTGCTCGGTTTCTCTCGTTTGCGCGCTGGCGTGCGCGACATTCCTCGAGTGTGTGCCCGGTTTTTTTAAAATATCTGCATGTCACGGTTACGTGTCGAACTGCCCTATTATTGGTAGGGATACGAGGGTTGTAGGGATGGGATGGGGTTTGGTCCGGGGAGGGACGAGGCGTACTTAGGCGCGTGTAGCAATTATTGGCGGTGTAACCTATTTTATGGCACCTCCCGCATTGTGGCGTGTCTCGCGTTGGTCCGTTGCGGTTGTTCCCGCGGTAACGCGAGTTGTTATTGGTACGCGGAGTATCCGATCCTAGAACCCTTTCTTCCTCAACAGCGGCTACTATTGCCGACTGCAGGTTGTCGAAAGTGCGCGATCGGATTATTGTTCTGAGTGGTTCCCTCAATCCTCGAGTAAAATAGCGTAAGGCTTGTTTGTCTAAGATTTCTACGATTCCTGGAATATTCGACGGGTCGGTGGCGTCCTCGATGGACAGCTCTTTCATTTCGGCTAATAGCCTCTCTAACTTGGAACCGAATTGTTGGGCGCTGTCTCCTTCTCTCTGTCTACAGCTACTGAATTCGGCTTGTGCGGTATCCGATGATCGTTTGACCGCGAATCGCGTTCTCAGTACGCGTTTCAGTTCTTCGAAGCTATTGATCGTCTTATCCCGCAACTCTCTTAAGGCTCTGCCTTTTATTTTGTTTAGTAAGACGAGTGGCAGGAGTCGCGATCGTTCGTCCGCGGGCGCGCATGCTAAGGCGCATTTGACGTCGTTGAGGAATGAAGATAAGTCGGAGTTTCTGTCTCCGTCATATATCCCGATTAGTCCGAGTGCGGCTACTATTTCTCGGGCCGACGGGTTATTTGAGCCACTAGGACCTTGCTCTGTGTGCGACATATCGGATTCGCTTCCTACAAGACTGAAATCGTGTATCCTGACAGGGTACCGGCGCTGTGACGGTACGACGACACTCTACTAGTGTACTAGTGTCTAGTTTGGGTGCTCGCACGCGGCGTCGCAAGGGGCCGGTGTTGTCTAGGGAAGCACGCGCTTTGACTTTTGTAGGGTCTACTGGACTGAAAACGAGTTTCTTATCAAAGAAAGATTCTAATGATCTACTGAATGACCTTCGGTTAGGTAGAAGGTATCTGAGAGCGGGTGCGTCTTCTGTAGGCATACAAAGGCCGTGTGAAGATTCTGGTTTACAATGTTTTTCTATCGGATATCGCTACAGCGGTTCGGACTTTTCTGTTTACTCACAGGGCGGTTGACAGGCGCATGTTGCTGGTTGATGTCCGCTGGTAACCGTGGGGTGTCGGTAGACGCAACCGGAGCCGGCAGGGCGGCGATATCTCCTTATCGCCGGTGTCGTACAAGGTGTTGTCGGCGTGTCGGGTTCTGGGGCTCCTTATCGCTCGTACAGGGGACCAGGTGTCCTCGGTCCGTGGGTGGATGGTGCGTTCCTCCTCGGTGCCTTGGGGCTCGTCTCCGTTCGGCCAAAGGTCCTCGGATCAGCAATAGCACGTCGGCGACGTCCGTTGAGATTTGGTTATTCCTTTCCCGTTTGCTGGGCCGTCTGGCCGTCTCTAACGAGAGAGAGCGGCGGTTTTTGGTGGAGTGCGAGCGTCTCCTAAGAGCTCGTTCGCGCCCCTGGTTTGGTTGGCCTTGCCGGTCTCTACCTCGGCAGAGATTCGACGTCTAGGTCGAGTTGGAGTAACACTGGCGGTCAGGCCACGTTACACAATCGACAGGCTCACGATTCGACTTCGACGGTGCAGATCCCACCGCTGCCACCATTTAATGTTGTGCCCTGCGTGGTGACTGCACAGAGCGGGTAGCGGGATCGGAGGAAGTCAGGCTCGTAGCGTTTAAAGGATTAGAATCCACCGGGATTAAACCTAAAAACTTGAAGTTTATTGATAGGATATAACCAAAAACTGACAAGAAAGGTACAGAGTAACTCGCTGGTACGCACTGATGTGTTCTGTTCGAAATCTGGAGAGCGAGTCCCCGATTGGGACTTGGGGCAATAGTTTTGTTCGATGCGGGCGTCGCATCAGCACGAGGCACTGATCAGGCGATGTGACTCAGTGCTGATGCGCAAAACGTGATTTAATCGCTATTTGCTTGCTTATTGCTATACTAGTATCTTATTTCTTTTATACATTGCAACATCCTTTCAAGGATAGGACTTAGTGGTCTGCTTAGTTTGTGCATTCCGGGAGCCAACCTTGGGCTCGGGCACAACAAGGGGACTAGTAGAGAGCATCAACAACCGAATGAGTAGAAATCACACATCGCTACAAGGAACAATAGACGAGGCAATAGAAATAGAAAACGAATTAATACGGAGACAGAAACTACACAACGTAACAAACGAAAATCACACGCCTACCACACATGTCCGATTCGCCGAAGTAGACGACTCATACGACCAAAAATTTTGCGATTCCTGCGATACACCCACACATAATACAAGAGATTGTCGCTCCTTACGTCGCCACAAAGCCTCTCGTAGAAAATATACAGACAATAGTTCAAAAGACAATTCACAAAACAGATACAGAGACAGCCCACGAGATTTCAAACAAAACCGTAATTACTCACCACATAGAAATAGAAACGATAGAGAATACTCATCCGACGGACACCGAAACAACCTCCCAAATAAATTCAGAGACAACTCACGCGACAGATACGAATCCAGAAACGACTCCCGAAACAATTACCCACAAGATAGATATCGAGACGATTTCCGAAACAGACATTCATACGACAGGTATAGAGACAATTGCCAAAACAGGTACCACTCACAAGATAGATATCGGAACGATTCACGAGGCAGATATTCACGTGACAGACACCGCGACGATTCACAGAACAGATTCGAAAACAATAGACATCAATCACGCGACAGATATAGGGACAATTCCAGAAACAGATACAGTAGAACTAATTCGAGAGACAGACACACCTACATTACGGACGATAGACGCAACCAACGCGATAACTCAGTAAACGGATGAGACTCACGAAAGCAATACAACCATGACAAATCCGACAGAAACAATAGCACAACCGAAATCGAAGAAGCGTTAAAAAAACCTCCCACTAAAAAACTCAGAAGAAGTCTCGCAGAAGGGCACGACACGAAACTCACCCTCCCAGTGCCCAAAGAACTAAAACCAGCAACAATAAGAGAAGCAATAATTTCATGTGGAATATTGGAACACCATGAACCTCTGACAATAGAATTACACACACCTGACACCGTAAAACCAAAGACCAAATTTTTCATAGACACAGGAGCACAAGTAAATCTAATAAAAATTAATAACGTAGCACACCATGTAAAAATCAATTCGAACGTAATCTATAAACTAAAAGGTATAACTAATTGCAAAACATCCACCATAGGATCGTGCCTTATCTCCGTCGAAAATATTCCAGTCGAGTTTCAAGTAGTCGCTGACACATTTCCGTTTCAACAAGACGGCCTGTTAGGCGATGCCTTCTTTAATCAGACCTCATCAGACATACTATATTCTGAGAACTGCATAGTACTTTGTAACCAAAAGATCCCCTTTGCGACATTGGAAACTTTTAACGTGCCACCCAGGGCAAAAACTCAAATTCCTATCCGGTTAAAGCAAACGGACCTCCAAGAAGGATACATTCCACAAGTAACAAAATACCAAGGCTTATATTTCGGTAACGCTCTCGTAAAAAACCATGGGAACATTGCATACCTTCAAGTAATTAACACAAATTCAAAACCCTTGAGATTAGAAATCCAAGAAATGGACTTACAACCGATCGAGAAAATAGCAGACACTCCTAACACACTCACACACGAATTAAATTCTCAATGTATTCAAACAGAATACATTGCAGCAATTTATACAGCAAAAATAGACGAAAGACTCGAAAAACTGAAAACTCTTCTGCGCTTAGAACATTTAAACACTGAAGAGAAACAACACGTTTTAGAGTTAGTCTTAGGATACCCAAAGTTATTTTATATTGAAGGAGATCAATTAGGTCATACACCAGTTGCTCAACATCAAATTCACACGACAGACGATAAACCAATTAACACAAAACAATACAGATATCCCCCGGTACACAAAAACGAAATTCAGCAACAAAATCAAAAACTAATAGGAAAAGACATCATACAGCCTTCTATCTCACCCTACAATTCACCAGTTTGGATCATTCCCAAGAAAGCAGACAGCAAAGGAAACAAAAGATGGAGAATGGTCATAGACTTTAGAAAACTTAACGAAAAAACAGTAACCGACGCATATCCACTTCCCAATATCAGGAGACTCGGTAGAGTTTCGCGCCAAGTAGTTAGCTATAGCTATACAGCGCGAGAAGCCGAGGCTACTTATCCCGACGCGTAGCGGTTTTCGATCGACATAAGACTTTCACCTCGATTTCCGAAAAAGTTACAGCTTGCAGCCATAACTTATGAATCAAGCACAGCCTAATTTATTTTTCTGAATCCAATAAACTAAAGTGCAAGGAAATTCGTCCATGCGTTCAAGAGATATGAATTTTCTCCTCTTATTTTCTCGTGCGAAATCGATTCAGAAGAAGATTCAGACCAAAAATGTAGGTCACATATTTTCCACCCTAGGTGGCAGAATGTTCACATATTTCTAGCTTTCTAGCTGCGAGATGATGTTATGCTAGAGAGAGAAGGCAGATGTGAGCTGATGTTAGAGAGAGATGCTAGACATGTAGAAAGAGATTAACTATAACACGAGATGGGTAAATGTCTTATTTCCTTGACGTTCGAGTGCTTGGTTGTGTAGGCTATTTTATGACAGGAATTTCAACAGTTTTATTCTCTTATTGGTACAGCTTTAAGACCCTACTCAATCTAATACTGTTAAGCAATATCCTCTTATTCAATACAATTATAGACTACCGAAGTTGCCAAGTGCATAACTAGGACCCACTTAAATGAAAAAGCAACAATTTGTTCACCAAGTGATATTTCAGGTCTTTCATGTAAATGATTTCTGAACTACAACCTTACTAGTAATCAGTATTTGCTCAGGAAACTTTAGATCTTTGACTTCTATAGTTTTTAATTAATTATGTATCTGTTCAGCAAGTGTGAAATCTATAACTGAACTGGTTCTTGGGTACGCCCTTGTCAAATTTGACATTAGAAATGTGTTGAATAAGAGATAGAACTTATTAAGTATTGAGCCTAACGTAATATTAATTTAGGGGCATACTAGTCGTGGAAAATTAGTATCCTGCTCATCAAGTTTTAAGTCTGTCGCTTAAGTCGTACTTAGCCTGCACATTTGACAAGTTCCACACTTTTCACATTTGTTGAATGAGGAGAGGATGTATAACGTAAGCGAAGGACTCCAAATTTGTTGAACGAATATGAATTGCCACTCGATAGCATGGCTTTGAATTTCATAGAATGAAGTCAGGCGGCCTGTTTCTAAGTTGTATCAGTATCTGCTCACCAAATATTCAGGTTTATCGCTGAAGTGGTTATTAGCTTCACATTTGACAAGTTCCACACTTTATCACAAGTGTTTTGAATAAACGAGAATATCTCTTCAGCGATAAACCTGAAATTTGGTGAGCAGACTAAAAAAAGGTTAAAATTACATACTAGATAAGAAAAAAGAAGGGATGGGGTTTAACTCTGTTTAATTCCTCCTCAACAATACATATGTATTGTGGCCTGGTGTTCGCCGCCAGCCGCGACCGCCGCGGTAGTAAGCACCACCACCACACCACCACCTCATCCTCCTCTGCCGCCACGGTAACCGCCACGCGGGCACCGCCACCACGTAGCGCGGGAGCGTCCACCTGGGTTGAATCGTTCTGTAAAGTAATTTAATTACAGCACAAGAACTCTCCCCCTTTGTTAAATAAAGAACAACAGCCCCATCATCCCTTTTCCCATGTGACACGCTGAAAAATTCAGCACAGCACAAACATCACAAACACCCCACAGTCCGGGATCGAAATCGGGTCCCGCAAATTGCGGTTCGCGTGTTTGCCTCACTGAGCCACTACACGGGTAATATTCTAATGATTAATTTTGTAATACTTACGTCTTCCTGCTCTCCCTCGCTCTGCTGGCGGCGCAGCAGCACGAGCTACAGCGGCTTCGAGCCGCCGCTGCAGCCCCTGCTCGAATTCGCGGCGCATCCGGTCAACACGCCGCTGCACCTCCTGATCTTGGTGTTGTTCTAAAAACAAACTATAATTAATAAAGAGAAAGAATGAGGTATAAAGAAAAGCTAAAAAAAGTATGCAATTATACTCACGCATATTGGGATGAGCGTCTGCTACATCCATTGGGGCAGCCGCCGGCTTATCTTCTTGGTCTGACATTCTAATATACAAAAGATGAAATTCAATATTAATTATAAACAGTTATATTAAAGTAAAGCCCAGAGTCGAATTAGAAGCTATAGGAGAAGAATAGAAGACATAGAAGCATAAAACGAGAGCAAAATATATTTTGAATACTTACGATGTTGTCGCTTGCTAGATTCGGGCGATAATGGACAATCACAAGCACATGAAGAAAGCCGTGTTTGATAACAATTGACGTAGGGGTTGAACATGCATATGCCTTGAAATCAGTTCTTCAGTCGAATTATCGGTAATACCGACCATTGCGTAATTGTTATGTTAGCCGTATAATGTCGCCTGTGTCATGTGTCGTTCGAGCATTACATGGAGTGAATTATGACAGATACCGATATGCTACATTAGTTACCGAAATTTTTTGTACAGGGTGATGCACTAAACGGGGAATCAGCTTTTTGCCATCGAATTATCTGTAACACCGAAAAGCGTAATGCATCACCCTGCATATATTATTTTAAAATCATCGGAGTGCATAATTAACGCTTCTCTGAGATTTTGCAATTGTCAGTTAATCGATTGGCTGCCGGTATCTGTCACGATTCGCTCCGTGTAGTACTCAGGAACACACGACACAAGTGACATTACACGGCAAAAAAACAATTATGCAAATGTCGGTATTATCGATAATTCGATGGTAAAAAAACTGATTCCAAGTCATATGCATCACACTTAGGGATAGCGTTTTACTACTAACATATCACAACGTAATATATTATATTACATTTTATAGTACATAAATGAACATTTCTCTCTTTATTCTCTCTCATTTGGATCGAGCCATGCTTGTTGCACATGAGAGAGAATGGCTGTCGCCACTGTCCAGAGCGACACGCAGAATGCTTACATACGATGTATGTACGGTGTGATCGGAGCCGCAATCGTCGAGCATCTGTTGAACGTGCAACAGGACATTCAACAGCTCCAGGTTAGACGTAGTTACATTTTTATTTATACTTCTATATTAGAATTTAATTTTATTCTTTTATTTATCGTGCCGAAAACTTTAAAATGAGATCAATGAAGCTTCAATTAACAGAATATTTAGAGAACAAGATATCTCAAAACCTGTGGTTAGACGACAGTTACATGGATATTTTTCATTCCATTATACACGAGTATGGTTATAGTCCTCAAGGCACTTGGAAAGTACAACTTCCTGACACTATAGATGAAATACCATCAAACGTAGAGCATATTCAAATCTTGTTCAGTGGTGCTTCAAATACAATTGGACATTGGGTTTGCTCTTACTATGACAGAAAATCGATATATATATATATATATATATATATATATATATATATATATATATACGATTCTCTAAATATGAAGAGATTGAGTAATCAGCACAAAACATTCTTGCAAAAACTATTTCCTTTTTATAATGTCAGTGACGATACAGTGCACTTTCCAGTTGTTCAACAACAAAACGATGGAGTCAGTTGCGGAGTATTCGCTATAGCGTTTGCTACCTCGTTAATATTTAACATTCGCCCAAATAAAGTTGTATATGACACCGAGAAAATGCGGGGTCATTTAATCAAAATGTTAAAGACGAGCTGTATTGAACATTTTCCACAGCATCCAGCACCCCGCCCAGTCAAGCTTCTGCCGTTACCAGTAGTACAGCGCAGAAAGAACATAGCAGAAGAGACACGATTCGTACGACATCGTACCAAAAAAGTTGAAGTTCCTTCTCCTAAGTCTATTAGCTTAATATCTCTTTCCAGCGACAGTGGGGAAAGAAAAACATTGCCCGCTCAAAGCGAGATTCTAGAAAACGTGCCAGTATTGTCTGCATCTAGCGACAAATTTACAAAAAAGGGAGCCTTGTCTGCATCTAGCGACAATTGTACAAAGAAGGGGGCCTTGTTTGCATCCAGCGACACTTCTAAAAAGAAACGGCCCTTGTCTGCATCTAGCGACAGTATTACACCAACTCAGCTGATGTCTGCACCCAGCGACAACTTTACAACGAAACAAGCCTTGTCTGCATCTAGCAACAGTTTGGAGGAGAAAGATAAATTATGTAATCTATCTAAAGAGTGTGCTCACAAATATTATATTGAAAATAAAGGTAATAAAATACGTATCAGGGATTCAAAATACTATACAAGTGTTAAGGATAAAAAATCTATCATAAATGCAAAATATTATCGACAAAATAAAAATGAAATATGTATGAAGAATGTAAAATATTATAAAGAGAATACCGATAAGAAATCGGTCGTGAATAAAAAATATTATATACAAAATAAAGATAAAAAGTCGATTATGAATAAACAATATTATAAAGAAAATAGAGACGCAAAATCTATCACGAATGCAAAATATTATAGAAAAAATTTACTTGTGCAAACAAAAATGCGCATTACCAAGAAACTATGTCAGAAATATAAAGTATATCGCATTCGTGGAAATACTATAGCTTTGCAGAGAAGTGCTGAGAATTATATTCGAAAAATATCGAAACAACTTGCAAAATGCACACCTTTTGCAAGTTTTTCAAGCGCAAGAATTGAGGCCGAACGAATATTCAACTGGTGCATTTTCGTTGGACAAAATTATATATCCAATATGGGAAAAGCATTGCATAATTTAAGGGAAAAAGCTCAACTATATTTAACACAGTTATCCGCTCTCGCTTGTGATGACATTGACAGTATACGAAATATGTTATGTGGTGATTCTAAACATACTCCTACCACGGAGTCATATTTTTCAGAGGCAATA
This sequence comes from Ectemnius cavifrons, assembly GCA_964023945.1. Taxonomy (NCBI): domain Eukaryota; kingdom Metazoa; phylum Arthropoda; class Insecta; order Hymenoptera; family Crabronidae; genus Ectemnius; species Ectemnius cavifrons. Next base: position 2,738,208 of record OZ030382.1, read on the forward strand.
TATGATTTCAATATGAATTTAAAGGACAAGTCTCTTATGATGAATGAGTATGGCCAGGTCACAAATGTTTTACCATTAACGGAATTAAGACCGGATATAAAGTCTAAGAAATCATGGGTTTGTAATGAATTTTGTACAGTTCAGAATTTGGAAATACTTAAACGATATCAACGATTACTCAAAGTTATATCTGAATGCAGATTAATAAAAAATATACCAAAACTAGTGAACGGTTTGGCACAGTGTACAACAAAATGGACAGTTGATAAATTGGGACATTCACATGGTTGTTACATAAAGCCCGATATTTGTCGATCATTGGTACTGGGAATTCATTTCCTTTGTCCACACTTTCCACGAGTGAGAAATATTGGTAGATTGATTAGTAGCTTGTCTCATTATTACAAAAAATTGAAATCTTTAGATAAGGCACTCGAAGTCGAAGATATTGTAGCACTGAGAGAAATCATTTATTACTCGATAGTAACAAAATAAATTTAAATGAAGATTACATAATTAATAAATATTCTGCGGCATTTAAGCTACTTACAAAAAGATCTACGGACACTCCTCGATTTGTGTGTGTATCATGCGAGAAGTTGCGTTTTCGGAAACAGATTACCGATTTGAATAAACTACGAAATCCAATAGTTGAAAAACATTGGGAAAATTTAATGGTTCACTTGGAAAAAGAAGCAATAAATGTTGATTATATATGCCATTATTGCATAGATTACTTTCGTAAAAATGCCTTACCATCAGCGTGTGTATTGAACGGCCTTTACGTAGAAAAAATGCCTGAGATATTGACAACTTTAAATGATTATGAGAAAATTTTGATTCAGCGTGCTAAAGCATTTCAATGTGTGCAGCGGATGGGTACAGTAACGAATAAAAAAATACCGCATAGGCAAATGATACAAAAAGTAAAAGGAAGAATATTTCATTTGCCGTTGCCGATAGAGGAAAGTTTAAAGAAAATATGCCCCTTAACGGCAGCAATTAACTGTGACCATGAGGTTTATATATTAGTTCGAGTAATTCCAATAAAGTCAAAAACAGTCTGGGAAAGTTTGGTAGATTTGAAAAAGATATTCGAGGTATTGAAATGGATGAAGGATAATAATCCACTTTACTCGGAAATTGCATTGCCCCGTTCTCATGATGAATTATTAAGTGGAAAATTGAAAGAAACAGAATATATTATTGATGATAATGAGGAAGAGGATAAAGATGAGGATAAAGATGAGGATAATAAGGAAACGAATAAGCAGGGTGCGATGCTGACCCAGATTACCGACCCCGATTCGTATTATGAACATTATTCTATTTACCCCATGTATGAGAAAAGAATAAATAATACATCTACAGCTTTGTATCAAATGCTGAAAGTTGAAGCCGTGCCTCTAGACAATCGTTGTAAAGATTTGGATGTTCTTTGCTTCCCGGATTTATATCCTTACGGTAAGAATAGTGTAAATCAAGAAAGACAAATACACATACGGGATTTCGATTTTGTAAAATTGAGATTAATGTCAAAATATTCACATTTCCGTTTAAATATACAGTATTTATTCTTTTTATTAAACAATGCCAATATGCGACAAATCAGTAGTGGTATCTATCATAAACTCAATACTGTCAATCCACACGTAAGATATACAGCAGCTGAATTTTTAAAATCTTTGTCTGCAAACGAATTAGAAGGAAATTTAGATAGTATTTTCGGAAAGTTGCCAAATACAAAACAATATTGGCGCAAGGTGAGAAATAATGTTAATGCCATGACACGCGATTACGGGCCAGCCACTTGGTTTTTAACATTAAGTCCGGCAGAATGGTTGTGGTCGGACTTAGCAGAATATATTAAAGAAGTCCGAGTTTGAGTTCAATAAAATCAATTAGCGAATTAATTGCTGCGGATCCAGTTTCTGCTGCTAGATTTATAGAAAATAAATTTCAAGCAATGTTAGACTTTATTTGCTCTTCCGATAACCCTATAGGCAAAGTAAAGCATTATTTTGTAAGGCGTGAATATCAGAATAGAGGAATGCCACATTGGCATTTATTGATTTGGATAGAGGATGCGCCCATAATAGGAAAATCATCGAGCGAGGATGTAATAAATTTCGTATGAAAATACGTTACTTGCAAGATGCCTAATACAAAACAATCACCACAATTATATCGGCGTGTCATGACTCACCAACAGCATTACCATAATTCGTATTGTTTACGAAACAAGAAAACGAAAAAAGGTTTTGTAAGAAAATGCCGATTTGGATTTCCGCGTCCCATTACAGATAAAATAAAGTTAAGAGATCTTGCCGTCAGTATTGCGAATAGAAGACAATTGAAAAATAAAAATCGTTTATACGATCTGCCGCGTGAGGAAGACGAGAAAAACATAAATGACTATAATCCTACTATATTGACAGCATGGGAAGGGAATATGGACATTCAGTTTATCGGCGAAAAGTCCGCTTTATTAAATTGGTACTGTACAAAGTATACCACTAAAACTGAGTGCAGTCATGGCGTTGATACCTTTGCCATAATAAACAGTACAAAATCTCTCTGCAGTTTATTATGGAATGTTGCATTACGCAGTTTGAGCAACAGAGAGTGTGGAGCTATTGAAGCTACAGATACTCTTTTAGGAATTTCACTACACAGAACTGATCCTAACACAACATTTCGATGGTTAGACGTTAACCAAATAAGAAGTAGAAAAATAAAAACTAGGAAAGAAATTGCGGAACTTGATTCGGAGTCGACAGACATATTTTGCCACTCTTTTATTGATAATTATTATCCGAATAGACCACAAGAATTAGAGATGTGAAGTTTATATGATTTTGCAAAGTGGTATGATGTTTCACGGATAAAAATTTCGGGGTGCTCGCTAGAATTTTACGATTCAAAAACTCATCTATATTTGAAAAAACTAACTCGTGGTTACTTAATTAATCACTTTACATATAATAAGAATCTCAACTCAGAAAAGTATTATTATTCATTGCTGTTGTTGTTTAAGCCCTGGAGAGATTTGGACGAATTAAAAGGGTGCTATGATAGTTATGCCGAAGCATTTGATTCGATTAAGATTGAAATTATTAGTGCCCTACAGTATCATGAACGTATAAAGGAACTTCGGCAAGCTTTCGATCATGTTAAGGAACTGGTTAATCAGACAATTTTGCAATATTCCAGAAATAATAGAGGAATTAAATACTGACCAGAAAAGGATTTTTGACACGGTTACTCAAGCAATTCGTAATGTTAATGATTCAGACGATTCAAATCATCCACTGCTGCGTTTGTATGTGAGTGGTGAAGGGGGAACTGGAAAAAGTTATCTGATCAAGGCAATTCGTTGTTGGACACAACAAATACTAAACAAAGACACAGCTGTATTAGCCCCTACTCGAGTGGCAGCATTTAATATTGATGGTTTAACTGTACATCGATTATTTCAACTTCCCGTTGAACACGGTCAAACGCCTAGTTACAGACCATTGTCGGACATGGTCTTAAAAACACTATGAAATGAGTTAAAGGGTACTGTTTTATTTATTATAGATGAAGTTTCGATGATATCGAATATTACGCTAATGTACATACATTTGAGACTGGCAGAAATATATGATACAGCTGAGACCAGCGATGGATGGTTTGGCAAAAAGCACATCCTCTTATTTGGGGATTTGTTACAATTGCCACCTGTTCGTGAAGATCCAGCATTCGTCAGGATTTCAAGCGAGAAAAATGCTAAATATTTGAGTTCCTTGGCAACTTGCAACTTGTGGACGAATTTATTCGGTTATGATGAATTAAGTATCAGTGTGCGCCAAAAAGGAGATGATGCTTATCGTGAAATTCTCTCAAGAATTCGGTTAGGTATTCTTACGGAAGAAAATGTTTTCAAATTGCAATCGAGAAAAATTTCTTTCGTATCTAATGACCCAGAGGCAAGGTTAAGTGAGCTCTGTAATTACATTGAAACTTTACCGTCCGCTGCAATTTGTCTACTTCCTACGTGTCATTTGTGTGATGTACTTAATTCAGCAATGCTCAAAAGAATTAACAATGAAGGAGTTAAACTTATTTGCCGCGACGTTCATGATTGTGCAGAATATTTAAAGAAACGGATCAATAAACTCTTAGAACAATACGATGAAGACAATTCTCTGACAGCTGGTTTAAGTAGAATTATAATTGTGAAAGTTGGTGCAAAAGTGATGCTAAGACATAACATTGACGTAACATTAGGTCTTGTAAATGGTGCTATTGGAGAAATTACTGGAATTTCTCGAGCAGTGGATTCTGATGATATTGAAACAATACAGTTTCGATTATCAACTGGCGTTGTATATTCATTAGAAAGAGTTGTTACCAAATTTCGGGTAATAGAGAAAGCTTATGTTATTCGTCACCAGTTTCCTATATCTCTTAGTTATGGAATTACTATCCACAAGTGCCAGGGGTTAAGCCTACAAACAATTATAGTTGACGCAGGAAACAGTATCTTCAGTTGCGGTCAGGCGTATGTTGCACTGTCGCGTGTAACTTCCTTAGAAGGTTTACACTTAATTAATTTCGATCCGTCTTCTATGAAAGTTAATAAATTAGCTATACTTGAGTATAACAGATTACGGAGTGTTTATAGACCTGATCTTGCAATTATAAATTATGCGACGGAAAGTCGGAAGAAAATAACTGACATTTATTGGGCTGAACGATCAAAAACTATTATTCCAGCAACACATACAGATAACTCGGTAATTTCAGTGCACTCTGTAAAGGCATTTATTAATACCGACCGTGTCTCCGCATACGCTAATGTTGTTATGCAGTGCATGCTTAATTGCCAAGTTACTCGTAAAAAAATACTTAATTAACATGAAAACGATGCGATAAAAGCTTTGGCTGAAGCTTATATAACTAATGGCGTGCAGTTACTTAATTGTCTTGGGGTTAGACAGCATTTAGGTGGCTCTTATATTGAAAATATTCCACAAGACGCCTCTGAATTTTTACTTTGTGTTATAAATAGTAATGACAGTGTTAGAAAAATTTTGTAACATGAATTAAGTCATAAAGTTTGCTGTAAGGTTTGTAATCAAACGAATGCTAGAGTCGAGAAAAATTTAATTTTAACATTACCATTATGTGTACTAGAAGGAAAAAGTAACAATTTGCAAGAAATAATAAAGATGTATTCCGACTGGCACGTATTGGATGGGTCTGCATGTACTCACTGTGGAAGTAAGGAGATGATGTTTAAAACGGATATTACGATGGTTGGAAATGTTATATTGATACAACTATTGCCCTTTCAAAAATGCGAAAAGCGTATAATCAGGATTAAAAAATATAGTATCACGGGTGCACATACTACAAAATTGTTTATCGCGCAAAAACCATACAAAGCCATAAGTGCTATATTTTATCACGAGCAAAATAATAGTCAGAATGGACATTATACGTGTTTGTACGAAATAAAAAAAATAAGTTCATTAACATTGACGATGAAAAGATTATAGAAAAAAGGCAGTGGCCAAGAGGTGCAGCAAACGCCTATCTATTCTTTTTTGAACAAAGTTCATAATTTAGCCAGTTTTACATATAAACATTTAGTATATAAACTCCGACCAACGGATAAAAAACAGCCTTTGTCCGTATTAAGCGACAACTTTACAAAGAAACGGCCTTTGTCAGCATTAAGCGACAATTCTGTAAAGAAACGGCCGTTGTCAGCATTAAGCGACAATTTTGTAAAGAAACGGCCGTTGTCAGCATTAAGCGACAATTTTGTAAAGAAGCGGCCGTTGTCAGCATTAAGCGACAATTTTGTAAAGAAACGGCCGTTGTCAGCATTAAGCGACAATTTTGTAAAGAAGCGGCCGTTGTCGGCATTAAGCGACAATTTTGTAAAGAAACAACCGTTGTCAGCATCAAGTGAGAGTTTTCCAAAGAAACTGCCATCATCCGGATTGAACAACATATCCAAGATTATAAAATGTGGAATTTCTTCTTCGTCGATTTAGTTGAATAAAAGCATTTTGTATACATTAAATGTGTTCTTATTTTGTAGTTATAAGTAGCAACAAATTATATTTTTATTTTACTGATTAACTAACAAAAAGAAATGAGATCCCCCCAAAAACATTAAAATGAAAAAAAAACGCCAAGTAGTCCCCCCCCCCCGACGCCGCCGCCCAACAACCCAAACCACCTAGTCACCAACCCACCAATCTTGCAAAAGTCATTTAAAAATGATCAAAAATAGAAATGGATATCATTGGTAAACGAAAGCCAAGTTATAATTCAGATATATAATTAATAACATACAAGAAACCCAAGTTTTCATTCAAAGATACCTCGATTTAACTCGCATCAGCAATTAACAACAAATTTATAATAAATTAGCGATTAACAATAATAATTAAAAAAAACTTGGCGTGTGCGCGCTTCATTCGAGACATTTGCTCTGGTAATATTGTTGGAAATCTTTGAAAGAAATATATACGCGACGAATTGAGAACCTTCTTTTCGATGTAGTATATACTATATGTGATTGAAATGTAAATGTTATATTTCTTAGGATTTTATATTATAGTAAAGTCAATGTTACATTTAAATTAATTTCTCATTGCTTTCTTACCTCGCAATGAAGCGCGCACACGCCAAGTTTTTTTTTATTATTATTGTTAATCGCTAATTTATTATAAATTTGTTGTTAATTGCTGATGCGAGTTAAATCGAGGTATCTTTGAATGAAAACTTGGGTTTCTTGTATGTTATTAATTATATATCTGAATTATAACTTGGCTTTCGTTTACCAATGATATCCATTTCTATTTTTGATCATTTTTAAATGACTTTTGCAAGATTGGTGGGTTGGTGAGTAGGTGGTTTGGGTTGTTGGGCAGCGGCGGTGCGGGAGGGGGGGGGGGGCTACTTGGCGTTTTTTTTCATTTTAATGTTTTTGGGGGGATCACAGATATCTTAGACCAACTAGGAAACGCTCAGTATTTTTCGATATTCGACCTCGCACCAGGATTCCACCAAATTGAAATGCACCCCATTGATAAACAGAAAACAGCCTTCTCTACACCCAATGGCCATTATGAATTCAACCGCATGCCATTCGGTCTAAAAAAACGCGCCCGCCACTTTCCAACGTGTTATGGACATAATCCTATCTGGCCTACAGGGAACCGACTTATTCGTATATTTAGACGACATCGTAATTTATGCAAATAGTTTATCAGAACACGCGACAAAATTCCGCCGACTTGCCAATAGACTAACAGACGCAGGACTCACACTACAAACAGACAAATGCGAATTTCTGAGGCGAGAAGTGACGTATCTAGGACACGTAATAACCGAAAAATGCGTAAAACCCAACAACAACATAATAGAAGCAGTTCAAAATTTCCCACGACCAACAGACAAAAAAAGTGTTAAGCAATTCTCTAGTTTAACAAGTTACTATAGGCGTTTTATCAAAAATTACGGAAAAATCATCGCACCATTGATATTGCTACTCAGGAAAAACACAGATTTCAAATGGGACACTGACTGTGAAACTGCATTCGATACACTAAAACAGAAATTCACACAACAACCAATTCTCCGCTATCCGGATTTCGAAAAACCCTTTACACTAACCACCGACGCGTCCGATTACGCATTAGGAGCCGTACTTAGCCAGGAACACAATAGTTTCAACCACCCCGTAGCATATTATTCGAAAATGCTTAACAAATCGCAACAACGCTACGATCCAATGCGAAAAGCATTATTAGCAATCATTAGAGCAGTAGAACAGTTTAGGCCGTACCTCTATATAAAGAAATTTACACTCGTCACAGATAATAGAGCGCTAACATATTTAACACAAAAAGCAAATCCTCCACAACAACTGCAACGTTGGCAAGCTATCTTAAACGACTATGAATTCGAAATCAAACACCAACCAGGCAAACTCAACGTAATAGCAGACGCATTATCGTGAAACCCAGTATCAATTATGCCAATCCGGCCAAGACAAGAAACGTCAAACAGCGAAACCCCACACGAAACGAAAAAACCAAAAACACATCATCAACCACACACATGTCCACTTTCAATATCAGATTCAGCATCAGGAAACCCAGCACCGAAGAAAAAACACGAAACCATTCAAGACACGACCGACATACACGCACCATCCTGTTCAGGCATAAGACCAAAGACACGACAAATCGAGGGCACAACAAAAAAGTATCATAAGACCATAGATGATGATAACAGGGACTCATCATCATCTATGTCATCAGACGAAGAGGTGAGAACAGAGGAAATAGATAACCGCACGACCGCTGAAAACAAACCCCAGAGTGTCGAAATCCCAGAAAAATTAACCTGCAGCCCTAAACAAAGTAACGGTAGCGAAGACGAAAATAACCGCCCACAGCATGGCGAAGAAAAAAGAAAATACGTCCACGCGCCGATATCACTAGAAATACAAGGGTCTGAGAGCACAGATAATGAGGATTCGTCACACTCAAGTCAAATCAGCGAGAAACGAACCAGTGCAAAGAAAACACCGGAATCAGAAGAACAAGAAATCCCGCAATCCACTAAAGTCACCCCACAGTTCCGATCCCCACCTGCACCCATTTATAACCCAACCAGTCAACAAATAACGGATCACGACCTTAGGCAACGAACAAGGACAGAAGATGCGATACCAGAAACGGAAAATTACACTAATCGCGACACCGATAACAACGGCAATAAGAACACACATAGAACTAATGATAAAAAGAAATTAGAAAACAATCATTCACGACACGACAAACCCGCACTACACTATAAACTTTCAGATACTATGAAAACATATTTAGAGACAAGTACCGACTCAGAAATAGAATCAATCATTGCTAAATCGAAGGACAACGGAAAAGCCCCGCAGTTAACACATAAAACCGTTAAACCTAACTTTCACTCACCACCAGAAGACACTCAAGAACGCATCAAAGAAATAGAAAACGAACATCTTGAAGCAATAGAACCAACATTTCGCTCTCCGACACATCGACTACACATTCCCTCAAATTCAGACTCTCCAGACGACGACCAGACATATCATAAATTAAAGAAACGAACAATACACAGGAAAATACCCATAAACCGCGCGCACCCTCAAGACCTAGTGGGACCAAGTAAGAAACACGTGCTAGACCCACACAGACGCACCAACGCACACAAAGGTCGAGCGAACAAAGCCGACTCAAGCACCTCCTCGGATGACGAAGTCAGTGACCCAGTGCACCGACCGCCGCTTCATGATACCAAACAGCTGACTGCACGGACAGATATGTCTGCAGATACTCCCAACCCTCAAATCAGAAACACAATTATAGTAACACAAGGCAACCTTCTAACACAAAAGGACAATGTCGCATATTTCCTCTCAACAGACTGCGTCATAGACATCCTAACTACACAAGTATTAAAAGAAAAGGGAATCATTAGCACACAAACCCTCTTAGACTCTGATCCACATTTAGGAAACATTCTAATCACACGCCGAAAATCAAGGCATTATTTCGGCATGGTATGTAAAAACAAAAGCACAGATAATGTAAACGCTCACACTATGGTGAAATGCGTAAAAACACTCTTAATCACACTAACACGGCTTAAAATCGACTCATGCACAATAGCGAAAGACCCCAAAATTGTCGACCAACTAGCATGGTCAAACCTAAAAACATTTTTTTTTTACACACCATTCAACCAAAATTAACAATCACACTTTGCGAAGGCCTAATATCCGTACCACACACATCCGAAAGAAACCAAATAATGAAAGAATTACACAGCTCCACAGTTGGAGGCCATAAAGGAATAGAAAAAACATATAAAAGAATACGATCTCAATACTATTGGAAAAGCATGAAAACAGATATAGCAACATTCATAAAATGTTGTTTCGACTGCCAAAAGAATAAACTTGTACGCGTAAAACCCAAAGCTCCAATGATAATCACCGACACACCCGCCGAACCTTTCGATAAGATTGCCATCGACACTTGTGGCCCACTACAAGAAACCGAAACAGGATACAAGTACATACTCACAATTACAGACCTCTTTAGCAGATTCTCAATAGCAATACCATTGAAACACCAAACCTCTGTAGAAATAGCCAAAGCTATAGCAGAAAATCTTATTTGTATATTTGGAGCTCCACGAGCTATACTATCCGACCAAGGCCGATACTTCATGTCAGAAGTATTCAAGGAATTCACAAACATTTTCAAAATTAAACACTATAACACTTCAATATACCACCCACAGTCAAACGGCATTGCCGAACGAGGTCACCATACCCTCATTGAATTCTTAAAACACTATATCTCTGAAAACAGTAATTGGGACCAATGGCTCTCATACGCAACCTTCTCATATAACACAAGCGTACACGACAGCACCGGATTCACACCACACAAACTAGTTTTTGGGAAAACAGCACGAACCCCCTCAGAATTTCCACCTGTAGAAACAATACTCACATACGACACATACTTACCCATGCTCACGGAACAGTTAAAAGCCATCCATGAGAAAGCAATAGAGAGACAAATCAAAGCGAAAGAACGAAACAAAAAATACTACGACAAGCGAACCACCGAACCAAATTTCTCGCCTGGCCAACTCGTATTCCTCATCCGAGACCATAAGAAACAAATTGCAAAGCAACTACATAGGCCCATTCGAAATATTGAACGTACTAGATAAACACAATATCAGATTAAAAATTAAAGAGGATAAAACAAAAGTAGTCCATGTTGACAAGATAAAACTTGCACATGTTGCAGATGCCTCGCATCGTACGTAAACGCTGATCCCCCCTCCATACCAAGTAACACCACTCACACGCAACTCGGGACTACGATCAGAAGTTCTAGGGACATTGAAACCCTACCACACACAATGGACACTCGTCACCTATGCAGACACACAAGGCCTCGCCTCAGAACGTGACCAAATCTGGAAAAACATAAAGGCAATGACAGAATTATGTAAGGCCATGGAACCAACCTGCCTAACCTACGGGCACCTAAAAGTCTTAACAACACGACTACGAAACACCATGACAGCAGAAACTATACTACAAGAATTGATCCCGAATATCGACACACGAAGACAAAAACGCGCACCACTAGAATTTATTGGCAAAATTAACAAAGCCCTTTTCGGAACCCTAGACGCAGACGACGCGATAGAAATTAACACACAAATCGACATGTTAAACAATAATACACAGGGACTAGTAGAAATTGTCACAAACCAAACACACATAATAAAATCGCAATTCAAACTTGTCGACCGGAGAATATCACTACTAGCCGGAAAAATTGCAAAACAAATAGGAAATATTACCTTAGCAGCGGCACTAACCAACAATAATGTAAGAATACTCCAACTTAATCAAAAAGCAATGGAATACACATCCGAAATAGACGAAATGTTAACACGGCTCGAAATAGGTATCAACACACTCACAACCACTATACTATTTGCGAAAAGCGGACAAATACACCCACAAATACTAACAGCGCAACAAATACTAAATAGTGCGAGAAACATTCAAAAATACCTAAAAAATGTAGAATTTCCGATACCATCAGATAACCAGTTCATACCACAACTCCTCGAAATCGCAGACCTAACAATATTCCACAACGGAGCGAACCTAGTTTATATCCTGAAAATACCACTTCTAGACCACGAGTCATATAAACTGTACGAGCACCTACCAGTACTCATCCCCCAAACCAACACATACAATTCCACACCGAGATTCGCATACATAAAACCATTCATTAAATACACCGCAGTCTCAGCCGACTTTGAATACTATTTCAACATAAACAACCTGAGAAATTGCAAAACCATGAATGCAGAATACATATGTAAACAAGGAAACCCCATACAAAGAATAGACGACAACGCCGAATGCGAAATTCAACTCCTACTAAACCCAAACTTTCATAACCTGAATACTTGCGACATACGACTTAAAACACTGATGCGTACATATTGGTCTAAGATTGAAAACACAAACAGCTGGCTATTCGCAGCACTCAAACGGGAAACACTATACATTACGTGTATAACAGGAAAATCATTCATAGAGAGCATAGAAAGAACCGGAATACTCCATATTAACGAATCATGCACTGCCAAAACCCAGACAAGAAAACTTACGCCGACAACTAACATAAGAACATACCGAAACACAAACTTCTCTCACACTATAACACTAAACATCAGTAGAATGATAGAAAACTCCATCGATATAGAAAACCCAGTAAATCTAACGGAAGTTTTGAAAGAAACGGAACAATTCACCCAGACAATGGAGTCGTTCCTTACAAATGACGACCTCACAGATAACGAGACAAAACTAAAAACAATAATCGCAAAAGCCAAAGAAATAGGAAAAATGCACCACCTACATAACAGACTATCGACTATAGAAAAATTCGTTAAATGCACAGGATTCTCAATCGGACCACTAATACTAATCTTCGGACTATGCTGGAAATTTTCCCTACTCAATAACGCATCATCCATAATAAACATTGTGATGGGCAAGAGCGGGTAAGAAATCGCGGTGTAGGCTCGAGGTGCTTTATTTAGGCGACCTTTCGGAGTGAGGGCGAGTTTGGGACTGAGCTGTGGGCATAGGGCCGAGTGCTTCGGGACTGCGGCCCGGTCACGTGGAGGGACGGTCGGGGTGCGGAGGCCCGAGCTGATAGCGAGGTGCCGCGTTGCACTCCCCCGCATTCAATTTTGACACTCCGTGACAATATTGGGGGTAGGTGGTAGGGTGGGTGGCAGGGCGGTGAATTCGTTGTCTTTTGCTTGGCTAGTGTGTTGGTGTCGTGGTGTGATGCGGTTCCCAGGTGTTTCTGATGTGGTGGTGTGTGATGTGGTTCCTTGATGTCGTGATGTATGTTGTTTCTTCATTCCTGATGCGGTGTGGTTCCTTTGATTTCTGTGGGGTGGTACGTTTTGATTCCTTCTCATTTTTTATATCCTGGAATTAGATCTTGCGAGTATAACGTTGTTATTGTTGGCTTCGTTAGTAAGGTTTCGTTGTTTATGGAGGAAGAGGGTAGGGTGTGTATGAATATGTAAAAGAAAGTTGTTACCGTTCCGTGTCCCTTTTGTTTCTAATTGTTATGTTAGTTTATTGCTGCTCTGGTTAATTTTCCTTGTTTGTTCCCATAAATGTGTTTTCGTTTTGTCTTTTGGGTTTTGTTGCCCTTTTGGTTTCCTGTTAAGTGTGGCTATTTCCTGTGGAGGTTCTTGAGGTTGTTTAAATAAAAGTGCATGTTTGCGTGGTTAATATGTGTGTATACAGGGTGTCCCAAAAATGTTGGATAATATTATAGCCATCTTGTTGGGAAGGGGGCGGGGATGATGATGCCGTTTTTAAAAATTTGCGTTAGGCCTCCAATTCCGAGTTATTCAACAACAAAGTTAGGTAACGCCCACCGAGCTCTTGGCGAGTCCTGGCCGGTTATCCCTTGCTCCTAGAAAAAGGGAGGTGACAAAAAACATCTTGCCGGTCGGCCTGCGAGAATTGCGATGGAGGACCAACCGGTGCTCAACCGTTCGGTTTTCCCGAAACGAGGTAATTGCTGTTTTGGTGTGCTCGCACCGATGGCCCAGCCGGCGGCCCGCTCCGTGTGTCGTTCTCGACGCCCGAATACGGCACGGCATCGCCCGCTTCTTTGCCTTTCCTCTTGCTTTCCCACTTTCTTAATATGCGCTTCCAATAACCAATACCCCTGATTAGTTGTTTCGCGACGTCCGATTAGAACCAAATGAATCCGACCAAATCCAGTGAATCAACTTTATCAGAGGCCTTTGATACTTCTTCTTACAAATATCGAAGTGGCGCCGTGGCAAAGCGTTGGAACAGCGACCGTTGTGACCCGAGTTCGGTTCCCCGGTGTCGCAATTGTTTTTTTTGCATTTTCTTCCCCTATTATCATCATCTTCAATACCCGGCAGTCGTGATACTTTTTCTTTGACAGTTCCCCGCCTTTCCTCCTATTTCCTCATTTTCGTTGCATGCTTGCGAAAAGTGGTCCCGGACTAGTTGTATCGCGATTCCTGATTAAATTCGTTCAAACCCAGGGAATCGACTTTATCAGGGACTTGTGATACTTTTTCTTACAAGTATACAGCAATCAATATGAAACTCGATGGTACCAAGTTTCATAATGATAGTTCTGATAGGTTTGCTGGACAAAAATTCGGAAGAACGTGTATTTTGTGGCCATCTCAATGGGAAAAACGATTTTCAGAGTGAAGGTTGCTTATCGGAAATGAATGCTACAATAATGAAAAAGTAGGTGGATGGTAAACAGTCGTAAAAATAAAATATTACCGTTACTACTAGGTATTGAAGAATTAACGAAGAAAATGCGGAGAAACGCAAAAAAGTAATCTCGCGCCGACGGGAAGCCGAACTCGGGTCATCACGATCGTTGTTCTAAAGCTTTAGTACGGTACCACTTCGGTACTTGTAAAAACAAATTTACAGGAGCCTGATAAAGTATAATGCAGCTGGAAGTGTAAAGTACTCATTGAGAAAAAGAGAAACGAAGCCATGTTCTCAAGATTAGAGACTATCGTTTTAAACTACTGACTACATTTCGTACCATATCAAGAAATGTGTACCGGGAGTAATTGATGCTTAACATAATTTAACAAGATAATCCAATTTCAATAAAGTTTGCACAATCGTGGTTCAAAAGGTTAACATTTATTCTACTTTATTTGGGTGTCGCGAGACGACTAATCAGGGGCTTTACTTATCGTAAGCATATACAAGGAAAATGAAAATGTCGGAGAAAAGACGTAAAACTGTAAAAGAAAAAGTATTACCACTGCTGGGTATTGAAGATGGATCAAGACAGAGCAAGAGAAAACCAAAAAAATAACCGCGACGGCGAGGAATCGAACTCGGATCATCACGAGTACCGCTCCAACGTTTTGCCACGGCGCCACTTCGACACTTTTGGAAAAAACGTGTCATAGGCTCCTGATAAATTTGATTCACTGGATTTGGACGGATTTAATTGGATCTAGTCGGGAGTCGCGAAACAACTAATCAGAGATATCAGTTATCGTAAGCGTGTTTTAAGAAAGAAGGAAAGCAAGAGGAAAAGCAAAGTGTGTCCATCGGGCTATTGCATACCGTGCCATGCTCGGGTCTTCAAAACGGCACATGCAAGGGGCTGCTGACCGCTCGGTTTCGAAGGAACCGAGCGGTTGAGCACCCGCCGGTCCTCCATAGCAATTGTCGTAGGCCGACCGGCAAGATCTTTTCTGTCACCTCCCTTTTTCTAGAAGTAAGGGATAACCGTCCAGGACTTGCCAAGAGCTCGGTGGGCGTTACCTAACTTTGTTGTTGAATAACTCGGAATTGGAGGCCTAACGCAAATTTTTAAAAACGGCATCATCATCCCCGCCCCCTTCCCAACAAGATGGCTATAATATTATCCAACATTTTTGGGACACCCTGTATATATATTTTTACGTGTATGTATATATAGTATAATATAAAAGTATGAAAGGCGAGATATAAAATATGTGGTATAATATGTATGTGTATGTACAGTGGTTTTACAATAATGTTGAGTGTAAGTATATGTATAAAGTGTGAAGGTGTAAAATATAAAATATAAAGTATAAAATGTTCGTGCTTGGAGTGTGCGCTTACATGGCTAGGTTTATGTGGAGTACAGAAAATGTATATGTATTGCCACGAAATTATTTGGTCCCCAATGACTGGCGAGGGGCTCGGGGTAGGAAGGAGGTTCCCCTTTGGTGATTAAATTTCGTGGGCAGAGAAAACTTAAACAAAAATAAATCGAAAAAGAGGAAAACGGGGGAATCTAACCGGGCGAGCGGTTTCACAAAAAAAAAGAAACGAACTATGGTTCCTGACGGCGGACGATGGTCCACGCTGCCTTACGCCGTCCAGGCCATATTCATATTTAGACGCGGTCCTTTGATTATTAACCGTCGACGTTGGCCCACGCAACTTAACCCGACCCGGAAGCTGTTAGTGCAGACGGCCAAGAGTCTCCCGTATTGGGCCCTGATGCCATTCAGACGGAAACGGCGATAGTGGATCGTGGCCACTTGGTCCAGTCGCAGGTGGCCGAACTCAAATCGAGCCCTGTTCAGCCGGACAATAATGCCGCGGCGGGTAATTTGAATCCGGACGTGCACTCGTCGCCAACGTACTACCAGGACCCTTCGGAGGCGCACCGTCAAGGGTTCCATTGGTTCGGGCCTGGGGCCCGAACCCTCTTGGTTTTCCGGAAGGGCAGACTTCGTAAAGGTTTCAAAATTCCGTCAATCAACTGGCGAGCTAGACTCAGAAGGAGAGGGGGGGGTTCACGACTCAGAACAGAGAACGGAAAATCTTAAACTGGCCTTCACCAATATGAGTTACTGAGGGGGAAAAATACGCTTTGGATTTATTTGTTGTCGGCTCGGGATATCGTCCCAAAACAAGATTCCAGATAGATTCACAATAGCCCCATTTTAGATTCCAGAAGGAATCTCGACAGCCACAAGGTTAGACTCCAAAGGAATCTCGATAGTCACAATATTAGACTCCAAAGGAATCTCGATAGCCACAATATTAGACTCCAAAAGGAATCTCGATAGTCACAAAATAGACTCCACAAGGAATCTCGATAGCCACAAAGTCAAATTCCAAAAGAAATCACAATAGCCTCAACACTAATCCCTGCGTATCCCCAGTAACTCTAATGACCAGATGAAGTCGCCGCTGCCCTGGCTGCCGCCAAGCGTTTCACGAAAAGGCGGACGTTAGCCGCCGCGATAAGTATACACAATAATCCGTAGATGGTGAAGGCGTTTTGCACAGTAATTAAACAGGTAACATTGCCAAGGGTAGTATTAACCCACCGGCAGCCTCAGAAGTACACCCGCAAGTGCCTATTGGCACTAATAACGAAATGAAAAAGGGCATAAGATAATCCGCTCACCGATTACAACTTGGAGATTAAGCTGCGTTGTCCTCGTAATTGCTTCGGGACTGGAGTGGAGATCTTTGGTAGCGTCTTTCGGAACACAGTTCACTTGACACGAATATCCCTGAGATGACTGACTGAATTCTTGCCGAATTCTAGCTGAATTTATACACGCCGACCGAGTTCTCCGGGCGCGACGATTGGCTCCTGACTACGTTTAATCACCTCGTGATTGGTTCCAGGGTTCCTCACTCACTTTCTAAGGAACTTCTAAGGACTGTATTATCTGCACAGCGTATTTCCGCGGAAGTTCGGCGGCTTGGCCAAAAACCGCCGTTTTCCTTAGCGGAAGCAAAAACAGAGTTCTGACTCGCGTTAGAACTCTGGCAGGCCGCAGGTAGTCGATAATCGACACCCTGCCCTATAATGAAGGGAGGAATCCTTCAGGGCTGATAATTCCTCTATCAACCCTATACACAAAAGTCCACTCTCATAGCGGGCACGAAGGTGTGCCTCGCGAGTGGAAGACACGAAAATGTCGAAGCTGCCCGCTCGTTGCCACAACGGTGGTTCAACGGCGAGGGCAGAGAGATATTGGAGCTCTTCCGCACCCCCAAGCCCAGTCCGGAGCAGGCAAGTGGGTCCCTTTGTCCCTTCCGACCGAGAAATCGGAGGGCTTCGACTACTAACTGTTGCATCAGTCTAGAAGTTCCTAATTAACATAAGCAATTTTCTCCGCGCGATGCGGCCCTGAATCCGCTGCTCTACGCAGCGGTGCGTAGATGGTTGACGCCAATGGGTGGTGATCCGAGTCCTATGCGGTGTATTGGTTACGCTGTAACTCAAAGGTGTTAACTGTTCCCCCTAGGTGTCGTTGGGAACCTTAATGGTTCGCTCATTTCATCTAATCAGCTACCAATTCCCACCCCGAGCCCCGAGCGTGTCCGAGGACGTGCAATACTCTAAATTTGTGACGTGCAGCAAAACTGCAACGTCACAGTATGTATGTACTTAAATCTAGGTTTTACGAATTTCAAAGTTTTTGCTTGTGGGCAAGTGTGTATGTGGGTGTGTCTTATGTGAATTGTTGTCTGTCCAGTGTGTCTATTAGTCCGTCGATGTGTCTATTTTGTAATTCCTGTTTCGCTTGTCTAATAATTGATTTTATTTCTTCCGTGGTTATGGCCTTAAAGATTGTTTTGTCTGCTTGTGTTGTCTCGTCTCTGTGTCGTACGTATGTCTGCGTGCTCTCGTTAACGTATTGTCTTATGCTGCGTGTGTGTCGTAATTCTTTTCGGAGTGTATGCGTCTCATTAGTGTACAATCTGGTGCGTATGTTCAGTAGAGTCCTAGTCCTGTCCGTTACGTTGTGTCGTTTTAGCCGTCTGTCTTGTGTCGTTGTTCTTGGTTCTTTACGTGTCGTTTTTGTTTGTATTATTAGGTCTATTGTCATTGGTGGTTGTTGTCTGGGTGGTTGATAGATCCCTTGTGGGCCATACCAGTGGATGTGTTTTGGTTTGTCAGGTGTTTGCAGGAGGGGGACTCCCCAGTTGGAGACTGGAAGTTGTTTGTCGTGGTGCTCCATTGTGTCCTCTTTTCCTTTTTTTATTTTTTTTTATTGTTGTTTCCTTCCTGGTGCCGTAAGTCGTTGGTGGCGTATTTGCGTCGTTGTCCTTGGGTTCCTTGTGTACGTCGGTTTAGGTGTTTCTGTTGTGGGTGCAGTGGTTTTTATTGAAATTGCTGTTTGGGTCCTTACGCTTGTACATAGGGTTTTATATGTTTGTGTGGCCTGGTCTGTCGTCTCCACACGTGTGGGTGTGTGCATGGGTTCTTGGGTGGTTGAGGATGTTTGGGAGGTTGTGTCGTCTGTGTGTGTGTGTGAGGTGGTGGGTTTGTTTGTGGGTGTGGATGTGGATGGGGACGGTTGTGTATGTGTGTATTTTTGGTGTACGGCTATTGCTTTCGCAGAGCAGTACTGGATGTGTTTGATGAGGGGGCGGCCGCACATTTCAATACGGCACACCGGACACAGGAACTGCTTGGTGGGTTGCTCCACGACGATTGACGCGTAATTATGTGCGCAGCGTTGGGTGTGGAGTTTGTGGCGAGATTGGGGCATCTCACAGCCGCAGATGGAGCATTGTTCCCAATTTTGTGCGTCCATTTTATGTGTGTGTTTGTGTTTTGTCTAAGTTTAACTAAAAATGGAACAGAAGAGCGTGAGTATGCAGTGAAGGGTTATATGATGGTTGTTACTTTATGGTATAATGTTCTGTCTGTTGCACTGTAACATCTGTACTGGGATTATTTCGATTTGGTTATTGTTTGTTTGTGGGGGAATGTTTGTTAGGATTTGAATTCTGGCGGGTTGTGGTGGTTCCGTTATTCTGTTTCCGTCTCGTATTTCTGCTTGTGGGTTGCGTCTTTGTGTGATTGATCTAATTATGTTGATTATGGATAATGCTTTGTTAAATAGGGAGAACTTCCAACATAGTCCGAAAATCAGTGCTAGTGGTCCGATTGAAAATCCTGTGTATTTAACGAGCTTTTCTATGATTGATAATCTGTTATGTAGGTGGTGCAGTTTTCCCATAGTTTTAGCTTTTGCGATTATTGTTTTTAGTTGTATTTCGCCGTCTGCGAAGTCATTGTTTATGGGGGATGCTTCTATCGTCCGGGTGAATTGTTCGGTCTCTTTTAAAATTTCTGTTAAATTAATTGGATTGTCTAACTCGACGGAGTTTTCTATCATTTTGCTGATATTCAGGGTTATAGAATGGGAAAAATTGGTGTTCCTATATGTTTTGATGTTAATTGCCGGTGTCAGTTTTGTTGTTTGTGTTTTCACGGTACAAGATTCGTTTATTTGGAGTATTCCAGTTTTTTCTATGCTTCCTATGAATGATTTTCCGGTTGTGCATGTAATGTATAGTGTTTCTCGTTTGGGTGCTGCGAATAACCAACTATTTGTGTTTTTGATCTTAGACCAATATGTACGCGTTAGCATTTTGATTCGTATGTCACATGTGTTCAAGTTACGAAAATTTGGGTTAAGTAGCAGTTGGATTTCACATTCGGCGTTGCTGTCTATTCTCTGTATGGGGTTATCCTGCTTACATATGTACATCGAATTCGTGGACTTGCAGTTTTTTAGATTGTTCATGTTATAGTAGTATTCGAAGTCGGCTGCGACTGCTGTGTATTTGATAAACGGTTTTATGTATGCGAATCTAGATGTGGTGTTGTATGTGTTGATTTGTGGAATGAGTACCGGTAGGTGCTCGTACAATTTATATGGTTCGTGGTCTAAAAGAGGTATCCTCAGGATGTAGACTAAGCTCGCTCCGTTGTGGAATATTGTTACGTCTGTGATTTCGAGAAGTTGCGGTATGAATCTATTGTCTATTGGTATCGGGAATTCTACATTTTCGAGGTATTTGTTGATGTTTCTCGCGCTGTACAGTATCTGTTACTCGGTTAATATCTGTGGGTGAATTTGTCCGCTTTTCGCAAAGAGTATCGCAGTTATAAGTGTGTTGATGCCTGTTTCGAGTTGTGTTAGTGTTTCATCTATTTCGGATGTGTATTCCATTGTTTTTTGGTTGAATTGTAGGGTTTGGACGTTGTTACTGATTAGCTTGGTTGCCAGAGTGATATTTCCTATTTGTTTTGAGATTCTTTCGGCTACTAATGACAATCTTTTGTTGACGAGTTCGAATTGCGATTTCATTATATGTGTTTGGTTTGTAACGATTTCCGCTATTTCTCGTGTGTTATTGTTTAACATGTCGATTTGTGTATTTATTTCTATTGCGTCATCTGCGTCTAATGTTCCGAAAAGGGCTTTGTTGATTTTGCCTATAAATTCTAATGGTGCGCGTTTTTGTCTTCCGGATGTGTCGATGTTTGGTATTAGCTCTCGTAGGATTGCCTCCGATGTCATAGTATTTCGTAGTCGGGTTGCTAATACCTTTAGATGTCCATGGGCTAGGCAAGTTGGTCCCAGGGTTTTGCAGAGTGTCGTTGTTGCTTTGATGTTTCTCTAGATTTGTTCGCATTCGAGGGTAAGTCCTCGTGTGTCCGCGTAGGTGATCAGTTTCCATTCAGTATGGTATGAGTGACCTGAGTGCGCCGAGTGTTTCGGATCGGAGTCCCGGATTATGTGTGAGTGGTGTCATCTGATACGGGGGGGTGTCGGCGCTTACATACGATGCGAGGCATCTGCAACATGTGCCAGTTTTATTTTGTCGACGTGAACTACTTTTGTCTCATCTTTTTTGATTTTTAGTCGAACATTGTGTTTGTCTAATACGTTTAGTATTTCGAATGGGCCTATGTAATTGCTCTGGAGTTTATGTTTTTTGTGGTCCCGGATTAGGAATACAAGTTGCCCTGGAGAGAAATTTGGTTCGGTAGTTCGTTTGTCGTAGTATTTTTTGTTTCGTTCTTTTGCTTTGATTTGTCTCTCTATTGCTTTTTCGTGAATGGTTTTTAGTTGGTCTGTGAGCATACGCAAGTATGTGTTGTATGTAAGTATTGTTTCTACGGGCGGGAATTCTGAGGGGGTACGTGCTGTTTTCCCAAAAACTAATTCATATGGCGTGAATCCAGTACTATCGTGTACGCTTGTGTTGTAGGAAAGAGATGCGTATGGGAGCCACTGGTCCCAATTACAATTTTCGGAGATGTAGAGTTTTAGATTTTCGATGAGAGTGTGGTGACCTCGTTCGGCAATGCCGGTTGATTGCGGGTGGTATATGGAAGTGTTATAATGTTTAATTTTAAAAAGGTTTGTGAATTCCTTAAATACTTTTGACATGAAGTATCGGCCTTGGTCGGATAATATGGCTCGTGGGGCTCCGAATATACAGATTAGGTTCTCTGCTATGGCTTTAGCTATTTCTACCGAAGTTTGGTGCCTTAATGGTATGGCTATTGAGAATCTACTAAAAAGATCTGTAATTGCAAGTATATATTTGTATCCCGTTTCGGTTTCTTGTAGTGGACCGCAAGTGTTGATGGCTATTTTGTCGAAAGGTTCGGCGGGTGTATCTGTGATTATCATTGGTGCTTTAGGTTTTACACGTACGAGTTTGTTTCTTTGGCAGTCTAGACAGCATTTTATGTATGTTGTTATGTCTGCTTTCATGTTTTTCCAGTAATATTGCGATTGTATTCTTTTATATGTTTTTTCTATTTCTTTGTGACCTCCAATTGTGGAGTTATGTGATTCCTGTATTATTTGCTTTCTTTCTGATATATTTGGTACGGATATTAGGCCTTCGCAAAGTGTAATTGTTAATTCCGGTTGGATGGTGTATAAATATAAATATGTTTTTAGGTTTAACCATGCTAGTTGGTCGACAATTTTAGGGTCTTTGGGTATTGTGCATGTGCTGATTTTGTGTCGTTTCAGAGTGACAAGAAGTGTTTTAACGCATCTCACCATAGTGTGAGAGTTTACATTATCTGCGTTTTTGTTTTTACATACCATGCCGAAATAGTATTTTGTTTTTCGGTGTGTGATTAAGGGGCTAGGCTAGGCTCGTTCGCGGTACTGCAGAGTTGCTGTGTTACCGGCGAAATTATCCGAAAATATGAGTTCAGGGGAACTGCTCCTGTTTACTCATATCAATTGATTTTTGGTTCGGAAAGGTCTCAATCGAAAGAAGATAGTCTAATAGAGGGCGGGCTGGTAGTAGTTACATGGGATTGTATTATTTTTTAGTACTATTAGCCGTCTAAAGCGAGGCCAAGATCTACCCATTTTCGAAGATGGCCGCGGAATACACTGACTTTTTGCTCGACTATATTTGCATCATTCCCATATTTTCCTTGCAAAATAAACACCAGCCCGCCCTACTTTATGGACTGAGGAACACGCCAAGCTGTATTTTATTTTGAAACTCTAAGAAATCAAGCCGTGGGAAGAGTTTCCTTGTAGCTCTGCTTCTTGCCTGATTTTGGCATAGTGTCGATCACACAGATCAATATTCGTGAGTACTTTAGGTCGGCCGGTAGGGACGAGGTGGCGCCTCAGTGAGAGGGCTACTCTGCGCTGTTTGACAGCTTTGACAGCAAGTTCTGGGGTTAGGCATACACGCGATGCAGATATACTTCACACAAATATGATTTTACAAGAATGCCCTATCCTTATACTTAAGTTTTTTAACTGTGACTTTTTAACTGGGGATTTATCGGATTCTAGTAAATAGTGCAACAATATTCCAATGTGTTTACCAAATGCAGTGTCTTGTTATTTGAATATTCTTATGCTGTTGTAATAATTTGGGCCGTTCCTATTATGAATGAGAGCCTACATAACTGTGTTGTTCTTGACACTGTAAAATGATCATGAACAGTTGATCTTCCAGTTTTTGTATGTTTCCAAAAAGTTAGACGCAACAACCAAACACTTGGTAAATACAGCTGTTTGAGTTTGGATCAATAGATATTTATTCAATAATGTGAGACTTTTGAATCTTAGTAGCCAAAAGGAAGTTATAGGTTCGCATACATATCTTTGAATTGAAGCATTTAGATCTGCGTAACAGTTCTTTGCAAATGATTTTTGTGAAATGGATTGTCTAATCGAGATCTGTTATTTCATAGTTACTTTTATCGTTATAGTATAAACTGGAATGAAATGGAGTTATGCATACTTTTTGCCAAAGTACTCTTCATTGTATTGAATGCTTCACTGTCAAAAATATATGAATGGAGGTAATATATCAAGCATCCTTGGTTTTGCTATATCTGATACTAGAATCAGAGGATTGTTACGTAGAACTAATATTTCAATACAAAGATACGTGTGAGCACTGGTAGATGCCTTTATAGTTTTTAAGCTTTATAAACCTCAAATTATTGTGTAAATATGAACTCACTCAAGTTGAAGTGGCATAATATTTTATTTTCTGGATTTTTAAAAATGCAATCCTGTATTAGTTTTTGCAAAATAGAAATATTTCCCATAGCTCAAATGCATACATACACCCTAATTCCCTAGCACAAACGTATGATAACATTCCTCCTCCTCAACAGAATTACTATGCATTCCCAGCGCATAGATGTGTATTATTTGTCCTGCATATCTATAGAAACTGTCGTAACACATCTCACACTGGGAATCGAACTCATGACTTTTACTATTCGAATCTCTTTGCCATACTGAGGCACTACTTCAACTGTTCTCATTACGTGTTTTCTTTCCGAAAAAATACTGCAAACACCATTTATTAGAAAAAATGTAACAGCTACGGCTAGTCGACTACAGTTTCGATCTCTACACGTAGAATAATATTTCATAAAAAAAGTTATTGATTTTGTAGAAAAGTATATACGCGTATACATATAAAATCATTCGAATCGTTCAACGTCATACGAATCATTTATGCTTATAATGTGAGACAGTCTATTACAATCGAAAGGAAACAGTGTGGAATAAAGGATGAGTAAGGTGGAATTGGTCTGTAAATAATAGTGGACTGTATTGAAAATAAATAGGTGTTCTGATTTATTAATGGAGGGATGTCCGGTGACATCCGCGTTGCCGTGTGCTATTTACAATGATATACATGAGTATTTACATGCACCTATCGATCGATGTGATCGATAGGTGAGTCAAATGTACAACGGTTGGATGCGCATGGTCAGAGAGATGAGCAGGACAGAACTGGACAATATGTGCCTGGTGATGTACTATAAGTTCCCAGAGGGAACTTGGCACACATAATGAGAAGGACATGAGCAAGGTTCTGGAATATTGCAGGAGGGGTTAGCTTCTGCGTGAATGGAGTATTGTGCCGTTGATGCACTAAAGGCCACTTGCGTGGCCTGACTACAATTCCTCAGATGAATAGAACGAATGAAATGAACAGATCATGCAATTGTGGATCGTGAGAACGATCCACATCAGCCGGTTGGCTTGAGAAATTCTATGAACAGGACAGGTGATCAGATCAGAAGTGCTTACAGTTCGACGTCTCCGAGGCGAGAGAGTTATCAGCGCCTGAGAGATGATGAGCAGATAGAACAGTTCGGGAGATGGTCGCCAGGGTGTGCATGTAGCGCACACCTAGGCTGAGCAGACATCGATCTCTATCGAGTCGACCATCAGGTGAGGTTGGGACACTGTGAACTGGGCTTGGATTGACAGGTGGGGTTATGTCAGAGGAGAGGATGAGCAGGATCACAGTGAGGCTTCACAGGATACAATTAATGCATAAACTATGATTATTCAACATTCCCCCCCACATCAACGACGGTGTTGCTGATCAATCTTGCTTCAGTGTCCCCTCTTGAGCTGTCACTGGGAGGATGGCCAACTTGGTGATCGGTCTGGTCAGTGTAGTAGTGGCAGTCTTGAGCGTAGCCACTCTGATGAGTCCATCCTTTCCTGGATGCACTTGAGTGACTCTTGCCAATGGCCACTTGGTCGGCGGAAACCTCTCATTTGAAATCAGAACTAGTGAACCGACCTTGATTTCATGAGAGGGATGATGCCACTTTGAGATGGAGAGCTGCCGTTGGAGATATTGAGCAGACCACTGTGTCCAGAAACACTGCACTCGTTGCTGGATGAATTGCCACCTTGAGAGCCGGTTCTGCCTGACATCCATGAGTGAGGGTTCAGGAACAGCTGTCAGAGGTCCCCCGACAAAAAAGTGAGCTGGTGTCAATGCTGAGATGTCCTCAGGGTCCTCGGTGAGCGGTTCCAATGGTCTTGAATTCAAGATAGCCTCAATCTGGATGATCTTCAAAAGTGAGCGGTGCGTCTCCAACTGTTCTCCTTAGATGAAATTTCACCGACTTCACTGCTGCTTCCCACTTTCCTCCCATGTGAGGCGCAGCAGGTGGAAGGAACTTCCATGTTGTTCCATCGTTGGTGAATGAGCATGCCAATGAACTGAACTGTTGAGTGCCTTGTGTGAACAGTTCCTTTAGTGAAGCGTCTGCCCCGATGAAGTTTGTGTCGCAGTCACTGTGTAGGGTGTGGCAGACACCTCTGCGTCCAGTGAACCGTCTGAACGCTGCAATAAATGAGTCAGCTGAGTAGTCACTTACCACCTCAAGATGGACTGCTAAGGTTGAGAAGCACACAAAAATGCACAGCCATCCCTTGAACATCTTGGCGCCTCTACCAGATCTGGATTTGATGTGGAGTGGACCAGCGTAATCCACTCCGGTGGTGTAGAATGGTCGGGATGGTGTGACTCTGGCTGATGGCAGCTGACCCATCAATTGCTGAGCTCGTACGCCACGTTGACGAGCACATGAGATGCAGCGGAGTATGTGAGAATGTACTGGCTGTCTACCACCAATGATCCAGTACGTCCTCCTGATGTGGTTCAGAGTGAGCTGTGTCCCACCATGCATTGTTCTTTGGTGAGCCTCTGAGATGACCAAATGAGTGAAATGCGAATGGCGAGGGAGTATTGCTGGGTGAATTGCCTCAAATTCCAATGGTGCGTTCTTGAGCCGTCCTCCTACTCTGAGAATGCCTTGAGCGTCAACAAAGGCAGTCAAAGAGCGGAGCGGATGAGATGGTGGTAGCCCATGAGATGAGATCAGCTTGAGTTCTTAAGAGAAGTACGCTGCTTGAGTAGCCTTGAGCCAAAACATCTTAGATTTCTCAATATCCTGTGGCGTGAGTGGGTGTCTAAGAGTTGAGTGTGGCAGCTTCTTGATGAGCTGACTGACTCTGAAGCAAACCGCAGTTGCTCTGAGTAGTCTGGTTAGAGAAGAGAACTGCTCTATAACCTCCCAATGATATCTTGGTTGAGCTGCTGCCACAACAAGTGAGAGCCCCGGTCGCTCTTCTAGGTGAGTGCTTGAGTCTTCAGATTGGCACTGAGTGGGCCAATGAAGCTGATCCTTGAGCAGCCACTGTGGTCCTGTTCACCACAGTTCATGCTTCTGGAGCTGGGAGATTGTGAGACCCCGAGAAGCGCAGTCGGCTGGATTGACTTTGCCAGGAACAAATCTCCATACGCTGCTTGGAGACAGTTCTTGAATTGCTGACACTCGATTCCTGACAAAGTCTTTCCACCGTGAGGGATGAGATTTGATCCAGGTTAGGGTGACGGATGAATCTGTCCATAAGAATGTCTGAGCATTAGGTATGTGCGATGTTTCAGTCACATACCTCATGAGCTTTGCTAGGAGCAGTGCTGCGGTGAGCTCCAGCCTTGGAATGGACATTCTTTTGAGCGGTGCCACTTTTGATTTTGAGCAGACCAACGTCACCCTTGAGTGCTGTCCTGGATCCGTTGCTTTGATGTAGATGACAGCTGCCATGGCTAGTTGAGATGCGTCAGAGAATCCGTGCAGTTCTAGAGTTGAGTGAGAGGTGATCTGGATCCAGCGTGGAATAGAGATGTCCTCCACTTCAGTGAGCTCGCCTCGGAATGAGTTCCATTTGATAGATATTTGGGATGAAACTGGTTCATCCCAACTAAGCTTTTCGAGCCAAAGTTCTTGTAACAAGATCTTGGCTCTAACAATGAACGGTGCCAGGAACCCAAGAGGGTCGAACAGTTGAGCAGTCTCTGATAGGATGATTCTCTTAGTGAGCTTGGAATTTGAGGGAGCTGATCGTGACAGGAAATTGAATGAATCTGTGTGAGGAGTCCATGACAGACCAAGGAGCTTGGTCTTGCTGTCTTCAAAGGAGTGCGGTTCTGAATGAGCTGTTTGTTCTGAAACGTGCGCTAGGAATTGCTTGTTGTTACTGTGCCACTTTGCTAAAGGAAATCCACCTGCTGCGCACAGCTGGATAACCTGAGTTGCAATGTCTGTTAATGTAGACAATTGCTCTGCTCCTCCAAATATGTCGTCCACATATCTGCCACAGAGGAGAGGTTGAATTGCCAGTGGAAAACGATGTCCTTCATCTTCCACAAGTTGTAAGAGTGAACGAATAGCCAGAAATGGTGCTGATCTTGTTCCGTAGGTTACAGTGGTGAGCTGATACGGCACCATGTTCTGCTGACCATCGGTCCACATGATGCGCTGAAGATCCCAGTCATCTTCATGCACCTTGATTTGTCTGTACATCTTTGTAATGTCAGTTGCAAAGATGTACTTGAACTGTCGAATCCAGATGAGAATATCTGCAATGTCTCTTTGGATCTTGGGTCCCACATGTTGTATGTCGTTGACTGATGTCCCCGATGAGCTGGGACTGGAACCGTTGAAGACGACTCTCAGTTTGGTTGTCGTGCTGTCCTCCTTGAGAACACCATGATGAGGGAGATAGTAAGGATGGATGTGAGATTGCCCCAATGACCGATCCTCTGAGACCCTCAACCCTCCTGATGCCGGAGCATCATGTGCTAAGGTCATCTCATTGTCTCGGACACCAGAGTCAATCCCCTTGAACAGTTCTGATGAGCTGTCCTCAGGGGCACGTATCATGTGCCCCATGTCCTGGTACTCCCTCATGAATGTAGTGTACAGTGTGCTGTACGAGTTGTTCGCTGAGAGACGTCTCCTGACCCTGATGAGACATCGTTGAGCTGTGTACTTGGATTCGCCTAGAGCAGTCGGAGAGGATTTCAGAGGAATCCTCACAATGAACCGTCCTGTTTCATCTCTTGAGTGTGTTATCTTGAAATGGTCTTCACAGGCTTGCTCGTCTGGGGTGAACATGGTCGTAGAAGATTGAACTTCCTCTTGAATCCAGAACTTGGTGAGCATGTCTTGAATCTCCTGATCTGATGGGCTGATCGTGGTGTGGAATGAGTGCCTTTCTTGTTGAGTTGCTTCGGGAACTGGCCCGAGCACTATCCAGCCAAAGATGGTTGAAAGCGCAATTGGCAATGAATCTGAGCTTTTCTTAATGCCTGGCCTGATGATCTGGCCGTAGGCGTCTGCCCCAATGATCATGTCCACTGGTCTTGGTGTGGTGAACTCTTGATCTGCCAATTGTAGGTTAGAAAGGTGATCCCATTCCTGAGAGTGAGCAGGCGCTGATGGCAGGACTCTCGTCAGCTTGTTCAGCACATGTGCAGTAATGTCCACACACTGTGCTGAGTGAACAGATCTGAGCTGGACAGTGACGATACCTTTTGTGAGTATCGCCTGTGAGTTGCCTATCCCAACGATGGGGATCGTTGAGTGCTGAGGGTGTAGGTGATGAGTCCTGACACAGTGAGTAGAGATGAATGAGAGCTCTGATCCAGGATCAATGAGCAGTCTGACTGGGTGAGCAGAAACAGGTGTGATGAGCAGTGCTTGAGCTGTGGCTAGCAGGGTGGCAGATCTGCTAGCTGAGTGATGTGCTGGTCTATGAACGGTGCGGTGAGTTGAACGTGGATGAGTGGCGCAAAGTGGCACTGCGTCTCCTCATTTCTTCGCCGAGGAGGCAGCCTTCCTTTGAGCGGGTCCTGCAGGTGAGCCGGTCTTCTGGTGAATCATCGTGTGGTGCTTACCACCACACGACTTACATGTCCTGCTTGTATTGCAGGATGAGAGGTTGTGGTGGCCCAGGCAGTTATAGCACAGCCTGTGCTCCTCCACAACCTTGAGCCGATCCACGTTGGTGAGCTGGCGGAATTTTGGGCACGTGACCACATAGTGGTGAGCCCCCTTGCAGTAGTCGCAAGGGTAAGTGGTCTCGCTGCCCTGATCAGAACTCGTGGTAGCACTGTGAGCTGTTCTGGCCCCTGGTTGAGCGGTCGAGTGTGGCTGGCTGAGCCGAGCAGCAACCCGTGAAAATGAGCTGGCCTGTGGATGAGGAGACTTCCCTTCCTCGCCGGTGGCCTCCAAAGCCTTCGCCTTGGCTTGGAGGAAGGAGATGAGGTCACCCATGGTGGGAGCCTTCTCGGAGAGCTGCCACTTTAGCTCCCAGGGCTCTCTCACCGATGAGTGGAGTTGGCTCACCGTGGAACATATGAATATATGGTTCCAATGTTCGGTGGCCACTCCGAGTGCCTTGAGCTGATCTCGGGCCTCCACGGTAGCGGTGACCAAGGTGTTCAGGTCGTGAGCAGTTCTGCACATCACCTTCGGTGGAGCTATGAGCTTGTGCACGTACGCCATGATGAGCCGATCCTTATCCTCAAACCTGGCGGTGAGCCGATCCCACGCAGGCTGGAACGCCTCGTTGGTGAGCGGCACGGAGGAGATGAGCTGGGCCGCAGTGCCGGTGAGACTCGCCTTCAGGTAGTCGAGCTTCTCCACGCTGGTGAGTCGTTCATTACGGCTCACCAGTGAGACGAAGATGTCCCTGAAGGCGGGCCACTCCATGAGTTCCCCACCGAACTTCGGCAGGGGAATCTCCGGCAGCTTCGGTGAGGATGAGCTGGTTGTGGTGGCGGAAGGAGCTGTTCGGGCGCTGAGGAGCGTCTTCCATCTCCTCAGCTCTGAGATGGCCGACTCGTAACGCACAGCTGCCTAGCTGTGCGTATCATCCTTGATATAAGGATGATCGAGCAGCGCCTTCCGACCGCACTGCCCGATCGTGAGGTGGTCCAAGGTGAATGCGCACCAGACCTCCCGAACATCAGTGAGCCGTTCTTGTACCTCAGCGAGGGAGAGGGATGAGCCGTCCAGGTTCTTGGCCTGGACCTTGAGCCGTTCTAGAGTGGCCAGCCTCGATCTCTGCGTAGAGATCAAAAACTCTGTCTGTACAGGCAGAGTGGAGCTGGGCACAGGGGAGGATGAGCGGGTCGAGGTGTGAGCAACAGGCTCGGCCACCTTGAGCTGGTCTTTCGCCGCTGAGGCTTCCCTCACGGGCTTGAGCGGTTCCTGATTTGAGGGGCCAGCCATGGGCTGGTCTTGAGCAGGCGTCACCATGAGCTGGTCTTGAGCTGGCTGAGCAGACTTTGCCTTCGGCATAATGAGCGGACCTCGTGTCTTTAGGTGGGCAGACTTTGCCACTGAATCCTTCACAAAAGCCCAGAGGGACTTTGGGAACGAAATGATGGTTTCGTTGAGCAGCACAGGCAATTCCAGAACCTCAGAGATCACTCTTTACTTGGGAAACGCTTACAGCTTTTTCACTCCGTCAGCACGTGGCACTCTCTCCTAACACTTCCAGAACAATGAAGTTCAAACCGACGCTAACGGTCCCCGCAGGGCATGATGCCGGAAGTGAGCAGGAGCAGAGGGGGTAGCGCCTGAGCGGTGATTGGCTTTAAGCACACGACAACGGCGGTGTTCTCCCGCGCGAATGACCGGACATCCGGCTCGAAGGACCAAAAAATGTGGAATAAAGGATGAGTAAGGTGGAATTGGTCTGTAAATAATAGTGGACTGTATTGAAAATAAATAGGTGTTCTGATTTATTAATGGAGGGATGTCCGGTGACATCCGCGTTGCCGTGTGCTATTTACAATGATATACATAAGTATTTACATGCACCTATCGATCGATGTGATCGATAGGTGAGTCAAATGTACAACGGTTGGATGCGCATGGTCAGAGAGATGAGCAGGACAGAACTGGACAATATGTGCCTGGTGATGTACTATAAGTTCCCAGAGGGAACTTGGCACACATAATGAGAAGGACATGAGCAAGGTTCTGGAATATTGCAGGAGGGGTTAGCTCCTGCGTGAATGGAGTATTGTGCCGTTGATGCACTAAAGGCCACTTGCGTGGCCTGACTACAATTCCTCAGATGAATAGAACGAATGAAATGAACAGATCATGCAATTGTGGATCGTGAGAACGATCCACATCAGCCGGTTGGCTTGAGAAATTCTATGAACAGGACAGGTGATCAGATCAGAGGTGCTTACAGTTCGACGTCTCCGAGGCGAGAGAGTTATCAGCGCCTGAGAGATGACGAGCAGATAGAACAGTTCGGGAGATGGTCGCCAGGGTGTGCATGAAGCGCACACCTAGGCTGAGCAGACATCGATCTCTATCGAGTCGACCATCAGGTGAGGTTGGGACACTGTGAACTGGGCTTGGATTGACAGGTGGAGTTATGTCAGAGAAGAGGATGAGCAGGTTCACAGTGAGGCTTCACAGGATACAATTAATGCATAAACTATGATTATTCAACAAACAGAGACACACCGATCCCCAATATATAGTATAATATGCTATAGTACGCATACGTACAGTTCGCCTCTGGAAAGAAGGCGCCTGGCTCTGATTTGGCGAAAAGTTTGTCTCCTCCTTCAAAATCCGGTACCTAGGAATGGAAACAAAAGGTTTTATTATTAGCGGTTTGAAGTCTAGTTTCTATTGGCTAGTAGAAAACTGTGGGAGTGGGCTGCCCATACTTATCTTTTTCTTACCTGCGGCGCGGTCAAGATTTTGCGGACCCTGTCGGCGGCGACCTTTTCGTCCAACTCATAAAGCGATCCCTTATTGCCGCTGGTTCCATGCGCACCTGGAAATCTGCATAATAATTATTTATTCTTATAATGAAGCAAATTAAACAGCACTGTACAAAAATACTTATCTGTTTCAAAAATGCACGTTAGCCCATTGAACTGAACACATCTTCAAGTATAGTTTCACTTGAAACAGGCTTGCGAAAACTCATGATACTCATGACGAAGTTACTTCTTAGCAGATGATAAGTAGACTAAAGCTTTTAAAATTTTCCTGAAATTTAAACCACTGCCAAATAGCAGCAGTATTCAGTTTTACAACCGCACCGCAATTTCGAGCAGGCTATGGACTAGTTTCCCCCAGTATTTCAAGCTATCTTGTACAATAGAAAATAATAGTCCGATTTTGGAAACAGTAATTTGTATTATTTTCTCGTCTCGCCAACAAAGACAAGGCGAGTAAATATCACACAATGATATTTGGCCTGAGCCGAACACGATCTCTGTCAGGTATACGAAAGGCCAGGTCAAGGCCATCGGGGGCTTCGTCCGAGGAAAGATAGAAAAGGCGGAGTTTTCCAGGCTTATAAGGCGTAGCCCATCAGTCCCACTCTTTCCGAATTCTAGAGCCAGGCGCCTTCTTTCCAGAGGCGAACTGTACATACTATACGTATATAGTATGCGTACTTGCGACTCAGCTCGGACTCGGTCTCGAAACCTCGGGAGCTGGGAGCTCCTCAGTTCAAGACCGTAAAAGCGATAAACGAGTGCTGCAAAAAAGCGGGATCAAAACAGATGAACATATGAATGTGTGAGAGCTGATACACACACATTTGTAGGCTGGATCATGCGATAGACATCGCGAGCAGCTCCATCTCGCCCGTCAAATTCTGTAGGTAACACAGCGAACGGCCAACTCGCTAAAAGTCACGTGCCTAGCCTAGCCCCTTAAGATGTCGCCTAAATGTGGGTCAGATTGTAAGAGAGTTTGTGTATTAATGATTCCTTTTTCTTTTAGTACTTGGGTAGTTAGAGTGTCTATAACGCACTCTGCTGAAAGGAAATATGCAATATTGTCCTTTTGTGTTAGAAGGTTACTTTGCGTTATTATAATTGTGTTTTTGGTTTGAGGGTCATGATTATCTGCAGGCGTATCGGTCCGTGCAGTCAGCTGTTTAGTGTTATGAAGCGACAGTCGGTGCACTGGGTCGCTGACTTCGTCACTTGAGGAGGTGCTCGAGTCGGCTGTGTGTTTATGGCTTTTGTGTGTGTCGGTGCGTTTGTGTGGCTCCGTGCCAAGTTTTGTACTCGGTCCCGCTAGGTCTTGAGGGTTCGCGCGATTTATGGCTGTTTTCCTGCGTATTGTTCGCTTCATCGGTTTATGAAGTGTCTGGTCATCGTCGTCTGGAGAGTCCGAACTTGTAGAAATGTGTTGTCGATGGGGCGGAGAGCGGAATGTTGGTTGCATTGCTTCAAGATGTCTATTTTCTATGTTTTCAATGCGTTCTTCCGGTGGTGAGTGAAAGTCGGGTTTAACGGTTTTACGTGTTGACTGTTGGGTTTTTCCGTTGCCCTGTGATTTAGCGATAATCCATTCTATTTCTGAATCGGTGCTTGTCTCCAAATATTTTTGCGTAGTGTCCGAAAGTTTATAGTGTAATGAGGGCTTATTATCTTGTGGAGTGTTGTTTCCTAATTTCATTTGGGCATCACTTCTATCTGTATCTCTGCTGCTTTTATTATTTGTGTGACGATCTTGGCGGTTTTCTGTTTCCGATATCATATTCTCTGTCCTAGTCTGTTGCCTAAGTTCGTGGTCCGTTATCTCTTGATAGGTTGATGTGTATGTGGGTGCAGGTGGTGACCGGAATTGTGGGTTGATTTCAGATCCCTGTCAGATCCCTGTTTTTCTAATGATGTCGGCGCGTGGACGTATTTTCTTTTTTCTTCGCCATGCTGTGGGCGGTTATTTTCGTCTTTGCTACCGTTATTTTGTTCAGGGCTGCAGGTTAATTCATTTAGGTTTCCTACACTTTGGTTTTTGATTTCAGCGGTTACGCGATTATTTATTTCGTTTATGGTTAATTCGTCGTCGGATGATATAGATGATGACGAGTCCCTATTATCATCATCTATAGTTTTATAATATTTTTTGGTTGTGCCCTCGATTTGATGCTCCTTTGGTCTTGTGCCTGAGCAGGATGGTATATGAGTGTCAGTTGTGTTTCGCGTGATTTCTTGTTTTTTCCTGCTGGATTTCCCGATGCTGAGTCTGATGTTGAGAGTGGTCGTGTACGTGGTTGATGGTGCGATTTTGGTTTTTTCGTTTCGGGTGTGGTTTCGCTATCTCATGTTTCTTGTCTTGGTCGAATAGGCATAATTGATACCGTTTCGGGATAGCGCGTCTGCTATTACGTTGAGTTTGCCTGGTTGGTGTCTAATTTCGAATTCATAGTCATTTAAGATGGCTTGCCAGCATTGCAATTGTTGTGGAGGGTTCGCTTTTTGTGTTAAGTATGTGAGTGCTCTGTTATCCGTCACGAGTGTAAATTTCTTTCCGTAAAGGTACGGCCTAAAGTGTTCTACTGCTCTGACAATTGCTAATAATTCTTTTCGCATTGGATCGTAACGTTGCTGAGATCTGTTAAGAGTTTTTGAGTAATATGCTACAGGGTGGTTGAAATTATTATATTCCTGACTAAGTACGGCTCCTAGCGCGTAGTCGGACGCGTCGGTAGTTAGTGTAAAGGGTTTCTCGAAATCTGGGTAGCGAAGAATTGGTTGTTGTGTGAGTTTCTGTTTAAGTGTTTTGAACGCGGTTTCGCAATCGGTGTCCCATTTAAAGTCTATATTTCTCCTGAGCAATAATATGAGTGTATTTGTTGGTCGTGGAAAATTCTGAACTGCTTCTATTATGTTGTTGTTGGGTTTTACACCGTTTTCGGTTATTACGTGTCCTAGATATGTTACTTCGCGCCTAAGGAATTCGCATTTGTCTGTCTGTAGTGTGAGTCCTGCATCTGTTAATCTATTGGCGAGTCGGCGGAATTTCGTCGCGTGTTCTGATAAGCTATTGGCGTAAATTACGATATCATCTAAGTACACGAATAGGTCAGTTCCTTGTAAGCCGGATAAGATTATGTCCATAACTCGTTGAAAAGTGGCGGGTGCATTTTTTAGACCAAATGGCATACGATTGAATTCGTAGTGGCCATTGGGTGTGGAGAAAGCAGTTTCTTGTTTGTCGATGGGGTGCATTTCAATCTGGTGAAATCCTGATGCAAGGTCGAATATTGAAAAATACTGAGCGTTTCCTAACTGGTCTAAGATATCTGTGATGTTGGGGAGTGGATATGCATCAGTTACTGTTTTGTCGTTAAGTTTTCTAAAGTCTATGACCATTCTCCATCTTTTATTTCCTTTACTGTCGGCTTTCTTGGGAACGATCCAAACTGTATGGTGAATTGTATGGTGAAATAGAAGGCTGTATGATGTCTTTTTCCATGAGTTTCTGAATTTGTTGTTGAATTTCGTTTTTATGTACCGGAGGGTATCTGTATTGTTTTGTGTTAATTGGTTTATCGTCTGTTGTGTGGATTTGATGTTGGGCAACCGGTGTGTGGCCTAATTGATCTCCTTCGATATAAAATAAATTTGGATACTCCGAGACTAACTCTAAAACATGTTGTTTCTCCTCTGTGTTTAGGTGTTCCAAGCGCAGAAGAGCTTTTAGTTTTTCGAGTCTTTCGTCTACTTTTGTGTTATAAATTGCTGGAATGTATTCTGTTTGAATACATGGAGAATTTAGTTCGTTTTTGAATGTGTTAGGGATGCCTGCTATTTTTTCGACTGGTTGTAGGTCCATTTCTTGGATTTCTAATTTCACGGGTTTTAAATTGGTGTTGATTACTTGAAGGTATGCAATGTTGCCATGATTTTTAACGAGTGCGTTTCCGAGGTATGAACCATCGTATTTTGTTATCTCTGATATGTATCCTTCTCGGAGGTCTGTATGTTTTAACCGGATAGGCATTTGAGCCTTTGTTCTTGGCGGCACGTTGAAGGTTTCTAGTGTCGCGAAGGGGAACTTTTGGTTACAAAGTACTATGCAGTTCTCAGAGGGCATCACCCCACATCATCCCACCGCACATCATCCCAGTACTTTTCATCCCAACTCTTTCCATCCCAATCACATTTCATCCCAGGTGTTGTATATTATATTATATTGTTTATTTATTACACTTATCCTACATTATTTGTATGAAGTAATATATTATATTCTCGTTAGACCAATATTATACAAAATAATTAAATAACGAACGAGAAACAATAGAGAATGAAGGAAAGAAAAATACGATCAAAGAAGCAAAATAATGACATTATTTGATAATATAGTAGGAACAAATGGTTAGGTACTCTTGAATATCTTTTTCCTGATATTGGCTAATAACATGGAGAAGTCGTTTATTCGCTTGCTGATACTCTTTACGTGAGTAAACTTGTATGCGTTCGCCAGCTGAAATTTTGGTGTGTAATGCGTGAACTCTCACTTCCTCATTAAGTAAGGCGTCGATTAATTTATAAATAGATGGATGTTGACAAGTAAGGGAATGTTGAAACGCTTTATGCCAGCTCTCAATGCTGTTATTTGTACGAGGAAGGTGCAACTCTGTGATTGTTTTACAATTCCACATTTCGATCGAGAATCGGGGATTACGATGCACGCGGCCAACCCATGTATTTTCAAAATACTCTAAGAAATCTTGATGTACTTCAGTATCTCCGAAATCCCGAAGTAATTGTTCAGCCAAATCTTTATAGTGTCGCTTTACATCATTTTTTTCACAAAACGCTAATGAAATAAACTTACGCAGCATGATATTATAATCATTATCTTTGCCATATTTCTCTTGCATTCCTAATGTTTGTATTTTGCGATGAATCGCTTGTGTGAAATGGAAAAAGCAACCATGGACGTTAATCCCTGAAATACAGTGCCGTATTGCATTTTCTTCAGCTCGTTCAAAATCGATAATGAAATTCATCGGAACATACGGAGTAACGCCGTTAGATGTTAATATTAAAGTGAGCGCACGAATGTAGGTTTCCTATTGTTTGTCAGGTAACAGGCAATAAACGAACGGTAATATTGCATTATTAAAACACCCATGGATTACCCACAATTCATAAAACATTTCAGGCGATGACTTGAAAGTGCCATCGGCAAACCAGGTTGCACATTGACAAAGATGTTGACGGTCACTAAGTGATGCGAAAATGATAATGCGGCGGTTATCATCAGTACCAGTATCAGCAAGAAGAAAATTTTCTTTTGTGGCCGTCCGTGTTACAAGCAATTCTGGGGGTATTTGAATTTCTGCAAGTGTGTGTGGATTTACCAGACCTTGTTCAAAACGCTTTTTTGTTCGATTAATACTTTTTTCCATAGAAACTATTTTCGGTAAGACGACGATCGAAGCATCGCTTACACCACTCAGACATTTTGTTACGATGTTCCTAGGGGTATCGTGTGTTGTTCGTGCTTCCTCTCGGATTTTTGCGAGAACTGCAGCTGATTCCACTTTTTGTGGTGATGGTTCATGATTGTGTTCTTGCGTGACAATAATTTGGTCCTTTTGAGAAATAGCTCTACCGCGGCAAAAGTGTGGAGTTTGATGACGTTCGCACCTCCACGATGTTTTATTTGTGTCGGCTCGGTGTTTTGTATAAATGTATCCATTGTACACTAACTTTTTTTTCCCTCTTGTGGAAGTAATATAAATAGCCATACTGTGCAACAAGGAAGGGAAAAGTGATAGAGGGGAGACAATGCATACAAAGGACAGCAAAATAGAAAATAATAACAATCAGAATAGCAAAAATATACGTACGTGAAAGAAATTAATTGCTGCCAGTGAGTAGAAATCTGTTCTTGTATACTGTTTTTTTCTTGTTGTGTACCGTCGTGAGTATGACTGAGAAGTATGAGTGAGTGAGAGCCATTGAATACGAGAGAGAGAGTTTGTGAAAGCGACTGAGGAGAGAAAGAGAAAAGCCTATGTGTAGAGTGTGTTAGTGTGTGCGTGTGAAAAACATTTGAGCATCAAGATGATCGCGGAAGATTCTGCCCTGAACAACGAAGGGCAGACGCCGTAGAGACGTGAGACGAATCGTCCACGAGTGGACGAAGCCGAAGCAGGTCATTTGGACGCCGTGTTGTTTCAACGCTTACTCGGAGTGATCGAATGATCTTACAATTACATGATAACAGACACTTTGTTGATACACGCATGCCATTAAAATAATATAAAATTTTATTTTATTTAGATTATAATTTAATTTAATTTAGATTAACAAATGGGTTAGGTCTGGGATTCGGCTCGGTTGCGGAGTTCCACGTACTGACAATTTCGGAGTTAGGTAGGTTGTATTATTATCGCGAGCGAGCGGAGCGAGCGAGCATATCAATTAACAAATGGGTTAGGTCTGGGAGCTTGTCCACCCGGAGTCTGCTGATCCCAAACACACCTTGGAGAGTAACCAAGTCAATGTGGGGTCATTGTTGGGGTTAGAAGGTACTGGGATGAAGTGTGTTGGGATGAACTGTGATTGGGATGAAGTGCGATGGGATGAACTGCGCTGGGATGGAGTGCGGTGGGATGATGTGATGCCGACCCTTCTCAGAGTATAGAATATATTTGCTGACGTCTGATTAAAGAAGGCATCGCCTAGCAGGCCGTCCTCTGGGAAGGAGAATGTGTCAGCGACTACTTGAAACTCGACTAAGATATTTTCGACGCAGATAAGGCACGATCCTATGGTGACTGTTTTACAATTGGTTATTCCTTTGAGTTTATAAATTATGTTTGGGTTAATGTTACTGTAATGTGCTACGTTGCTAGATTTTATAAGGTTTACTTGTGCTCCCGTGTCTATGAAAAATCTGGTTTTCGGTTTAACTGTGTTATGTGTACGTAGTTCTATTGTCGGTGGTTCATGAAATTTCGATATTCCGCATGATATTGTTGCTTCTTTTATAATTACCGGATTTAGTTCTTTGGGCACTGGGAGGGTGAGTCTCGTACTGTACCCGTTTGCGAGACTTCTTCTGAGTTTTTTAATAAAAGGTTCTTTAGCGCTTCCTCGATTTCGCTAGTGCTATTGTTTTTATCGGATTTGTATTGTTTCTGTGAGTCTCGTCCATTCGTTGAATTGTCGCGTTGGTTGTGTGTATTATCTGGATTGTGTGTGTATCTGTCTCTCGAATTATTTCTGCTGTACCTATTTCTGGAATTATCTCTGTTTCTGTCGTATGAGTAATCCCTATTGTCCTTATACCGATTTTGTGAGTTATTTCGATTGTCACGGTATCTGTCGCGTGAGTATCTGTCTCGTGAGTCGTCGCGGTCGTCGCGGTATCTGTCTTGTGAATGGCACCTGTTACGTGAATTGTCTCGATACCTGTCGCGAGAATATCTATTTTGTGATTCGTCTCGATATCTATCTTGTGAGTACCTGTTTCGGGAGTCGTCTCGATGTCTGTCTTGTAAGTACCTGTTTCGGGAGTCGTCTCGATATCTGTTTTGTGGGTGTCTATTCCTAGAATCGTCTCGGTTTCTATCTTGCAAATATCTGTTTCTAGAGTCGTCTCTGTGTCTATCTTGTAGGTATTTGTCGCGTGAATTATCTCTGAATCTGTTCGAGAGGCTGCTTCTATATCCGTCGGGTGAGTATTCCTGATCGTTTCCGTTTTTGTGGGGTGAATGATTGTAATTTCGCCTAGGGTTGTCTCTGAATCTGTTTTGTGGGTGGTCTCCTGAACTATTATCCGTGTACCTTTTACGGGAGGCTTTGTGGCGGCGTAGGGAGCGACATTCTTTTATGTTATGCGTGTAAGTGTCGCAGAAATCGCAAAATTTCTTATCGTATGAGTCATCCACCTCAGCGAATCGGACGTGTGTGGTGGGTGTGTAGTTTTCATTTGTTGTGTTGTGTAGTCTTTGTGTTCGTATTAGTTCGTTTTCTATTTCTATTGCTTCGCCTATTGTCGTCTGTAGTGATGTGTGGCCTCTATTCATGCGGTTATTGATACTTTCTACAAGTCCTCTGACAAATGTTTTTGTTGCGATATTAGTTACTTCTGCTTTTCTGTTCTGAAGGTATGTTCTATTTTCTACGGATCCGTAAACTGTGTCTAATCTTTCTAGTACTTTGT
Source organism: Ectemnius cavifrons (assembly GCA_964023945.1). NCBI lineage: Eukaryota > Metazoa > Arthropoda > Insecta > Hymenoptera > Crabronidae > Ectemnius > Ectemnius cavifrons. The sequence goes on from OZ030382.1 coordinate 2,778,812, forward strand.
TTAAAATTTTCCTAAATCGGGTGGCGTAACGGAAGACTGGTTCGTTGTAATTTTGAGTAATTGTACGCATTTCGAATTCTAGGTCTGAAAGTTCCATTGGTCTGCTGAAGGCTGTCTTGAGGTCCGTGAAAAGATCGTCCAGTGTTGTGTATGTTTTCGCGTCGGCGACTTCTATGGCCATGCTGGTTAATTTTGCAGGGATTATTTGTAGCAATTTAGTTTTGTCTGCGTCATTCAAAAGCGGTATGACTCTTTTACATGCCCGTATGAAATTTTCGACGGGGATATTGGCGCCGTCGAAGTTGGGGATTATTGTATATATGTCGCGGAATGTCAGAGTGTGAGTCATGTTCCTTATTGTGACGTCAGTTTCTGCGTTTGAGGTATCTGTTGTTTTGTAGAAAGGGGTGCTGTGGTTCTTACGTCGTTCAGAGCGTTGGGGTGGAATTTTGTAGGTTTTTAATGGGATGCGGGATGGGAGAAATGACGTCAGTCCAGATGCCACAGTCCAAATATTGTAAATGTATGTTAGTGGTACTTACCGTATGATGAGTATTGTTGTGATTGCTGTATGCATGTGTCTTCCTTCGAGTGTGTTGCCTGCCTCTGTCTCTCTGTGTAGGTGTGTGGGTTGTTCCGCTTCCTTCCTCTGTGTGTGTGTAGATGTGTGAGGGTGTGGAGGGTGTGGGTGCTTGGCTTCTTCTTCTTTTGCACTTCTGACACCAGTTGTGATGGGCAAGAGCGGGTAAGAAATCACGGTGTAGGCTCGAGGTGCTTTATTTAGGCGACGTTTCGGAGTGAGGGCGAGATTGGGACTGAGCTGTCGGCATAGGGCCGAGTGCTTCGGGACTGCGGCCCGGTCACGTGGAGGGACGCTCGGGGTGCGGAGGCCCGAGCTGATAGCGAGGTGCCGCGTTACAACATCATAAGAACAATCATATGCAGAAATAATACACAACAAGACCTACAAAACACGGAACCACCCCAACCCGCCAGAATCCAAATCCTAGCGAATCTCCCTCCACAAACAAACAGTAACCACATCGAGATGATTCCAATGCAGATGTTGCAATACAATAGACAAAACGTCATACCATACGACAACAAGTGTCACATACCCCTCACAGTTCATTCACACTCCCCTCTTTCATTTTAGCTAACACTCAAACAAAAAAAAATGGATCTGTTACAATGCCCCCTCTGCGGCTGCGAGATGCCCCGCTCACATCAGCAGCTTCATATTCAAAGATGTGCAAAAAATTACAGAACGATCATAATGGAAAAACCTACGAGCAAATTTCTGTGCTCGGTGTGCCAAGCAGAAATGTGCGGCCAAGCACTCATAACCCACATACATAACTGCTCCGCAAGGGCAGAAGCCGCTCACTATAAACAAGCACGCACACACACACCAACACCAACAAACACAACCTCTCAAACACACACAACCACCCAAAGACCCACATACACAAAGACATCCCCACAAACGACAGACCAGAGCACACAGACCGGCAAAACTTCATACATAAGCACCAGAACACCAACTGACATTACAATAAGAAACATACCATCAAATGCAGAAAGAGCAGAAGCTGAACCGACGATGACGGCGACGACAACTACAAGAAACCCAAGGACAACGACCCAGATACGTACACAACAAAAACTAAGGACCAGGAGACAACAATAGAAGCGGACACACAAACATGGAACACAAAGACAGAGAAGACCAACAGCCACCACTCTTCAACTGGGGAGTCCCCCTGCTACAAACACCCGAGAAACCATCACATCTCCACTGGTACGGACCAGGGGGAATCCACAAACCGCAAAGACGCCAACCATCCATAAAAATAGATCCCATATTACGGATACTATCAGGAAAATAAAGAAATATTCTCGAGTCTGGCTTTTGAGCTAGACTCGAGAATAATGAGTGACTGGACGTTAGTGTATGAGGAAAACTGAATTTCCCATCTCTTATATTTCTCGCAGACGATCCTTTTCCCGATACTTCGGCCCGGGAGATTCGAAGCCAACTATTCCCTAGTACCACAAGAATGGGCGCCAGGCATCGAAGATGCCACACAAAATCTCACAAAAATCGCAAAGAGAACGGCAACATTGAATCTCCCGAGACGGCCAAACAGGTGCTTCGGCTAGATCAGACAACAAGGAGAGCACGTGGGTTCGACACGAGTGAACAAGCCAGGATTGAGCTAGTAGGATGATTTTATTTCGACAATAAGCCAGAGAAAGAGTCCCTCGCTCGAGGTGTTCATTGGCAACCTCGGGCGAAGCACGTGGCTGCGAGTTAGAATAGTCGAAGTTACATTCAGATGTTCGCTAACTCTACGCAGATGACCGGCGTTAATAGATTTCCCGAATTCTCGATGTTCAGAATTCTACAGGTTTTCTACAATTGACTCTTGGCTGACTTCGTCAGCCCGCAGGAAGATCTCAGTCTACAAAATCGATAGTACAGGAAAGAATTGAAGCTAAGAATAAGATCTAGACAACAGATCGAAAATGGAAACTTACAGTCGAAAGCGAGAAGGCCTTAGGGGCCCAGAAACAGCGAATCTCTAGCTGGGATCTCACCAAGAAGTCAGTCCCCCACAAAAGCTAGAGAGGAAGGTGTTCGCTTACCGCTAATTATCGGTGCGTTGGTAGCACGTTCGCTAGCACGGAGGATTTCGGGAATCGCTAGTCTGTCCTTCCTTCCTTCCTTCCTTCTTTGTTCGCTAGTTCGTTGTCTCGATAATCGGTAATCGCTAGTCGCTCGCTCGCTTCGACGGTCAGCACAAGAGTGCCGAATTCTGCGCGCTATTCCCTAACACTCGTCTAGCCGCCTTTGTTCCCGAAATCGATTTCTATTGGTCGCAGGATCCTACCGCGCGCGCAGGGCTCGCTGTGCCCGCCGGTGGACGACGCCAGGGCCGTGGGCCCTCTGTGCGCCAACCCTGCCTCGACGAGACGACAATTGGTCAAGCCTCCCACGATGCAAGGGCAACACGGGGTCGCTTGCCTCACTACCCGGCTCCTCCAACGGTGACCAGTCGTCTTCGGATGCCATCGGAGACTGCTGATCCCCTTAATGTTCACCCTGGTCGGGCCGAGTTCCTCTGGGCTGGCAGATTTAGCGATTTGGGGTGCTGTGGGTTGATGGTCGTCCCTGGTTTGCTTCTCCCTTATTGGCTCAGACGAATTCGCAGTCGTTAATATTGCGTCTAGCTCGCTAGTATTTCCTTATTGGAGACGCTCTTCTCTAATATCGCGGAACGCTAGTTTTAAATTGGTGGAGATAGCCTTTTTGTGACTTACGTTCAAAACGTAACGTCACAATACATAAAACACAAAAACAACCAAGGATAACGACACAGGACAGACGATTAAAACGCAACAACGTGACCGACAGGACCAGGACACTACTCAACATACGCACTAGACTGTACACAAACGATACGCACACTCTCCGGAAAGAACTACGACACACACGCAGCACCAAACAAAATATTAACGTAAGCACCCAAACATGTATACGACACAGAGACGAGACAACACAGACAGACAAAACGATTTTCAGAGCCATGACCACACAGGAAATTGAACAAATAATTAAACAGGCAAGACAGGAATTACAAAACAGACACATCGACAAACTAACGGACACACTAGACAGACAGCAACTCACATAAAAGAAAACACAGTCCAACACACTTACACACCTGCTCACAAGCAGTGCCATAATAATGTCAGCATAGATTTAAGTACACATATATATACTGTGACACAAATTCCCGGGCGCTCCCTTCCTGGACTCCCCTAGGGAGCCAAATTCTTCACCACGAAATTCCCCCTCAAGGTAGTTTCGTGTGAAGGGGTCGGGGTGAGACGGTGGGTCCCCGTGGGTGGAGAGAATTCGGGTGTCACATAAGAAACGGGACAAATTTCTCGATAGCCTTGAGGGATCGGCTGTGATTTACTAAACGCAATTATTTAATAGACGCGAAAAGAACGCTAGACACTCAATCCGTAAACGCGAGCGATAATCTCACGAGCGGTAAACGCGAGCGATAGACGAAGACCGAACGATAGTCACACGAGCGGTAAACGCGAGCGATACTCACACGGACGATACGCGATGCGATATTCACTCAAACGATAGTCTTAGATATAATACAACTCAACAATAAGAGTCACAGTCGATCCCCAAAGGATCCAAACGGGATGGCTGGCTAAACTCAACAGAGAGGGGGAGGTTCACGACTCAGTGGAGAAAACGATATTCACTAAATTTGAAGGATAATCTCACCAACGAAAAGTGTAGGCTGAAGTCGCCGCTGCTTGCTCGCCACCAAGCGTTCACGAAATGGCGGCTGCGGGCCGCCGCGGTATTCGAACGTAACCCTACTACACGTGGATGGTGAACGCGTAAGATAGCGATAGTCACAGCGATAAAGGATGCGATATTCACAACGATAATCTCATAATATTCGGTACGATAATCACAAAGCTTAACGATAATCACGAACAAGGGGCTAACCCTAAAACCCGTGAAATAAGGAATACTAATGATCGCGATTATAATGAGCCTGGGAGATTACAGCATACCAATTCCGCAGCTAGGAGAGGAGGCAGCGTAGTCCTCGGCACCCTCGGAGTCGTAGTGGAGAATAAAGAAGTCTTGCTGATCCCTCTGGAGCACACACTGGTCACAGGTGATGTCGCCGTAAGAATGAATTTTCCCATCGAAAAGTGCTTACTTTATACTCGAATTTGGTGCTCCGAGGGCGCGAGGATTGGCTCCTGGGTACGACAGATTACCCCTGATTGGCTCAGGGATACTTTACAAACCTTACGTGTAACTTCTTGGTACTCGCTAATCCGCGCGGCGTAAGTTCGCGGGAATTCGGCGGCTCGGCCAAAACCGCTGTTTCCCAGAATCGAACGAAATAGAGTCCTCGCTCGCGCGAAAACTCTGGCAGGGCCGCAGGTAACCCACAGATTACCCTGCCCTAAGATGAAGGGAGGAATCCTTCGGGCTGCCAATTCCTCTGCCAGCCCATAACACTAATGCCCATTCTTGCAGCGCGTACTAAGGCGTACTGCGCGAATGGGTGACACACAAAACGTCGGGAATCCCGCACGTTGCCGCAACGGTGGATCAACGGCGAGGGCAGAAGGAAAGTGGAGCCGGCTCTTCCGCACCCCCAAGCCCTGTCCGGTGCAGGCAAGTGGGTGTCCCTCTGACCCTACCGACCGAAAAATCGGCGGACTCCGACGGCTAACCGCAACAGCGGCCAACAAGTTCCTATAACGAAAATACCTAAAGTAAAAGCAGCGTCTGTGTGGTGCGGCCCTGGCTACGCGGCGATGCGTAGCCCGCTGATCCTTATGTTGCTGTTCTTTTTCCCATCCTTGGAAAAGGTGGTAGCTGTAACTGCGAGAATATTATCGCGAAGAATAGTCAAAATAGGTGACACCAAGCAACCAATGCGCGCTCAAGCGAGCCCGCGAGCCTCCTATCCCCACCCCGAGCTCCGAGCGCGCGGACGACGTGCAAGACGCTGTGTCATTGGGACGGGCAGAAATTTGCCACGTCACAATACATACACATATATATATATATTATTTTTCAACCACTAACATACTTACACACCTGCTCACAAGCAGCATCATAAATAACGTCAGCATAGATTTAAGTACATATATATTGTGATGTTACTCGGGGCTTGAGCCACGGGCCAACTCCCCCCATAAGAGATTCGCGAACGAACCAACACTTATGTAAAATGTGCGGGCGGACCTCCGGTCCTTTTTGGTGTGTGGGGAGAGTTGTGACGTTACGTGTGACGTAAGTCACAAGAAACAGCGAAGCAACTCCTTCCCCCTTTGAAATTAGCGTCGCAACCGATCAGAAATGCGAACGTCTCCAATAGAGATCGAGAAAGGTTCAAGAACAAGTATTAACGTGCGTAACTTTCGCCTGAGCCAACTAGCGCCAAGCAAGCCCAGGGACCACCATCACCCAAGGCACCCGGAGTCACCCAATCCACCAGCAATCAGGACTCGGCTCGACCGGGACGGATATTACGGGGTCAGCAGTCTCCAAAAGGATCGCCAACGACTGGTCAGCGAGGGAGATCACTGGGTGGTGAGACAAGCGACCCCAAGACACCCAGCAACGTGGGAGGATGAGAAACTCTCGGCCCGACGGAGCAGGGTTGGTGCACGGCTGGCCGTACGGCCCTGGCACCGTCCGTCCGAGGGCATTGCGAGCCTTGAGCGCGCGGTAGGACCCGGCGACCAATGATAGACCGATTTCGGGGACAAAGGCCCCTAGGCGAGCGTTACCGAAATCGCGAAACTTGCGACACTCTTGTGCTGACTACCGAGCGGATAGGCGTACCCAAACGGACTAGCGATTAGCGAGACGAAATTATAATTGGGAAGGAAGGAAGGAAGGAGGACTGAGCGAACCAAGGGCGATCGTCCTACCCCTGTACTAGCGACCGGATTGCCGGAATCAGACTAGCGGTAAGCGAGCAAATCCATCAATCTAGCCCTTGTAAGGGACCGACGTGGCTGTCGGATCTCAAGCTAGAAATTCGCTGCTTCTTTACCCTTCGGGTCTCTCGCTAGCGTCGACTGCAAGTTTCCACGCTTCGATCGCGTCTTGAATCTACTTGTAATAACTCCTCTAGAAAACTGGGATCTTCCTGTAGGCTGACTGAGTCAGCCAAGAGTCAAATCTAGTCAACCCGCCTAGAGTTCAGATTAGCGTCAACTCTCTAATTATTAGCGCCGGTCAACTGCGTAGCTAGCGTTCATCGAATTGTACTGTTCGGCCCATGTCAACTTGGAACCACGGGTCTCGTTCGAGACCGCCAAAGAACGGCTCGGACCAGACTTACTGTTCTTTCTCGCCGAATAAAACAATCAATTTTTAGCATAACTGGCTTGTTCACTCGTGTCGACCCACGTGCTCTCCTTATTGTCTGATAGTCACACACCACGTAATATTAAATACTGCATATCATCAATCTTAATTTATCCACTTGTCAATTTAGGAACATTAAAATTATGCTACGTATGAGGGTTTGGATTATTTAATGTAGTTTATAAAGATGAGAGATTAATAATTTGCATCTGAAGGGCATACTAGCCCTTGACAATCAATAGTTTCACATCAAATTACAGCACGTTAATTTAAGTGGTTTTTCACCCAGTTTAAGGGGATGTAGGACAGTTAACCTTTACATTTTTATAAATTGTATAAATGTTGGTGTGACTAAACCAATCACTTGGTGAGCACAGTCATTTTACCTTTAATTAGTATACTTGTACAGAGTCATTTGAGGTAAAAACATTTAAAATCAAATAAACAATAAGGCAGTTATTAATTGTTAAACATTACAATATTAATTATGCATAATAGTACTCTGCGGATGATTTTTCCAAAACTATTGGTTCAAATGGGTTCCGCTTTTGCACAATTATTCACTGTACCGCCTGTTACAGCGGGGACCACAGTTGTTATTATATTCAATCATTTAGTACATTTAGCATAACCAAATAGTTACAGAAAATAGAGTTTTATTGGTTAACAATATAAACAATTGGTTTTAACCAACTTCCACATGACTTATCTGCATGATTTTGGTCCCTGCCTTAGCTATGATCTTAAAAAAGAACTCTGTAAAAACTGATCTTCGCTGGACCAACCGTACCAAAGAAATCCTCTGCAGAGTACTATTATGCATAATTAATATTGTAATGTTTAACAATTAATAACTGCCTTATTGTTTATTTGATTTTAAATGTTTTTACCTCAAATTACTCTGTACAAGTATACTAATTAAAGCTAAAATGACTGTGCTCATCAAGTGATTGGTTTAGTCACACCAACATTTATACAATTTATAAAAATGTAAAGGTTAACTGTCCTACATCCCCTTAAGGATATAGCTTGTCTATCTAGTGTAATAATTATTTGGAATAAGAGGATGGCTAACTATAGACAGCCAGCGTTCACTCAGGAAAACTCAGGTCTTTAGCTTAAGTGATTGTTGTGCTACGCACTTAACAACTTTCATACTTTTAAATACAATCGAGTGAGGAACCACCTTGTCTATCTGATGTATCTTATAAAGTGTTGGGCTTGATTGGTTGGAATAGTAGGGTGTAATATTTTTTGCTAGCCCTCATTTATTCAGGAAGTTGTAGGTCTGTAGCTCAAGTGGTTGTTACGTTACGCACTTGACAAATGTCACACTTTGAAATTGAACCGAATAAGAAAACAGCTTCTCTATCTCATGTATCAATTTAAGGGCATACTAGCTATTAGTAGCCAGCATTTACTCATAAAAATTCATTTTTTTAACTTTGGTGGTACTTATGCTACTCTCTTGACCAGTCTCATACTTTGCAATTGAACCGAGTAAGGAAATAGCTTGCCTATCTTATGTATCTTATAAAGCGTTAGCCTAATTATGTGCAATTTAATGGCATGGTAGCTATTCGCAGCCAACATTTGCTTAGTAAATTTTAGATTTTTAGCTTACATGGTTTTTATACCATGTTCTTGATAATTTTGAATCTTAAAATTATTATTAGTACTAATATATTATTAATATTGCTCGCTGCTCGCTCGAACAGCCAAGAGATACATGGAGATAAAATCAACATATATACAATAACATACATATACATTATTGATTTCATTTGAACCCATTTTTCGCGCGCTGAGATCAGCCACGGTGATCTCTAGACGCACGTGTATAAACTCTCTCTCTAAGAGAGAAAGAGAGATGGACCGAATATTTCAAAAAGTGTATGCATACGAATGAACGCGGATTGAAAACTTTAGATTTTAAGCGTATGGTGACGTGTAAGGTGGAAGCTGTACGGGATGAATACAATTCGTAAATATAGATTCGCACACGGCTAAGGGGGCTACTATGTCGGTGAGCCCTCCTGAATGCGTGTGCGTTTTCTAGAATTGAGGGGGCTCGTCTGGACACTCGAGACGCAGCGTCGCCGATGACGGTGTGAAACTCGGTCATTCCGCGTCATGTGAATACTCTTAATTTACTGATGATACAGTTTTCATAAAATTTACACATATTGTTCTCCATATTAAAATAGATAGATTTTGGTTAAATGGGACCATTACGGAAGATTTTTTGTTGTGGAAACCGCTGATCGAATCAACATTGTTCTTTTTTTTATTTTACTCGGGAAGGAACGTACTTTATTTGTACGCAAAATTGATTATTTAGTACAAGACATGAACAAATTATAGCTATAAAGTCCGTCTCTTCCTGACAAAAAAAGAACAATGTCGATTCGACCAATGGTTTTCGTAAAAAAATTCTTCTGTAATGGTATTATTTAGCTAAAAGACTAAAATGACCTACTTTGGCGGTCTGTAATTCTTAAACAATATGGAAAAAGAGAATATGACCTCTATCTATTTTCATGTGGAGAACAGTATGTGTACATTTTATGAAAATCTGTATCATCATTAAATTAAGAGTATTCACACGGCATAGATTGACCCAGCTGTTTCTCGGAATTGGGGATCCGTCTCGGCATTTCGAGACGTTACGTCGATCGCAGAGAAGGGGGCTGTTGTTGAGTCAGTATATACATGGTGTTCCGACCTATCCTAATAATTAAATTCGCTATTTCAGAACTCCGGAAAGAAATCAGGCGGATGCGAGCGGGGCGATTCCAGCCGCCGCCCCCGCCGCCGTCTCCGCCACCGCTACCGCAGCTGCCGGGGCCGTCGCAGGCGCTGGTGCCGCAGCCGCTGCCGGGGCCATCGCGGACTCTGGTGCCGCAGCCGCTGCCGGGGCCGTCGCAAAATCAAATTCGAAGTGAGTCTACTTTCACGAATAATTAAAATATGAAGGGAAGAATGTTTTATTAATTTTACGTCAAATTTTCATTAATTACAGAACGGTCCAAAGCAGGCGGCAAGGGGAGGAGGGCCGCCAAAAGAAGGTGGCATGCCGCCCAAAAAGACGGCTATGACAATTACTACCACGGCTACCACGACTACCGCGGCAGAGGCGACCGTGGTGGTCGTGGTAGTCGTGGCCATGATGGTCGCGGTGGCGGCAGTGGTGGTAAAACCACAATAGTTTATATGAACTAGGTTAGTTAGGATTAGGATAGTTTATATACATTAGGATTAATTTTATATACATTAGGATTAATTAAAAATAATAAATATTTTAATTTTCTTTCTATAAATATGCCTTCCAGTTTATTACCTTCCTCATCTCATCGTTTTACTTCTTTAGCTGAAGCAGTCCGTGAGCTATGTGCTTGACAGTCAAGACACAGTAAAATTGAAGTGCGTATGAAGATATTGCTCGCCTAATATAATTCTAATTAAGGGGTAATGCCACTATAGCGAGCAAGAAAATATATGAAATTTGACAATTTTTTATGGTAACACAGTAAATGAAGTACAGAATTTGTTTAGAGGCCATCATTTTGTGTATTTTGAAGAATATTTAGAATTTTTTTATTTAATTATTGTCGATAAAATGACAGGGGTAGAGCTCGGCAAACAAATGAAACTTCTCATTACGTGTAATATTCTGCGGCCGGAAAGATTTCTCCCTTAATTTTCGACCTGGAACAATAAACAATAAAACAAACATTTTTCAATTGTGTATAAACTTAGCTCGAGAAGTACGTAACGAAATTAAAAAATATTATTTTTTGTTCAAATGGCGCACAATAGAAATAAAATGTCTGTTTCCGATAAAAACTTACAAGAAATTTTATTTCTATTGTGCGCCATCTAAAAAAATATATTTTTTAATTTCGCTACGTACTTTTCGAGCTAAGTTTATACAGAATTGAAAAATGTGTGTTTTATTGTTCCAGGTCGAAAATTAGGAGAGAAATCTTTCTGGCCGCAGAACACGACACGGTTTCACTTGCCGAGTTCTAGCCCCGCCATTTTGTCGAAAATAATTAAATGAAAAAACTAAATATTCTTCAAAGCATATACAAATAAAGCCCTTCAAACGGAATTTGTATTGCATTTACTGTGTTGTCATAAAAAATGGTCAAAATTCATATTCATATAGTTTCTTAGTGGCTAGAGTGGCATTACCCCTTAAGTAATAAATCATATTAGCAAAAGAGAAATTACCAATAGTTAGGGTGCATTTAAATTGCAGTTTTGATAAGTTGTACCCTTGTACGTACTCTAACTTTGGTGTATTTTGACTGCCAAATGCATAGCTCAGGAAGCACACAATTTAAAGTGATAAAATTTGCTCTTTAACTGAAGCGTTCCTTGAGTGACAAACTTGACGATCAAGAAGAACTAAATTAAAGTACATATGAGCATATTGCTTGCCTGATAAATTTGTAAACCAGTAGATCAAATAATAATTTACATTAGCAAAAGAGAAATTACCAATGGCTAGGATGGATTTAAATTGCAGATTAGACAAGCTATACCCTCATACGCACTCTAACATTGATGTACCTTGACTGCCAAATACGTAGCTTAAGGAGCGCATAATGTAAAGTAATGAAATTTACTAAGCAAGTACTGATTATCAATCAATAGCTAGTATATCGCTAAATGAAACATGATTGATAATTATTATTTGCTTAATTCATTTTATTCTTTAGCTGAAGTGTTCCTTGAGCGATGAACTTGACAGTCATGATCATGATACAACTAAATTAGATTGCCTCTGAGCATTCTACTTGGTTTATATATTATAATTCTAAAGCGTTAAATCAAATAATGATTCAGAGTAGCAAAAGAGAGATTCCCAATAGCTATAATACAGGGTGTTCCAAAACTGTCTATAACGGCGATAGCCATCATGTGGGGCGTGACCTCGTGAAGACGATAGCACCTTCAAAAATTTGAAGTTATACCCAACTTTGGGAGTTATTTACCAAAACAATTGACCAATCAGCGGGTGAGGTTGGCCGGGTCGCTGTGACGCGCCGGGGTGCGGTGGGATGGCTCGAGCCGCCCAAGATTTTCGCCGCTCACCCGACCGCCTCAGCTGCGATCGTCGGACGCGACCGGCACACTACGCGCGAGTAAGTATTGGTGCGGCGCAGGACGCAGTAAGTGGCTTCGCGATAAGGCGGCTATCCGAGGTGCCCCTCGCAGCAAAGATCAGCGGGCGTACTTCGAGGTTGCGCCTCGCTAGTGATGGTGTTTAATACTCATACAGTTAACACTTACAGAGTATTGTCGCCCTCGTCCAGCCTCTCTTTCCCGACTTTTATTCCAGAAAGCGCCATTCCAAAAATGTCTTAACATTTTTTCGAAAATTTGTAAGACAAATTGTAATTAATCTCCAACTACTCGATCTTGTCGCGGGCACTCGCTCGCAAGACATCTCGTGCTCTTGGCGAGTCACGGACGGCTATCGCTTGCTCTTAGACATGCGAGGTGACAAAAAACATCTTGAGAATCGGTCTGTTAGAATTCCAATGGAGGAACAACTCATGCTTATCCGTTCGGTTTTCCCAAAACGAAAGAATCGCTGTCTCAGTGCGCTCGCACCAACGGTCCAGCCGGCGGCCCGCTGCATGTGTCGTTCTCGACACCCGAACAAGCCACAGTATCGTCCGACGGACGCTTCTTTGCCTTTTCTCTTGCTTTCTCACTTTCTTAATATGCGCTTACGATAACCAATATCCCTGATTAGTTGTTTCGCGACGTCCGATTAGATCCAATTAAATCCGACCAAATGCAATGAATCAAATTTATCAAGGGCCTGTGCTACTTTTTCTTACAAATATCGAAGTGGCGCCGTTGGAACAGCGACTCCGATGATCCGAGTTCGATTCTCCGTTGTCACGATTGTTTTTTTTGTATTTTCTTGTCCTCGCATCACCGTGTTCAATAGCCGGCAGTGGTGATATTTTATTCTTTTACATTTCTGCGCCGTTCCTCTAATTTCTTCATTTTTGTTGCATGCGCTTGCGATAAGTATGACACCGTGGCAAAACGTTGGAACAGCGACCGTGCTGGCCTGAGTTCTAACGTTTTATAACGGTGTCACTTGCACACTTGTAAGAAAAAGTATGACAGGTCCCTGATAAATTTGGTTCACTGGATTTGGTAGGATTTAATTGGATCTAATCGGATCTAACCAGACGTCGCGAAACAATTAATCAGGGATATTGATTGGTTATCGTAAGCGCATAATAAGAAAGTCGGAAAGCAAGAGAAAAGGTAAAGAAGCGTCCGCAGGACAACTTAAACTCAAATTCTAACCGAATCCCAATCCCAACCCATTTCTAATTGGCATTTAACTTAAACAAAATACCAGCACAGCTAGCATACATTTATCTGACTGCCGAGGTCTTTATTCTTTCGGAATACCACAGCATCATATCCCAATGAGATGCCGTTCTTCGCTTACCGATATCTACTGCCATTGCCGAGTTTTGATTTCTCAAGGAAAAGTTAATGTGGTTCGAACAGTCATTTGGCTGACGGCTGCGCAGGGGAGTGTCATTATGGCAGTTCGATAATTCGATTTAGACAAAAGTCGGGGAATCGTCGAAGAAGGAATCAATGCGGCTATCAATTTAATTTCATCAAGATACTGCCACGCGAACCGGAAATATTCCTCATTTCGTCGGATAAATTAGAATCGTGAACCAAATTTAACAGGGACCTGTGATACTTTTTCTTACAAGTTTGCAAGTGACACCGTTATAAAACGTTAGAACTCAGGCCAGCACGGTCGCTGTTCTAACGTTTTGCCACGGTGTCATACTTATCGCAAGCGCATGCAACAAAAATGAAGAAATTAAAGGAACGGCGCAGAAATGTAAAAGAATAAAATATCACCACTGCCGGCTATTGAACACGGTGATGCGAGGACAAGTGTTCCTTGAGCGATGAACTTGACAGTCATGATCATAATACAACTAAATTAGATTGCCTATGAGCATTCTGCTTGGTTTATATATTATAATTATAAAGCGTTAAATCAAATAATGATTCAGAGTAGCAAAAGAGAGATTCCCAATAGCTATAATATATTGAAATTTTAAATGATTGGTCTTAACACTTTACAAATTATTCCTGACTGTCAAATACCTAGCTGACGGAGCGCAAACCTAAAGTGCTGAAATTAGTTTGAGCAAGTACTGATTACTAATACCGAGCATTCCCTTGAACTGTAAATAAATAATTGCTAATATTGCTTTAAAGATAAATATGCTACACTCTTGACAATTTTAACTATTGGTAATCAGCACTCGTTCACCAAACACATTTGACACTTCATAATTCTTAATAATGACAAGATTACAGGGACAGGGGCAAGGACACTATACTCTTTTATTAACTAAATAAAAGCATGGAATCTGGAATAAAATAAAATAATAAAATTGGACTGTGTCACATAACCATTATGACACATAACCAGCCATGCATTACCGGCTTAACCAATGTGTCGGTATGACATAGATTACAGATTCTAGATCGGTAACGTAAATACGATATTTCCGTTTGCTGCCATCTCGTATGAGAAAAGTGAAACCCATATTTTTAGGAATTAGTTCCCCTGATGAATCTTAATTTGCCTTGCCGTTTTCATGAGAAGAATAAGCAGGAGAAATCCATATCTCTTGAACGACTGAACCGATTCGCTTGATTCTTGGCTCATTCGATTCAGAAAAATCAACGAAAAAATACAAAATTCAGAAATAAATCCTTGGAGCTGTAACTTTTCCATAAATCGAGGTGAAAGTTTTATAGCGGACGAAAACCGCTACACTTCGGGATAAGTATCCTCGGTAGTCGCGCGCTGTACTATATATTGTGACGTTACGTTTTCAACGTAAGTCACAAAAAGGCTATCTCCACCCGTCTAAAACTAGCGCCGCGCGATATTAGAGAAGAGCGGCTCCAATCAGGGAAATCCTAGCGATCTGACGACAATATTAACGACTGCGAATTCGTCTGAGCCAGTAAGCGAGAAGCAAATCAGGGACGACCATCAACCCACAGCACCCGAAATCGCTAAATCTGCCAGCCCAGAGGAACTCGGCCCGACCAGGGTGGACATTAAGGGGATCAGCAGTCTCCGATGGAATCCGAAGACGACCGGTCACCGTTGGAGGAGCCGGGTGGTGAGGCAGGCGACCCCGAGTTGCCCCTGCATCGTGGGAGGCTTGACCGATTGTCGTCTCGACGAGGCAGGGTTGGCGCATCGAGGGCCTACGGCCCTGGCGTCGTCCACCCGAGGGCACAGCGAGCCCTGCGCGCGCGGTAGGATCCAGCGACCAATAGAAATCGATTTCGGGGACAAAGGCGGCTAGACGAGCGTTAGGAAACAGCGCGCAGAATTCGGCACTCTTGTGCTGACGATCGAACCGAGCGGGCGAATAGCGACTAGCGAGGCTACCGAATTGCGTACAAAGAAGGAAGGAAGGAAGGAAGGATCTGAGAGTTCCCTGACTCCCTTGCCTGCGACCACGAACAAATAATAACTATCGGTAAGCGAACAACTTTTCGCTCTAGCTTTTGTGAGGGACTGACTGTTTGGTGAGATCCCAGCTAGAGATTCGCTGTTTCTCGGCCCTTAAGGCCTTCTCGCTTTTCGACTGTAAGTTTTCCATTTCCGATCTATTGTCCAGATCATTCTGAGCTACAATTCTTTCTGTTATTCCTGATTATGTAGACTGAGATCTTCCTGCGGGCTGACGAAGTCAGCCAAGAGTCACTTGTAGAAAATCTGTAGAATTCTGAACATCGAGAATTCGGGAAATCTATTAACGCCGATCATCTGCGTAGAGCTAGCGAACATCTGAATGTGACTTCGACTATTCTAACTCGCAGCCACGTGCTTCGTCCGAGGTTGCCAGTGAACACCTCGAGCGAGGGACTCTTTCTCTGCCTCATTGTCGAAATAAAATCATCAATACTAGCTCAATCCTGGCTTGTTCACTCGTGTCGAACCCACGTGCTCTCCTTGTTGTCTGATCTAGCCGAAGCACCTGTTTGGCCGTCTCGGGAGATTCAATGTTGCCGTTCTCTTTGCGATTTTTGTGTGAGATTTTGTGTGGCATCTTCGATGCCTGGCGCCCATTTTTGTGGTACTAGGGAATAGTTGGCTTCGAATCTCCCGGGCCGAAGTATCGGGAAAAGTATCGTCCAGAGAGAAATATAAGAGATGGGAAATTCAGTTCTCCCCATAAACTAACTTCTCGACCTAACTATTAACCAGAAAGTAATTCTCTTTCTCATATTCTAGAGTCTAGCCCAAAAGCCAGACTCGAGAATACTTCTTTATTTTCCTGATAATATATAACTACTACTTGGCGCCGGACTCTAACGAGTTTCCTGGTAACCATTCCCCAGTTTATCTCCTGCGATGTGAAACAGATCCGAGTTCTCTTCGACTATACCCTTCACGTGGCTTAGTTCTTCGGCATTAAGATGGTCAATGCAGAGCAATTTTAAGACCTCCTGAGTTCGCTCATAAGATTTTACAATGCTACAGCTCAACGTAGCTGGGTGCCCTAGGGTTGGCCCGTCTGCATGGAGCTGAAGGTCTGCTTGATTTACATTGCGATGTTCCAATGCAGGCCCTAGAGTTGCTGCCTTGGAATTCACTTCTTGAAAATCAAGCAGATTGACCACGGGAGGTTCCATTCGTACGGATGCCTCGGTGGTGATGATTATGCAAAGACACGTTCTGCCTCGCGTGTTCCTAACTACGGCATTGCCCCACATTATCCCGTCTTGATTTTGCAGGCTTACGAATCCCTGGTCAACGTGAGGGTTACTGACCAGAGCCCGGATCACCTTGCGGGATCGAGCTGGTACGTCTATTCTATTATTTGTATAGAACGCGATGCGATAGCCTCTCCATGTAATTTCTTTGTCGCGAAAGTTAATTGAGCCATGGTTGTTAAAGAATTTTTCGCTCCTAATATTCCGGATTGTTTAATCGGGAACGTGTCGGGCACTACTCGAAATTTGACGGGGTGACCAAGCAGAGTAATGTCGATTGTGCCTAAGGTATCGAGATAACCGGACGTGATGCCGACCAGCTTAATCTTATCGCGTGTATCATAACTGTCTTTGAGAGCGGAAAGTTTGATTATATTAGGCTCGGCGCCTGTGTCTGCCATGAGGTTCGTTGCGCCTATGAGTTCAGGTGCCGACAGATATACAGTCGGTACTTGGGAGATGTCGGATAATCAGGAGACTCGGTAGAGTCTCCGCGCCAAGTAGTGAAGGCGTAGCCGAACGGCCCAGCGGGACTCCCGAGGCTCTATTATCTCGAACCATAACGATTTAGCCCGTGTGAAAAATTGTCCCCGAATTTGTTTCTGCAATTTCTCAGAGATTTGCTGCACGAAGTAATTTTTTTGGGGCTTATATTTTTCTGTGATTTTTTCTGATTTGTGTGACCTAAGCCGCAATGGAATCGGTCCATTAGTTCAGGAGATATAAATCTTTGAAATATTTCTCGTGTAGCGAAAAGTTACTGAAATTTTTCTTCTTCTTCATAATCGAGACCTAAAATGTCGCTTTCCATTTTTCGCCGCTAGGTGGCGCCCTGTGTACGGTTGGGCGGGCGCTCGGCATCAGAATGCCTTGGACCGCCGACCAGGTAGTATCAACCAGGTACCAGATACTATACCGCATACATAGCGCTAAGCACTGTCTTTCCCGCGGCCAACGGCATAGAGTCAACGCAGTTATTAATAATAAACATTTAATAAGGATGACTCATTTGCTTATTAAAGACGGTGATATTTTTGCATATTTATTTTTTTACTTAAATTTCTCGAAACTTAACAATGTTTCAATGATTGCATCTGCGGTGTATATAGAGAAACAAATGTCTAATTTTGCTTAAGGTTGTACTGGGTTGATTAGAAGAATCGGTGGATTCTCGATGCCAAGCAGTTTACAAGTTCTATGTGAATATTATCATTTAAAAAAATTAGAAATGAGCACAATAGATATTTACTGCCTTATTAATAATATGTATACTTAAACAAAATGTTGACAATTTCATGCACATGTATGGAAATACTACGATTTCTTTCTTTTCAAATGTCGAATAAAAGATTCACTAAATGAATACTGATTCGAAGATTCAATAGTATAACCACGTTAACGAATCTTTCTTATTCTTGCAATTTGTTGTTAAGCCATAGTCAGGTAGCTCTGTTTTACGTCTGGGATCCGCATGATGGAAATGAGGGGCGTGCGGAGCACGAGGGGTCCAAGCTCACCCGTGCTGCGCAGGTATCAACTCAGGTATCCTCCAATAGGGTCAGATACGGTAGAGTAATAATTGACAGACGGGCAATCCCACATTTCACTCCAGTATCTGTCTCGTTATGAACTGGTTTCTGAATATACTCCTAAAATAACATCGAAATCAAAATTTCAAAGCAATAGTTTATAGCAACCGGCTGAGTTCCTCTGTCAAGCATATTATTCAGTATTTTTCTTTGATCCGATTCGAATCATTATCTTAGGAGATATGAATGAACTCTTGTTCCAAGAGATTGGATTTTAACACTGACGGCATCGTGTGTAATTGTTATATGAGATTGACACTCCAGTTCTTGGGATTCTACAATATAACCTACATTCAATCACAGGTTTGCAATGTCGAATTATCGGTAATAGCCTCCATAATTCGATAATAATGCACTTTAATGAAACTGTTTTATTTTCAATTCTGAATTATATGTTAATTCATGTCATCAGCAGATTCGATAAAGTCTCCGCGCCAAATAGTGACAAAATTTCTGTGAACTGAATCTCCGGGTTAGAATGAAACGCTTGTTAGTTTTAATGAGTATAATTCCAATAACAATAGTAGTCGTTGTGGTAAGACGCCGAATTTGCAATCTTATGGTTCCAGTTCTATTCCAAATATCTGATATTTTGTTTATTCCTTGCTATTCAAGCAGGTGAAGAATATATAGTTTAATATAGCAATAAACTCATCTCAGAATTACTCTGCGACTATCGACAGACAAACGTTTAAACCGCATTTATAAATATTTTATTATATGTCATAACCCGATACCATGGAAGTGAAAAGACACCACTGACTGCAAAACAGATAGGAATATAGTATGGTCACTATTCCTCGCAATTGGATGGAGATGGAAATTATGCAGCACGAGACAAGTTCATTACTAACATCAAAATATAATTTCATCTGCTTCAATAGCAAGGAATGAAAAAAAATATCACATATTTGTAATACAACTGGAACCATGAGATTGCTAATTCGGCGTCTTACCACGACTATTAAGTACTATTGTTACTGGAATTGTATTCATTTAAACTAATAAGTGTTCATTCTAATAATCACAATCCACTCTCGGGAGATTCTGTTCACAGAAATTGTATACGACACAAGACTTGATACGGTTACCATATAATTCAGACTTGAAAATCCCCCCAAAAGACATCAAAAATGTTAAAAATTTCGCCAAGTAGTTTTCTTCTACCTCCTACAAAAATCTTTTCGATTCATACATCCTTACATATTACTGATCAAAAAGTTATGATATCCTCCAAAAAAACATTAAGAATGTAAATAAATTCGCCAAGTAGTGTTGTTGCTCCTCCCACAAAAATCTTTTCTCCCACAACAGTGTTGCGGATTCAACAAAAATCATATTCTTCTTTTACATTCCACGAAAGTTGTACAAACAATTATTATTTCTTGTACATTCTCACATATTATTGATTAAAAAGTTATGATATCCCCCAAAAAGACATTTGACATGTTAAAAAATTCGCCAAGTAGTTTTGTTTCATCCCCACAAAAGTGTTTTGCCTTCACCTAAAAGCATATTTTTGTTTGATTCACCAAAAAATTAATGGAAATCATTCGAAACAAAAGCCAAGCAACTATTCAATTATAATATTTTTTTACAAATAATTTCAAACCATTTCTTCGTAATGCCGAAGAAATTACGGTAACACGGTCACAACACAAGCATGAAATACTTTATACTGCTAGGTAAGAGTTGGTTGCAGTTTTGGGGTAGAGAAACGGTATAGTATCTGATCCTTGGTGGGCCCGGTTATTCACAAATGGAGTTTGAAGCCTTTCACACGACAAATACATGAAATATTTATACCATACACAATACCCACCAATCAAAACATCTACAATGTGAGATATGTGCGCACAATGCCGCAAATTTCACACCACTTTTCCTGCACCGTCAAACACACTAACGTACAATATCACCGGCAACTAACAAATGCTTTATAAAGAATATTGTTCACCGCCTCTCCTATGTTTAACAACACGCCAAGGATCTGTGATGGTACGACGAATCATTTGAACGATAAAAACCTCCCAGCAATTTGTGCGTTACGAATATTGTTCACTGTCTCTCGTACGTTGAACAATATGCCAAAGATCTGTGATGGTACGACGAATCATTTGGACGATACAAACTACTCAGCAATTTGTGTGTAGGCTTGAAACTCCATTTGTGAATAACCGGGCTCAATCAACTCACAAGCCTTCAAATTGCTGATTGAACCTATAAATTTATAACATTATTTTTATTAAAATTAAAAATATTGAAAATATGTCTTTAAAAACCCATTGCAATCGACTTAAAACACTCGAAAACATCGATAGAACCTAAGATTAAAATACATATTTTTCCAAACTTATCTTGTGAAAATCCATGTCCAAAAACTCCGTCAAATTCGAGGAAAAACATGCAAAAAAAGGAAAAAAGTTATTTAATTATTGTTAATAATAATATTGTAACAATGCGCCCCGAAAACCGCTCCAAAGAAAATCCAACTTAAAGAGTCAAGGAGGTTCGCGATATCTCCCCGCTCCGCGGCGACCCCGCGAGCCCCATGCGATTCCGAGCTCCGATCCGAGCAGCCACCTCCGTAGTAACCGCGTTGTTGATTGCGGCGGCGGCGGCTCGGTCCACTTAGCAACGACTCCAAATAAGAATCGCGATCACGGACGCGCTCGTCCCATTTCTGCTGCATTCTCGAAGGAGAGGACGAGGTAAGAAGCCACGGCCGCCTAAGAGAATTAGCACGGCACAGGAGAGTACGGGGGCTAGTTTCCGGATGCCTCGTGGAACGGAGAGAACGGCTGCAAAAGCCGGTCGCCTTCCCGAGGAGAGTACGGAGCAGTTACCCCGGACGCCTGAGAAATGTTGGGAGAGTACGGGGACTATTGCCTGGACGCCCCTGGGATGGAGAGAACGGCTGAAAAAGCCGGTCGCCTCCCAGAGAGGAGAGTACAGAGAGTCACCCGGACGCCCAGGGCAGCTAGAATCTTTCGCGATACCCTACGATGGGGAGAGTACGGCTGAGAAAGCCGGACGCCCGATCGTAGGTGATGGGAGAGTACGGCTGAAAAAGCCGGACGCCCGAACGCTAATTAAAGGAGTCGAGTCATTGCTAAGGTCTGCCATGATTGTTTTATATCGAGACTACGGTGTGAAGAAAACCCCAATAACCTGTATCCGAAAATCAATCACGTACTCCTTAAACATGTACTCCAATATGTAATCCAGTGCCTATTAGTTTCCAATAAATCCTATTCTTTGTTTGTCTAGCCAAAGAAAACCTAGCTTTTTTCCAAACCAAATCCCGATCCCGAGATGTTGACCCGAGGTCGCACAGCGAGACCAAACGTAGAACCTATTCCTGCTATAATATTATGTAAATATAATTTTACAACTACACTTACTATTGTACATACGAACAACGTAGCGCAAATACCTAGTCCATAAGTTTCGCCGATACCTAGAAAATAATTTATTTATTAAGAAATATTATTGTAAAAATGATTAACAATTAATTACAATAAACAATATATGTACGTGCAGGAGATACCAGAACAAGATTAAAAAAAACCGCGTTCATAAGCGTAGCACTGGAGCCAGTATTAATTCCCGCCACCAGATGGCGAGGTGGCGCTCTCTCGCTAGTTGTAATGCAACCCGCTCTGCTAATAAAGGGCTATTCGAGCCGTATTCTTCAGTCTTGACTGCCAGTCGTAGTGGACTGGTCTCCAGCACATGCTACTCTCCAGTCAACGGCTCACTGTGGTTCTGGTTCCCCGGCCGAGATACACGTTGAACGTAACTCTCGTCGGTGAATTATTAACCTCTCCTTCCCTTCCTTACTGAGGCGCTATAACTGCACCGTCGGTATACTCCTTCCCTACTGAGGTGCAGCCTCGACGTTGGCACCTTCGGTACTCACTCCCTGCTATTTATACGACTTTTCAAATTATACGCTTCTTTAGTCAGTACTGGTCCATTCATTTTTTATCCGTTTCTTGCTTTCTCATGCGTAACGTATATAGGGTTTATCCTTTTAAATGCCTCGTAAGGGGTCTCGTAGAGACCATCGTGGTGGTCAGAAATTACAGACCAAAGGCCTCCTAACTCAGCTTCACCAAACTCGCGAATTTGACCCCTCCGTTTTTAATACACGTCTCGAAAAGCCTAGGATCATTAATGAAGTTATTGTACAACTCCCGTCACTACACTTGGCTTCCCTTAAAGCTCCGACAAACCAAGAAGTTAGCACCATTAATGTAGCCCCTTACGTTCCGCAACCCACTACCGAACCAACCTTCAAGGTACCGACTTATGTGCCAACAAAAATTAAGCATGCGTCTACCAAAGCTCTTTTTAAATTCCCCGCGCAAATATACAAACCGGTGTCACACCCTTCCATTAGACCATGCACCGCACCTCTTCAATCCCGAGTCGAATCTTTGGATGCCATTTTTACAGAGTTTCCTGCTCCTCTAGCACTTATCTCTCCATTCCCTACATTACCGTAAATTTCAGCCGATCGCGTTTTTCTCGAGTTTCCCCCTCCACCTGAACTTCTTACACCGTTGACCGATGTTCCCCTCGTTTCCAGCGACCCTCCTGTCAATCAAAATCTATCCCCCATCTTCCGGCCAATTTCTATAGACTTTCCACCTCCTCATCGACCATTTATCCCATGGGAGACCATTCCGGCATATCGTACGAATATCGCCCAATTATCGTATTAATCTCCAGATTGCTATCCCGCGTTTTTAGATAGCTCACTCAAATAAAAATCAGAAGACTCATGCAAATTCATTACTCCTTTAATATACCGCGATTCATGTAAGCCTAACCATATTTAAAGCTAAGAAGTCTTTTATGTTCTTTCTCAACCCGCTACGCCCTACCGCTCAACTACGCTATTTCTTTATTTTCATCATTTTCAATTCCTTTCGACAAATTCACAATTAATCGAATCACGCACGTATAAAAGTTTCCCGTACACTCAAATCCGCAATCTAGGTCGTAACACCAGTTCCATTCTCTTACCGATGGTTTTTGCATGTGTGAAGGCGTCGAACGGTGTAATGTACTCCGCCGGTGTCATCTGGATTCGCATGTCGAACGGTAATCCTTCGCAGAATGACCTGATAGTGAGCTCGTTAATCTCTTCTTCGAGCCCCTGTGTCAACAGACCCCGACTGCGGCGTTCACAATCCAAGATAGCGGATCGGACGTCCTTCACTCTGCTCACGTAATCCAATATGTATTCGTGTGGACCTTTGAAAGAGCAGCTTAATTCTCCGCGATACTGATCCACGGATTTTGCCACACCGAACGAGCACTGAACTATGTCTATTAACTGGAGCACTGTGTCACACGGTTCGTCTTCTACAGCTAAGAAGGCGCGGCCGCGTAGCTTATTTGTTATTAATTTCGTCAGGTTTCTCTCAGCGGTTCGAGGCACCAAATCCCGTGCTCGTCTGCATGCCCTAATGAACTGCAGTACGGGTATATTTGTCCCATCGAAGACGGGAATCGTCTCTACGGCTTCTCGGATCGAGATGGTTCCCTGGTAGATGTCCGATTCGGCTGGTCTTTCCGCTGGGAGATGTGCCCGTGGAGGCAACATCAGTGCTTCGTGAGGTAAGGCGAAGGTTGACGGTCTCGCCGGTAATGTCTGCATGTTAGCAATTGCTGCTCTAAGGGTGTTGATTTCTTTGCGCAAGGCTTGGAGATTCGTAGTATCGGCTGTTTTACTAGCCGCTGGTTCCTGTATCGTTGTCGCAGAGCTCTCACTTCGGGAAGGACACTCGCGCTGTCTTTGTTGGGCTGCCATTTGTTCCAACTGGCACGTTCGCTCGCGGATTTCTCTTTCTCTTTCGGCAAGGGCTCTAGCCTTTTCCTGCATCTGCACGTTCTGTTCCCTCAGCGATTCCTCGAGCTGCTGCTCTCTTTGCTGGATGGCGATGCTCTGTTTCCTGAGCGTGTTTTGTATTACGTTCAGCGCCTGCTTCACTTTTTGCAACTCGGCGGCTGACATCTCTTTTATCTTCGAACGCGTGTCCATAGTGTAGGTGCCAACAGACGACTTGGTATCCCACCGCTGTCACCAAATTTGTCACGTGCCGGAGTGCCGCTCGGCCAAAAAAAAATATTTCGTCCAACTCGCGCACTTCGATCACTTTAAGTTTATATTTTGAGCCAACGCACTTAAGCGCTCTGCTCGGGATCTCGGTCGTCGGTTGATTCACTGAACGGTGGAACGCGCGTAGAGAGCGAAAGAAACGTCACCTGATTTATAAATCCAAAACGTCGGTGGTGCCGAACAACTGTCGAATCTTGTCGGCTAGTCTCCTCTGTTTCTCTCTGGCCCAGAGCTGCTGTGTGGTGGGTCTGGAGATATCCACGGTGATCGGAATTAAGCGATGTGTCACTTTTTACCGACTTCGAAAAGGTGGAGGTACTCAATTCGACCGCTATATATATATTTTTTTTTTTTTTTTTTTTTTAATGTTTGTCCGGCGAGAACTCTGAGATGGGTGGACCGATCGGGATGAAACCATACCTATCTTATAGAGGATGCTCACAGTTTGGTCCCATTATAAATTTTTTCGAAATTGTTTAACGCTAACCATTGTTATTGCTTAAAAACCGCATTTCGCGCTGATTTCGCGTTTCTACTACAAATTTCGTTTGTCCGGCGATATTTCCGAGATGGATGGACCGATCGTGATGAAACCTTGCCTATCTTATAGAGGATGCTCACGGCTTGGTCCCAATGTAAATTTTCCCTAAATTGTTTAACGCTAACAATTGTTATTGCATAAAAACCGAACTTTCGATTGTCTGGCGATAGCTTTGGGATCGCTTGTGCGATAAGGATGAAACTTTGAGTAACTTATAAGGGAAGTTCTCGCGGTACACCCTCTTGCATAAATTTCGGAATGTACAAGCTTCTCTTTCTTCAACAAATTCGGCTATATTTCTTCGTCTATAACTGTTACACCAGTGCAACGATGAAATTCAAAATGAAATCGACCGCGAACCATCAATTTATTGATTTCCTATACTAAAAAGCATTAAATAAAAAAATATATTTTAAAAAAAATGTGACCGACTTCGAAAACTGACAGAGTTCCAGAGAGCTGAAAACTAAAAGCGCTGAAAAGTAAAAAACAAGCAACACAAAAATGCCCTGAAAAGTAAAAAATAACTTCTGGTTGTCATGAATACAGAAATTTGCATTAAGCCTAAATATTCTGCAACTTTTCGGAGGCGGCGCAAATATAAGTAAAATATTACAAACGTCACGAAATCCTCACACTCAAATCTGAAAATACTCGTGGTCTCTATGTACATATATATCTACAAATTGAAGGGGCGAAGTATACCCTATCGAATATGCTAATATTGTTAACATTAACTGGTCTGGTATTCGACAATTCCGAACAATTCCGACATCTCATAAGTGTAGGTTAATCTAGCAAATACGCATATACATATAACAGACTGCCGGCAATAGAACTATCGTTACTCTCCTGTGTACCATTTTGTCTTCGTCAATCATTAAAGTCATCCTGTGGTTGGACAGGTAGATATATAAGGGGATAGAGATAGATCGAAAGAGAGAGAGAGAGAGAGATTGAGAGGCGGGAGGGAGAGTATGAAAGCAAGAGTGAGTAAGCACGAAAGATAGATTTTCTAAGAAAGAAAATGCGGATAAGCGCGGGTAAGACACACGATTGCCAGTAATATTTTACTTATATTTGCGCCGCCTCCGAAAAGTTGTAGAATATTTAGGCTTAATGCAAATTTCTGTATTCATGACAACCAGAAGTTATTTTTTACTTTTCAGGGCATTTTTGTGTTGCTTGTTTTTTACTTTTCAGCTCTTTTAGTTTTCAGCTCTCTGGAACTCTGTCAGTTTTCGAAGTCGGTCACATTTTTTTAAAAATATTTTTTACTGGTTCAACTGGAGCGATACTCTTAGGTTGTTGGACAGAAGGAAAGGAAACTCGTACTGGTAAGGAAGTAAGTATAGTAGGAGTTACAGGAATGCCTAGGAGACCCGATTGATCGGTTGTCTGGTAGAATGCTCTTGCGAGCTTTTGAATCTGGAACTTGCGTCCCCCTCGTCGTGCTTTGGGTATGAGTGTGTTTTTGTGGGATGAGTGTATCGTGCTCGTGCCGGACTTGCCCTCACAGATTACTTTGTATGTATGTAGCGCGAGTTAAAGACGTGCCTTCACCTATCACCTGGATGCCGTTGCAAGAGTTGAGAGTTGGCAAGAAAGAGATTCTGAGGAGTGGATGATTTTAAAGGAAGAGAATCAATGAAGAAGAGTGTTTCACTTATTAACTTGTATTGAACTTGCACTTTGATGGATACATTGTTAACCGGTAGCGTCGATATTGAAACTCGTGGTTGGCGGTTACGCACGGTTTCGAGAGCAGCAGGGCGGACCTAGACTGTCTTATGCTAGCGTGCACAGCAGAGCGGATCTAGACTGTGTAGCAGGATTCGCAAATACAGCAGAGCGAATCTGGACTGTATCGGAGAGACGTTACTCGTTAAGACTGCCTGATTAAGACTCTGGGTTAAGACTGACTACTGGGCTGCGCGGCGCCCTTTATATACCCCTGCTCGGACCTTCGGCGGCGCGCTACAGTCGTAGGAGTGAGTGAGAGGGCGATAGGGCGCGTCATACCTGACACGCGCTGTCGCCCTGAAGCACGTAAACATGGTTTTAGCTACGCGGTTGTTTTTATCAACCCTTGTTTTGCTTAAGGGTTGTTTTGACCAAGATGATTTATGACCTTGTTTTTGACCGAGTGATTTATGACCTTGTTTGCGCCGTCGAACTCCGGGGGTTGTTTTGACGGACAGGACTACGGGTAGCTCGAGGGTTGTTTTCGTGAATAGGTGTTCTCGAGGTGTTTGCGTTTTTAGGCGCGAGCAGGCATTCGCCTCGTTCTTTGCTTAATGATTTACGGTGCCTATGGTTAGACTTAAGGTAAGTATAAGATAGGTACGAATATACATAAGGTAAGTATAAATGTCGTTAAGTATTGAGGCAGCCGTCACACACGACAGTGACGACGAAGAAGTCGACTATGTCGCAGTATTCCGGGAATTGTTGGACCAGTACATTTGCGTCAGAATCTGGCTGCACGACAAACTCGGCCAACGAACGATCTGCCCAGAATGTTACCACGACTTAGACGAACCAGACGGTTATAGAGAGCGCATAGTCCACCTGTACACCAATCAAGGATTTTGGTGCGACGTATGCGACCTTTGTCAAGACCATGCATATTCGGAACAACGACCCATAACTGATTACGACGAGTGTATGCATGAATTTGTCAGGGTTGTGTTCGACGGCGAACTAGCTACCAACGCACTAGCGGGATAGACAACTTATATCTAGCTTTAAGATCGCGCCAATATTTGTTACCCAGGGTTTAATAGCACCCACGCCTAGAGTTCGGGTAACATTTCGTGTTACAGAAACGAGGAAGACCACATCGTCAGCATGTGTTTCTCCCGCGGCGTGAGCACACCCGAGCGGCAGCCTCGAGCGGAACCGGACGACGTAGAATACGAGTGCGCACGTCAATGGTATTACGTGTCCGCAGACTCGGGCCTCGTCTACCCGCCCTGCTATCGCGTGAGACTGAACCCGCTCGACTTTCGTCGAATCGGCGAGCACTTCACATACCGGACTTACTACGGGCAGATCGCGTGCGAAGAGTGCCAGCGCGTGATACCACTGCACATCCGCGGAGTTGAGGAATGCGCAGAGTGTCAAGCAACCCGGCGGCTCGTTGTTGAGATGTGGCGGGAGCGTCTGGAGAACCCAGAACACTCCCGCCACAGAGCCGTCGAGGCGATTCTGCCGTGCATGGACGCGTGGCTGAGTCGCGGCAGAGGGCAACTCTCATACCGGGCGACACAGGTGCTCACCGGGCACGGCTGCTTCGGGGAGTACCTGTGTCGCATTGGGAAGGAGGCGACGGCATAGTGCCACCACTGCGGTGGGGACCGGGACACGGCGCAACACACCCTCCAGGATTGTCCAGCCTGGAGGGACCAGCGCCGTGTCCTGGTCCGATATGTTGGAGGTGATCTCTCGCTGCCGAGGATTGTCAGGGAGATCCTCGGCAGCGAGAGGTCGTGGAGGGCCTTCCTCACTTATTGTGAGGAAGTGCTCCTCCACAAGGAGGAGGCGGAGCGGCGGCAAGAGAGGACGGACCCGTCCCGCCTGGACAGGGCCCGTCCTCGCCGCCGCGCCGCGCGGTGGGATCTAGTCCCCCCGCAGTAAGAGTGACGCCACGGTCCCATCGTCGGCGGATCTCAACCCGCTGACGGACCGGGTGCGTGCCAAGGGGTCGTGTGGCGGCAGAGTGGAGGCTCCGCCGCACGCCTATAACGGCCCCGAGGCGGGGCGGGGCGTGTAGTGGTCGCACGTCCCGCCCAAGTATGGTTGATTAGGTGATCCGGAAGGCGCGGTTCGCTCCTCCTTCACACTCGCGCGAGCAAGAGGGGCGATGGCCAACCCCCCCTCCACGGGCGCGGGGCGGCACCGGTAGTGTTCGCTTAGAGTTCCCGGTGTCGCCCCATTATGCGCGAAGGATGGCCACCATGGGGTTTTAGCCGGTAGGAGTCCGGCACTCTCCCTCCGCCCCCACCAGGGCGGCGGGGCGTCCATGAAGATTTCCCCACGTAAAAAAAAAAAAAGAGTGTCAAGCAACGCTAGAAACATTCAGGCGTAACGCAGTAAACCGCGCCGACGAATAATAGCAAAGGAGGTTGTAGGAAGGGAAACCGCCACGCAATATCGACAACCCAGTCGAAAAATCGTACTAAGGAGCACGTTGCCACTGGAAGCTTAACATATCGCAATAGCGCGCGCAGCCCGCGCTCATGTGCGAACCTCGACACCCTGGTCATAATGCTAGGACGCCGTTACTGCGTAGCCGCGTACCAGCTAGCCAGTGTATGGGACAGCAAACGAACAAGCGAGATCGGTATTCACCTGACGTAACGCGCATAAACCATCCGTACTAACACTCCATGTTACAGAGCCATGGGTCTTCTGAGTTACGCCGTTATCTGCTTGGCGTACACTATCGCGGTCGTGTCAGGATTAATAGGATTTGACTGCGGAGGACGCCACCTCAATGTAACCACGATATCTCTTCTGTCAACTGCAGACTGCCAATCGCCTGTAATACGAACCAACTCAACGGAAGTTTATGTACAACTACTGCAGCTGTCCGAATTTGAACACACAAATGTGCTGCAAGGCAAGATCAAGATATCCCGCAACATCTACCACTGCGAAATGCATTCACACATTTCCGCCGTGCACAACGGCAAGGGCGAATTTCTCATGGACGTCGATTACACCACCTGTCTTCAAATGCACCGAGACGGTTACCAAAGATTGGACCTAGTTGAAGCATCGTCACCGGACTTCGTACCAATGGAACCGTAACCAGACCACTAACCTTCGCCGGGACCATTGCATTAAACGGCGCATGTCAAGGAGCCCAGTACTCAGATCCTTACGGTATATGGGACGATGTAATAGTGCAAGGAACAGTGGAAATCGCGCTAAAATCAACGAGAGTGCCAGTAAGACTTCACTCTGGCAGTGTCCTACTCAAATCTGGAACAACATGCCCCTTGGCAGACGGGCACTGCATGGACATGGAAGATGGACACACCTTTTAGGACCAAATTCCCACGTCTTCCTGTAAATTTAACCACTACGATGTACTGTACGAGGGCGTTGCCACAAAGGTAGAAGAGTTGGGAGCTCAACCGTAGTACCCGACCTTGTACACCTTAATCGACAACGACGTTACGTTCGCGCTCACCAAAACCAAGGAGACACGAGTGTGCGGATATACTATAATGGGAACAGAGCATCCAAAACTGTTCATCGTGGAGACTGTGGGAGGAAACGCGTTCATGGCAAAGAAACCAGTTGCCGTGGACAACCTGGACATTTTCACGTACGTAAACTCGAAGTTTGTATACGTGGAACGTCACATTCGATCACAAATGACTTCGCTATACAACGACGTACTCGAGCAACGATGCACGCTGGAAAAGCAAATGCTAAAGAATTCACTGGCGCTTGCAAATGTTGCGCCCGACGAATTCGCCTAATTCCTGGGAAAAGGACCAGGACAGGTCGGCGTCACCGCTGGAGAAGTGGTGCACATATTAAAATGCATCCCCGTGGAGGTACGTGTCAGGAAAACCGATGCCTGCTACTCAGAGCTGCCAGTGGAATTCCGCAACGTGTCATACTTCTTGATACCAAAATCGCAAATAATCACACAACATGGAAGCGAAAGGGACTGCAGCCATTTCTTAGCAGTGATGTACCAGATCGAAGATTCATGGATACATTTCACCCCAAAACCTATTGAAGGAGCCACACGACAGCAACTACAACCCATGACAAAACCATCATGGAAATACTTGACGCCAGCATCCTTGGCAACAAGTGGAATATACTCGCAGACGGATTTGGACAAACAGCGAGACCATCTGATGTTCCCAGCTGAAAAACCTGCAGTACTAAATTCTATTGCTCGAGGATTTAGCGGACGAAGTCTGACAAACCCGTCCATTTCACTCAGATCTTTCCTCGACGAACAAACTATCGAGGGAATAGCCCAATCCGCAGCCAAAAGGATGTGGGAAGACTTCATGACCTTCGGGTCTGTGAGCGCAGGCGTTATCGCCATATACGTCATAATCCGAATTATTATGAAGATCGTGAGTACGATCCTGCACGGACTTGCTCTCCATGGTGCCTACGCATGCAGCTTCTACCTCATCGGGGCAATGTGGTCTTCTATCGCGCACTATCTCATGCAAAGGAAGGAAGCGCATACACTGACGCCTAACGCAGGAAGAATCAGGAGACTCGCGCCAAGTAGTTAGCTATAGTTATACAGCGCGAGAAGCCGAGGCTACTTATCCCGATGCGTAGTGGTTTTCGATCGATATAAGACTTTCACCTCGATTTCCGAAAAAGTTACAGCTTGCAGACATAATTTATGAATCAAGCACAGCCTAATTTATTTTTCTGAATCCAATAAGCTAAAGAGCAAGGAAATTGGTCCATGCGTTCAAGAGATATGAATTTCCTCCTCTTATTTTCTCGTGCGAAAACGATTCAGAAGAAGATTCAGACCAAAAATGTAGGTCACATATTTTCCACGCTAGGTGGCAGAATGTTCAAATATTTCTATATTTCTAGCTGCGAGATGATGTTATGCTAGAGAGAGAAGGCAGATGTGTGCTGATGTTAGAAAGAAATGCTAGACATGTAGAAAGAGACTAACTAACACGAGATGGGTAGATGTCTTATTTCCTTGACGTTCGAGTGCTTGGTTATGTAGGCTTTTAGGATGTACTCCAGAATAAGGGTACACGTGGGTCTAGGGGCAAGCTGCCCAAAAAGGCGTTTATTCACACAATCGGCCGGAGGCCGTTGAAGCCAATGGCTGCCCAGCCGTACAATGCCAACGGGCTGGGCTCTCGTCGGACATGCGGGTATCCTAGAATGTCTCTGTCGCACGACACTTGTTCGTCGCGGAAAAAACTCCGAACAACACCGTTCTGGTACGTGTGAGCGGCTGAAGCCGAAAGGGATGAGCGCGTGCTCGCGTCTTCCGTCGCACCTGTTCGGTGCTCTGGAATCCGCGCCGTCTACCGCGTGTCGCCCGACCTAATTACCGCGGCTTACACCTGCCGGCAATTAGGCCAGGATCGTGTCACTTGGGAGGTCGCCACAGGCTATTTTATGACAGAAATATCTTACGCGAGGATATCTGACAAATTTAACAGTTTTATTCTCTTATTGGTACAGCTTTATGACCCTACTCAATCTAACACTGTTAAACAATACCTCTTATTCAATACAATTATAGACTACCAAAGTTGCCAAGTGCATAACCAGGACCCACTTAAATGAAAAAGCAACAATTTGTTCACCAAGTGATATTTCAGGTTTTTCGTGTAAATGATTTCTGAACTACGAAACTTACTAGTAATCAGTATTTGCTCAGTAAACTTTAGATCTTTGCCTTCTGTAGTTTCGAATTATGTATCTGTTCAGCAAGTTTGAAATCTATAACTGAACTGGTTCTTGGGTACGCCCTTGTCAAATTTGACATTACAAATGTGTTGAATAAGAGATAGAACTTATTAAGTATTGAGCCTAACCGTAATATTAATTTAGGGGCATACTAGTCGTGGAAAATTAGTATCCTGCTCATCAAGTTTCAAGTCTGTCGCTTAAGTCGTTCTTAGCCTACACATTTAACAAGTTCCACACTTTTCACATATGTTGAATGAGGAGAGGATGTATAACGTAAGCGAAGGACTAGAGGATAGATTGCATGCCTTTGAGTTCCATATAATGAAGTCCAATGCTTCGTATGTTACATTTGTTACGTCCTTACCTCCTGAACGTAAGACATTATACAGATAAGCTGCATCACCTTCTTATTCGTCATATTGTTGAAGTATTAAACATGTCAAATGTGTAGCTTGAGAATTACTTAAATCAAAGACCTGAAATGTACTGAGCAAATACTGATTGGTAATGGCGGCCTGTTCCTAAGTTGTATCAGTATTAGTATCTATTTATCAAATTGCAAACCTATCGCTTGAGTGGTTCTTAGCTCCACATTTGACAAGTTCCACACTTCACAAACTTAAGCAAAGGACTCCAAATTTGTTCGACGAACATGAATTGCCACTAGATAGCATGGTTTTGAATTTCATATAATGAAGTCCAACGTTTCATATGTTACATTTGTTATGTCCTTACCTCCTGAACGTAACACATTGTACAGATAAGCTGCATCCATGTCAAATGTGTAGCTTCAGAAGTACTTAATCCAATGACCTGAAATGTACTGAACAAATACTGATTGGTAATGGCGGCCTGTTTCTAAGTTGTATCAGTATTTGCTCACCAAATTTCAGGTTTATCGCTGAAGTGGTTCTTAGTTTCACATTTGACAAGTTCCACACTTCATCACAAATGTTTTGAATAAGGGAGAATATCACTTCAGCGATAAACCTGAAATTTGGTGAGCAGATTAAAAAAAGGTTCCAATTACATACTAGATGAGGACTTCCGTTTCCGGTGACGTGCGGTGAGAACGTATGGTTGAGTGTGGAAGGAATATTAATAAAGTGTAGAGTGAAAGAGTAAGGAGAACTGTTTAGGAAAGGGCACAGGAGTAGGGCAAGGAGTGGGGAAAGGGGTGAGCGAAAGGGCTGAAGCAAGGGAGGAAGGGAATAGGGTAGGTAAGGGAAAGGAAGGACGGGAGTGTTGAGGTTAGGGGAAAGGAGACACGAGGTCTTAGAGACCTCTCTAGAGAGCTGGTAAAAGGGTAGACATAGTTAGTGAAGGGCAGAGGCAACAGGTGGCGGTAGCAGCAAGAGTAGGTAAAGGAGTAACGGACTGGCGGGAGATTTAAGAAAGGAAAATAGAGAGAAGGGAAAAAGAAAAGGTGAGACGTAGAGAAAAGAGATGGATGATGGGAAAGGAGAGGTAGGAGCAGAGGAGATTAAGACCAAGGGGAGTGGGAAGAAGAGAGGAAGGCCGCCAAACGCGGAACGCTTGAAAAAAGACAACGAAGGAAATTTAGGAAGGCTGGTGGGAATGCTTGAGGAATACGGCGGAGGAAGGGGGGGGGGGGGGAGAAAGAAGGAAGGAAAAGAAAAAGAGCGCAAAGTCGCCAAAATCGACAAAGGACAAGGGTGAGGGGGAGCATGCGGAAAAAGTCAATGCGCGGCAAGAGGTGAACGGGATGGAGTCGATAGGAGAGGGAGGGGTAAGGGAGATGTTTAATGCGATGATGAAGGAGATAAGAGGGTACAGGGAGGAGGTAAGAAGCTTGCAGGAGGAGTGGAAAAGAGATAGGGAGAGCAGAGAAAAGGAAATTGAGGAATGGAGGGAAGAGAGAAAGAGATGGGAAACGGAGAGAAAGAGGGTGGAGGAAATGATGGAAAAGATAGAAAAATGGGAGAAGGATAGGGAATTGGAGGGAGAGGCAAAATACAAGGAGGAGGGATGGAGAAGGATCAGAGAGCTGGAACTGAAGATCGACAGGAAGGAGAGGGAGGAAAGAAGGAATAATGTGCTGATAAGGGGCATAGAAGTGAAGGAAGAGAGGATAGGAGGGGAGATAAAGGAGTTATGGAAGAAAATGGAGGTGGATGAGGAAGTGGTGGAGATAAGAAAAGTGGAAAAAGTTAGCGAGAAGGGTCGAGGAATGGCGATCATAAAATTAGGAAGCTGGGAAGCAAAGAGGAAGGTGATGGAATCGAGACACAAGTTGAAGGATAGACGCATAAAAGTGGATGACGATCTGACGGAAATGGAGAGGAGGGCAAGATGGAAAATACAGGAGGAGGCGGAAATGGAAAGGGAAAAAGGGAAGAGGGTACAAGTGGGTTATCTGAAAATGTGGGTAAATGGAAAAATGAGGAGGTGGAATGAGAAAAATTGAGGCGGAGGGAATAAACGAAAAGCGGGAAAGGGAGACGATAGTATTCTGGAACGTAGCAGGGCTTAGGAACAAGGACGAGGACTTCTGGAAAGGGATGGAGGAGTGGGACGTAATAGTGTTAAGTGAAATGTGGATTGATGAGGGCAACTGGAAGAGCATAGAGCGGAACATGCCGAAAGGCTGTAACTGGGAGGCGCAATGGGCAAGAGGAAGGAACAGAAAGGGAAGACCAATGGGAGGGATGATGATAGGGGTAAGGGATGGAATGAGAGTAGAAGAGGAAAGAAGAGAAGAGAAGGAAGGTTTAATGACAAAGAAAGTATCAATAGGAGGAGAGTGGTGGAGAATAGTGGGGGTTTACGTAAATAGGGACATGGAGAAAAAGATAGAGGAATTAGCAGAGTGGATAGAGGAGAGGGAAGAAGAAGTAAATGTAATAATAGGGGGTGACTTTAACGCAAGGACAGGAACGAAAGGGGGAGGGGAAGTAAGTGGAAGGGAGGAGGAAAACAGAGATGACGAAGGTGACAGAAGGTCGAAGGACAAAAAAATCGACAAAGAAGGTAAAAGGTTGTGCAGGTACCTGGGAGAGCAGGGATGGGCAATATTGAATGGCAGCGTTAATGGCGACACTCTAGGGGAATGGACGTACACAGGGGGAAGGGGGGTGTCGGTAATAGATTATGTTATAGGAAACGAGAGTACGAGGGATAAGGTGTGGAGCATGGAAATGGGAGACAAGGTGGACTCGGATCACCAACCACTCATAGTAAGGTTAGAAGGGAGGAGTGAAGAGAAGGAAAGGGGAAGAAGGAGAGGAGGAGAGAGAAAGGAAAGGGGAAAATGGGATGAAAGAGGGACTGAAGAATTCAGGAAGAGTTTTGGAGAATGGGATAGTGAGGAGGGAGGAGTGGAGGAGGGGTGGGAAGAGTTAAAGGGGAAAA
Organism: Ectemnius cavifrons; assembly: GCA_964023945.1. Lineage (NCBI taxonomy): Eukaryota > Metazoa > Arthropoda > Insecta > Hymenoptera > Crabronidae > Ectemnius > Ectemnius cavifrons. Next base: position 2,814,652 of record OZ030382.1, read on the forward strand.
TAAAAAGGGCGATGTTGAAGGCAGGAGGGAAGGAGAAGACAAAAGGCAGGAAAGGATGGTGGGATGAAGAATGTAGAGAGGAGAAGAGAAAGGTGAGGGAAGAGATGAGGAAATGGAGGAAGAAGGGAGGGGGGAGGGGGAGGAATATAAGAAAAGGAAGCAGGATTATAAGAAGATGTGTGAGGAGAAAAAGAGAAAGGAGGTGGAAAGATGGATGAGAGAGATAGGGAGTGTAAGAACAGAAGCGCAGGTGTGGAAAGTAGTAAACAGAAGCAGAAAAAAGAGAAAGGTAGTTAGCGAAGGGATAAAGATTGAAGAATGGGATGAATATTTTAAAACACTGTTGGGGGGGGGGGTGGAATGGAGGGTGAAGAGGGGAGTAGACAGAAGGGGAGGAAATGACGAGGAAAAGGACTTGACAATAGAGGAGATAAGGTGGGTGCTAAGGAAAATAAAGAAAGGGAAAGCGATGGGGAGCGATGAAATACCAGGGGAAGCGTGGAAACACGGAGGTGGAGAAGGGACTATGGTGGGTGAGTAGCAGGATATGGAAGGGAGAGGGGTGGCCAGAAGATTGGAAGGAGGGGATGGTCGTACCATTAATAAAGAAGGGATACGGGAAGTGCGTACAGGAGTATAGAGGTGTAACAATAAGACAGACGGCGTACAGGGTGTACACAGGGATATTAGCGGAGAGGCTGAGGGTAGAGGTAGAGGAGAAGAAGATGTTACCGCCGAATCAAACAGGATTCAGAAGAGAGCTGGGAACAATAGATAATGTGTACGTCCTGAACTACCTGATAAACAGGCAGGTAACGAGGAAAGAGAGAAGGATGGTAGCCATGTTTGTGGACCTGAAACCAGCATTTGACTCAGTGAATAGGGATGTATTAATAAAGGCGATGAGAGAAAGGGGAGTGAGAGAAGGATTGGTCAGAAGATGTGAAGAGGTGTTAGGGGAAACGACGGGGAGAGTAAGGGTAGGTAACACAGAAGGGGAGAAGTTTTGGACGGGAAGGGGGGTAAGGCAGGGGTGCCCACTGAGTTCGATGCTGTTTCTAATATTGATAGCGGATTTAGAGGAGGAGCTGAGAAGGGGAGGATGGGGAGGAATAAGGCTGGGAGAAGAAAAAATATTTTCGTTAGCATACACGGACGACATAGTGCTATTAGCAGAAGATGAGGAGGGCATGAAAGGGATGATAAGTAAGTTAGAGAGATACATGGACAAGAAGCGACTGGAAGTGAATAGGGACAAAACAAAGATAATGAGGTGCAAGAAAGGTGGAGGAAGGCTAAGAAAGGCGGACTGGAGATGGAAGGGAAAAAAGATAGAGGAGGTTGGAAAATACAAATACTTGGGATACGTAGTGACAAGGGATGGAAGGCAAGAGGAACAGGTGAAAGACAGGGTAAGGAAAGGGGCAGCGGTCATGGGGCAGGTATGGGGAGTAGGAAAGAGGATGTTCGGGAAGGAATGGGAGAGGAGGATCTGGCTCTTCGAAAAGTTAGTGTGGCCGGTAGTGGGTTACGGCGCAGAGATATGGGGATGGGAGAAAAGAACAGGAGTGGAGAAATTCCAGGACAGGTACCTGAGATGGGTCCTAGGAGTGCAAAGATGCACACCGGGATACATGCAAAGGGAAGAGCTGCAGAAGGAGAAGTTAAAAGGGAAAGCAGGCATGAGAGCGTGGGCTTACGAAAAAAAATTGGCCGAAGGGAAAGGAGGAGAACTGGCTAGAAGAGGTTGGGAAGAAGTCAGGAGGAGGGCAAGGTTAGGGAAAGCATTGGGACGGTGGGAGGAAGGAAGAGCGGAGTTCTACAAGGTAAGAGGGTGGGAGACGGAGGAAGTAGAAAGATTAAGAGACGAAAGGGAGGATCTGAGAAGAGAAGAAATAATGAGGAGGGAGAGGATAGAACAGGAAGGGGAGAGGTGGAAAAAAATAAGAGAAGCGAGGTACAACAGATGGTACGGGATGGTGAAGGGGAAGGGAGTACCGAGATACCTTAAAAAAGGGTGGGGCGAAAGCAGATGGAGGAGAGTGGCGAAGTTCAGGCTGGGAAATGGAATGGAGAGGGGCAAATATTGGATGGAGGAGAAGGACAGAGAGTGCAGGATGTGCGGAGAAGGGAAAGAGACACGGGAGCACGTGTGGGAGGTATGCACGGGGTGGGGGTGGGCCTGGGGTTGGCAGGAAGCGGCGGGAGAGGTATTAGGGGATGAAGGGCAGGGGGAGGAGTGGCTGAGAAAAATAGAAGTATGGAGAGGAGAAAGGGAGGGGGAAGAGGAGAGAAGGGAAGAAAGAAGGGAGGGAGAATGCAGCGGAAACGGAAGTCGCAACAGAATAATTGGAGATGGACGGATGGATGAGAGGGAGGGAGAGGAGGAGTGATAAGGGCGGAACATAGATATAAGACAGCGGCGAGAGAAGCAGCAGCATTAAGGGAGCGAGAGAGAAAGAGAGAGAGAGAGAGAGAGAGAGACGAAGACAGGCAAGGCGAAGTAGGGAGCGATTAGAGTAGCATTAAGGATGGAAAACATTGTAACCCCAAGGGGAACAATAAATTATACATACGTACTGTGAGACCCAAATTCCCGGGCGCTCCCTTCCTGGACTCCCCTGGGGAGCCAAATTCTTGGCCACGAAATTCCCCCTCAAGGTAGTTTCGTGTGAAGGGGTCGGGGTGAGGCGGTGGGTCCCCGTGGGTGGAGAGAATTCGGGTGTCACATAAGAAACGGGACAAATTTCTCGATAGCCCTGGGAGATCGGCTGTGATTAACTAAACGCAATTCTTTAATAGACGCGAAAAGAACGCTAGACACTCAATCCGTAAACGCGAGCGATAGATGACAACCGAGCGATAATCTTACGAGGGGTAAACGCGAACGATAGACGAAGACCGAGCGATAGTCACACGAGCGGTAAACGCGAGCGATAGACGAAGACCGAACGATAGTCACACGAGCGGTAAACGAAGACCGAACGATAATCACACGAGCGGTAAACGCGAGCGGTACTCACGCGGACGATACGCGATGCGATATTCACTCGAACGATAATCTCAAAGATAACATAACTTAACCATAAGAATCACAGTCGATCCCCAAAGGATCCAAACGCGATGGCTGGCTAAACTCAGCAGAGAGGGGGAGGTTCACGACTCAGTGGGGAAAACGATATTCACTAATATTTGAACGATAATCTCACAAACGAAAAGTGCAGGCTGAAGTCGCCGCTGCTTGCTCGCCACCAAGCGTTCGCGAAATGGCGGCCGCGGGCCGCCGCGGTATTCGAACGTAACCCTTTTGCACGTGGATGGTGAACGCGTAAGATAGCAATAGTCACAGCGACAATGGATGCGATATTCACAACGATAATCTCATAATATTCTGTACGATAATCACCAAGCTTAACGATAATCACTAACAAAGGGGGTTAACCATAAAACCCGTGACACAAAGAACAATAATGATCGCGATTATAATGAGCCTGGGAGATTACAGCTTACCAAGTCCCGCAGCTAGGAGAGGAGGCAGCGTAGTCCTCGGCACCCTCGGAGTCGTAGTGGAGAAGAAGAATCTGCTGATCGCGTTGAAGCACTGGTGCACACGGTTGATGTCGGCGAAAGAATGAATTTTCCAATCGAAAAGTGCTTACTTTATACTCGAATTTGGTGCTCCGAGGGCGCGAGGATTGGCTCCTTGGTACGACAGACTACCCCTGATTGGCTCAGGGACACTTTACAAACCTTATGTGAAACTTCTTGGTACTCGCTAATCCGCGCGGCGTAAGTTCGCGGGAATTCGGCGGCTCGGCCAAAACCGCCGTTTCCCAGAATTGAACGAAATAGAGTCCTCGCTCGCGCGAAAACTCTTGCAGGGCCGCAGGTAACCCACCGGTTACCCTGCCCTAAGATGAAGGGAGGAATCCTTCGGGCTGGCAATTCCTCTGCCAGCCCATAACACTAATGCCCATTCTTACAGCGCGTACTAAGGTGTACTGCGCGAATGGGTGATACACAAAACATCGGGAATCCCGCACGTTGCCACAACGGTGGATCAACGGCGAGGGCAGAAGGAAAGTGGAGCCGGCTCTTCCGCACCCCCAAGCCCTGTCCGGAGCAGGCAAGTGGGTGTCCCTCTGACCCTACCGACCGAAAAATCGGCGGATTCCGACGGCTAACCGCAGCAGCGGCCAAGAAGTTCCTATAACGAAAATGTCTAAAATAAAAGCAACGTCTGTGTGGTGCGGCCCTGGCTACGCGGCGATGCGTAGCCCGCTGATCCCAATGTTGCTGTTCTTTTCCTCATCCTTGGAAAAGGTGGTAGCTGTAACCTAGCAGAATATACTCGCGAAGAAAGTCAAAATAGGTGACACCAAGTAACCAATGCGCGCCCAAGCGAGCCCGCGAGCCTCCCATCCCCACCCCGAGCTCCGAGCGCGCCGAAGCGTGCAAGACGCTGTGTCTGTGGGACGGGCAGAAATTTGCCACGTCACAACTCCTCCCCCCCTGCGGCGGGACCGGAGGTCCTTGTGTAAAATCCCCGTGCTCATTAGAAAGTAGCGAGAGTTTGCTGAGACTAAAACGTAGGTGAACAGAGCGGTTAGTAAGAGCAAGGCACAACAGTATAGGGTAGGTTAAGGCATAAGCAAAGAACAAAGCGTCTGGTTAGTAGAAGAGAAACAAAATATATTTTAGGCATTTTAGCGTAGCGGTTGTGACAAAACAAGCGGACGGATTCGCTGATGAGATGAGGATACCTCTGGAGCGCACAATATTTCGCGCTTGGAGAAGGAGAGCGGAATGGTTCGGGACTTAATACTGCCGGTTCCGCGGGTGGGGGTCCCCGCGATATCTGGCGTAGTCGTAGGGGGTGAGGGTAATGTCCCGTGGGACTCGCCCTACTCCCGGAACATATGGCCCGTCGCTTCTCCACCGGGTCTGGCAGCGCGGGCACGAACGAAGGGTGTACCCCTCTAAGCCGCATCGGTAACAGAAGAGTCGTCTCCTGGTGTGGATGTCAGGGCACTGCGCATAGCGGTGCCCTCTTTGTCGGCAATTCCAACACTCGGCCGCTGGGGGTGATGTTGGCGACATCTGAGGGGCGTGGGTCCTTGGCGGGGAGGGTGGTTGGTCCCCTGGTGCTCCGGGTTCAGCGGGCTTGGGGGAGACTCCCGGCTCGGCGTCCAGGAGGATGGTCAAGGCCGGACTGGCCAGTGGGGAGGTATCCATCGGGGCCTCGGGTGGTGTCAATGGCCGATCGTCCAGGACGCAGTCGGCCAGCAGCTCCATTTCTGTGTCGCTGATCACCTCGATGGAGGCCAGCGAGGAGGATGAGGTGGGCCGAGATAAGGGCCCTTCGGGGGTAAAAACCACCGTGCCCTCTGCTTCCTCTCCACTCGGGATCCAGTCGGTTTGGGTGGAGGCGTCCACCATGACCGGAAAGGGTTGGACCTGTTCCCTTCCGGCCATCACTCGGGAGTCATGAAGGGTCGCCATCGCCTCCCTTAGTCCGGGAATGAGCCCCGGAAAGTCCTCCGCCACGGATTCTATTATTTCCCCGTACTCATCTACCCAAACCTGCAGCGCTCCGATAGGGCGGTTGTCAGGCTCCATGGTAGCGGAGTGGAATAGGAGTGACGGGAGGTTTTTAGTGGATGGGTGGAACCAACACCAGCGCAAGGTACTACTTAGAGAAAACCAAACACCAAGCAAGGAAATGTTAATAGGCAAGAAAGCGCAAGACACGAAGGGGAAAACGCAAGACACAATGTTAATAAAATCGAGCCAGTTATAAAGAAATGCCAGACGCCAGAAAACAAAAAAAAACAAAAAGATTACGGATAAGGGACGCTAGACACAAAAGGGAGAACAAAACAAGATATATGCAACACTATTGGGGATGGCAAGGTTTTAATTGATTAGCGTGCACCTTGCCCACGCATTCACTATCCAACGTGCTTAATTCGTATACGTTGGCTCCTAAAATACGCGAAATACGAAAAGGACCATGAAATTTGGGCGCCAGCTTGGCGGATACGTGGTGAGCAGCGGACGACATAACATGTAGCCTTTTCCACACTAACTCGCCGAGAGCGAAGTCTCTTCGGCGGTGTTTCTTATTATAATGGCGGGACTGCTCCTGCGCGACCTGCCGGAGATACTGGGCTACCCACTCCCAGAGTCTCGGAAGGTTTGCGGAGCGCTCCCCCCATATTCGGGAGTCGCTCATTTCAAGAGGGGCTGACTCGTTTTGCTTTGCTAAAATTCCTCCGGGTGTCGGATTACGCCCGATGTTCAGAAAGGCCGGGGAGTAGCCGGTACTAGAATGGTGGGCGGTATTGTACGCGAAACGTAACTGAGGTAAATGAAGGTCCCATTCTTGATGATTTTCATCAATAAAGGAGACAATCATTGTTTTAAAAACTCTATTCACTCTCTCGACTGGATTGGCTTGCGGATGGTATGGAGGCGTTGTATGGTGGAGGAAACCGTACGTGGCTGCCAATTGTTCCAAGTCTCGGTTAATGAATTCCGTTCCATTGTCAGTAATGATTATTCGCTCTTCCAAGGTTTCCGCGATTTTAGCCCCAGTGGCTACGCGGAGTGGTCGGCACTCTACCCACTTAGTAAAAAGGTCTTGTATGACTAAAATGTGTTTATAGCCGTTTCGGCTCCGGGTAAGAGGCCCCATCATATCCGCGGCTATTATATCCCATGGTTTATCCACACGTCGGGTACTCATAAAGCCGATTGGTAGAGCTTGCTCTACCTTGTTCCTTTGGCAAACTATACAACGGCGAACGAACTGAGCAATGGACCGAAACATACCGGGCCAGTAGTACGAAGTGGCAATCTTGCGGTAGGTTTTGTCGATCCCTAAATGTCCGGCTTGCGGGTTTTCGTGCGCCTCCCGCAAAACCTCGCGGCGGGATTCTTCCGGTACTACTAACTTCCACTCGTCTAAATCGCGATGTAAAAGTTCCTCCACCAAATGGTTGGTTCGCCTATAATACAATTTACCATCCGCAATCCTCCAGTCGGGATAGCTCTGCGGGAAATTCTGGACGGCCAGTAGCCGTCTTTCGTACCAAGAGGGACGTAAGGGGTTTGGGGGAGCATTCCCGCCCCCCTCTTCCTCACTGTCACTGTGAGCTTCCTCTATAGGGGCTACGATGTCGAGGGGTTCCGTCAGGGGGTTAGATGCTCTAAATTCGCTAAACTCTGATTTTCCCGGATCGCTAGACACAACGTTATTTATCTCGCAAAACACCAAATGATCGCTAGACACCAAATTGTTCGACTTACTTTGCCCGATTTCCACTGGATCGCTAGACTCTAAATTCCCCGATTCGCTAGACACTAAAAGATCGGTAGCGCTAAACTCTAATTTATCATTCTCGGGAACGCTAGACTCAGACTTCGGACGAAAGGCGCTAGACACTAAGATTTCGTTTCCCTCGGGTTCGGCAGAGTCGAACATACGCGATAACGCATCCGGTACGTGATTGAGAGCCCCCTTCCGGTAAACCACTTCGAAATCGTAGCCCAACAAATCCAATGCCCAGCGCGCTAAGCGGCTACTGGGATTGGTTTTTTGGTGTATCCATCGCAAGCTCGCGTGGTCGGTGACTACTATGAAATGGTACCCCTCTAAATATTGTCTAAATTTCTTTACGGCCCAAACTATGGCAAGGCACTCTTGCTCTGACGTACAATAATTTCGCTCGGCCGGATTTAACGTCCGACTGGCGAAAGCGATTACCCGTTCGACATTATCAATAGTTTGCGTGAGTACTGCTCCGAGCCCTACCTGATTAGCGTCAGTTTGCAGGACAAACGGAACTTCGAAATTGGGGTACACTAAAGTAGGCGCGGTCGCGACCAACGATTTAAGCTCCTCAAAGGCAAACTGATGTTCGTCTGTCCATTCCCAAATTTGATTTTTCCGCTGTAATCGATGCAGCGGCTCTGCGATAGTAGCGTAACGAGGAATGAATCGCCGATACCAGGAAGTCATACCGAGGAAGCGACGTAATTCCTTAAGGTTTCGTGGCGCGGGATATTCCGTCAAAGGTGTTACCTTTTCAGAATCTACCCTTAACCCTTCTTTATTCACTAAAAAGCCGAGATATCGCACCTCGGCACAACAAAATTCACATTTGTCGGGATTGATCTCCAGCCCAGCTTCTGAGATAGTTCTAAATACGGTCTCGAGCCAAACGAGATGTTCTTCAAACGTCTTTGACACTATTATAATATCATCGAGATATGCAAAGGCGTTTGGCTCCATTTCTGGATCGATAAGTTGGTCTAATAAACGCTGGAAAGTGGCTGGAGCTCCCGTGAGACCAAAAGGCATCCTTACAAATTGATATAGACCTTTTCCTGGTACCGTGAAGGCGGTAATTTCTTTACTTTTTTCCTCAAGCGGAATTTGGAAATAGGCCTGGCTTAAATCGATAGTCGAGATGTAGTGAGCCGCGCGTAATTTATCCAGAATGCTCGCCATAATTGGGAGAGGATAAGCATCCTTTTTCGAAACGGAATTTACTCGCCGAAAATCTAAACAAAAACGGTAGGTACCATTGGGCTTCTTTACCATAACTATAGGAATCGACCACGCGCTCTCGGATGGCTCTATGACTTTGTCACGAAGTAACTTATCGACCTCCTGGTAGATAAGTTCCTGAACTTTAGGAGATACCGGATAGTAACGCTGCTTGATTGGCGCACTATCCCCTACGTCAATCTTATGTTCGATCAGAGTAGTGAGGCCTTTGCCCACAGTGACAGAAGGTACCCACTTTTCCAAAAATTGTTTTAACCTGTCTTCCTGTTCGGCAGTGAGTTCGCGAATGCCGAAACAACAGGATAATGACTCTACTGAATTTATCACAAAATGTTTTTGGGGATCTTCCGAAAAATACCAGATCCCTTTACTAATATCGGGAACAAAACCGAATTTCCCAATACCGTCTACTGCCAGGATACAAGTAACCACTAAATGTGGCAGTACTACTGCCTTAATTTTACGAGTCTTACCCTCCAGGTTTAATGACAACAAAATTTCTTCGTCAGTACTATCGATCTGATCGTTCGCTAATTCAAAATAACGGGGTTTCTGAGTTCTTTTTATCTCGTTCAACAAACCAAAATTTTCCAAAATTTCCTTACTGACAAAACAACATGATGAACCCGTGTCCATCATGATTTTTACGGGATGCTCCCGGAGATTCGCCCAGACATAAATCAAAGGTTTCTTTGGAGGTTTCGCGTGTGCGATCACCTCCACAGGCATTATTGCCTTGTCTACGCTAAGGTCTAACAACTGTACAAACTTATCTCGCAACGGCGAGTACTCTATATCTAAACCTATTTCTAAACTGACACGATTACAGCCCTCCGAATTGGGTAGTTGTTCCGAGGACTGTCCTAGTTTTCCGAACATTTCGGACACGTTCGAACCGTGACTCCCTTGCTACCGCAACGGTAACAGTGGATAGCGCGGGCCTCCTTACAATCGCGCGAAATGTGACCGGTCTTGCTGCAATTCCAGCAAGCGATCGTAGATGGATTCGCGACCGGAGTTTTGCTGTCGCCCTTCCTGGTGGTGGGAGTGGAAGGCTGAATATTCGCGGGCGCCGTAGCGCCGGGCTTCTTACCCCCCTCCCTTCCAGCCGGAGTCTTATTCCCCTTAGCAGGAAGGTTAGTTTTGGCGGCGCGGGTCTCGACTGCCGCCGCCGCACGACCGCGCGGTTTTGGTGCGCCTTTCGGCGGTTTATAACCGACGTCCGGTAGGAGCATGGATTCCGGCCGCGGCGGTGGAATGTATTGAATTTTATCGTCTTTTCGACTTCTAATGCGGCCTCCTCTAATTCATCCATGCTCGTTAGGTCGAAACGGTGTATGAAACGGGCGATACGTGGGTGGAGGTTGCGTTGCACATACTTAATTTGTTTCTCCTCAGTCCACGCGGGGACTAAGCGAGAATACATGTATCGCATGAACGTAAAATAATCCAATACTTTCTCATACTCCCCTTGTGTGCGGTTCTGGATATCCATCTCCAAACGAATTTGGAAATCGGTATCCGAGAACCGCTTTCGCCAAGCTACCACAAAATCACGCCAACCCACCCAACGTTCGCAATTTACGCGATACCATAGCAAGGCGACTCCAGTCAAAAAGAAGGGAAGGCAAGCTAAAGCGTCGTGATCTGAAATGTCACTGAAGCGTCTCCCCTCGCTGATGCGAGTGAGAAAGGCCTCAGCGTCCTCGTTCTCACCACCAGAAAAACGCAAATTCCATTTACGCATGTCATAAGCGCGGGAGGTAGAACCTCCTCCAGTAGACGTACCGGAGGACGTAGTACTGGTGTTCTCACGGGTGGCCGTATAGTTAATGTTCGGCTGTTCGCGAGAGGTGGACGGCTGTGGCGTCGCCGCTTCATTAAACCCTTGATGTCTGGACGGGTCTCGGGAAGTCACGAATTTTCCCTCGTGCTCCGATGTCCCACCCTCGAGTGGGACGGGGGAGGGGGTGCGAGAGCGATCCGACATATTGGCTATACCTAAAGTCAACCACGGAGAGGCAGGATCGTCGCCTTCTCCGAACTCAAATCGTAGGTTTCGGAGCAGGCGATCCCGAAGCATTGCTGTATCACCTCGAACCGAAAGGCTACGTCTTAATAAAGCCTCGACCAATGACCTATAGTCTAAGGACTCTATCCACGAATATTTCGGGTCATCCATGCGAGGATGCCCGAAACGCACAAAATTTTCCGCAGAGTCTCCCTGAAACTCGCGGATACACAAAACAAACGCTAAAGTCGGTTTATTTACCTTTCGCACTCACTCCTTCCACCGCTGCAATCGAGGGGAGATCGGAATACGGGCGTACACAAAGCGCGTTACCGAATAATAAAAGAAACTCAGATTAATGAGCCTATGGGTTTGGGGCCCTGACAGGCCAACGCAAGAACAGTCCTTACGTCGCCCGAAACAATAACACAAAATACAATATTTTTCTCTCTGAGTCGCTAACGTGCGCCCCACGTTGGGCGCCAAATTCTTTGTGAGACCCAAATTCCCGGGCGCTCCCTTCCTGGACTTCCCTGGGGAGCCAAATTCTTGGCCACGAAATTCCCCCTCAAGGTAGTTTCGTGTGAAGGGGTCGGGGTGAGGCGGTGGGTCCCCGTGGGTGGAGAGAATTCGGGTGTCACATAAGAAACGGGACAAATTTCTCGATAGCCCTGGGAGATCGGCTGTGATTAACTAAACGCAATTCTTTAATAGACGCGAAAAGAACGCTAGACACTCAATCCGTAAACGCGAGCGATAGATGACAACCGAGCGATAATCTCACGAGCGGTAAACGCGAACGATAGACGAAGACCGAGCGATAGTCACACGACCGGTAAACGCGAGCGGTACTCACGCGGACGATACGCGATGCGATATTCACTCAAACGATACGCGATGCGATATTCACTCGAACGATAATCTCAAAGATAACATAACTTAACCATAAGAATCACAGTCGATCCCCAAAGGATCCAAACGCGATGGCTGGCTAAACTCAGCAGAGAGAGGAAGGTTCACGACTCAGTGGGGAAAACGATATTCACTAATATTTGAACGATAATCTCACAAACGAAAAGTGCAGGCTGAAGTCGCCGCTGCTTGCTCGCCACCAAGCGTTCACGAAATGGCGGCCGCGGGCCGCCGCGGTATTCGAACGTAACCCTTTTGCACGTGGATGGTGAACGCGTAAGATAGCAATAGTCACAGCGACAATGGATGCGATATTCACAACGATAATCTCATAATATTCTGTACGATAATCACCAAGCTTAACGATAATCACTAACAAAGGGGGTTAACCATAAAACCCGTGACACAAAGAACAATAATGATCGCGATTATAATGAGCCTGGGAGATTACAGCTTACCAAGTCCCGCAGCTAGGAGAGGAGGCAGCGTAGTCCTCGGCACCCTCAGAGTCGTAGTGGAGAAGAAGAATCTGCTGATCGCGTTGGCGCACACGCCAAGTTTTTTTTTATTATTATTGTTAATCGCTAATTTATTGTGAATTTATTGTTAATTGCTGATGCGAGTTAAATCGAGGTATCTTTGAATGAAAACTTGGGTTTCTTGTATGTTATTAATTATATCTAAATTATAACTTGGCTTTCGTTTACCAATGATATCCATTTCTATTTTTGATAATTTTTAAATGACTTTTGCAAGATTGATGGGTTGGTGAGTCGGTGGTTTGGCTTGTTGGGTGGCGACGGCGGCGGCGGGTGGGGGGACTACTTGGCGTTTTTTTTCACTTTAATGTTTTTGGGAGGATCTCAGTTCTTTTTGTTAGTTAATCGGTAAAATAAAAATATAATTTGTTCCTACTTATCAACGATTTAGTACGAAAGTTAACGCCAGGCCACAATCCATATGTATTGTTAAAATAATAAACAGCTAAATAATGAAATTCCATCCCTTCCTTTTTCTCATCTAGTATGTAATTGGAACCTTTTTTTAATCTGCTCACGAAATTTCAGGTTTATCGCTGAAGTGATATTCTCCGTTATTCAAAACATTTGTGATGAAGTGTGGAACTTGTCAAATGTGAAACTAAGAACCACTTCAGCGATAAACCTGAAATTTGGTGAGCAAATACTGATACAACTTAGAAACAGGCCGCCATTACCAATCAGTATTTGTTCAGTACATTTCAGGTCATTGGATTAAGTACTTCTCAAGCTACACATTTGACATGGATGCAGCTTATCTGTACAATGTTTTTACCGACTTCGAAAAGGAGGAGGTACTCAATTCGACCGCTATATATATATTTTTTTTTTTTTATTTTTTTTAATGTTTGTCCGGCGAGAACTCTGAGATGGGTGGACCGATCGGGATGAAACCATACCTATCTTATAGAGGATGCTCACGGCTTGGTCCCAATATAAATTTTGTCGAAATTGTTTAACATTAACCATTGTTATTGCTTAAAAACCGAATTTCGCGCTGATTTCACATTTCTACTACAAATTTCGTTTGTCCGGCGATATTTCCGAGATGGATGGACCGATCTTGATGAAACCTTGCCTATCTTATAGAGGATGCTCACGGCTTGGTCCCAATGTAAATTTTGTCGAAATTGTTTAACATTAACCATTGTTATTGCTTAAAAACCGAATTTCGCGCTGATTTCACATTTCTACTACAAATTTCGTTTGTCCGGCGATATTTCCGAGATGGATGGACCGATCTTGATGAAACCTTGCCTATCTTATACAGAATGCTCACGGCTTGGTCCCAATGTAAATTTTCCCTAAATTGTTTAACGCTAACAATTGTTATTGCATAAAAACCGAACTTTCGATTGTCCGGCGATAGCTTTGGGATCGCTTGTGCGATAAAGATGAAACTTTGAGTAACTTATAAGGGAAGTTCTCGCGGTACACCCTCTTGCATAAATTTCGGAATGTACAAGCTTTTCTTTCTTCAACAAATTCGGCTACATTTCTTCGTCTATAACTGTTACACCAGTGCAACGATGAAATTCAAAATTAAATCGACCGCGAACCATCAATTTATTGATTTCCTATACTAAAAAGCATTAAATAAAAAAAATATATTTTAAAAAAAATGTGACCGACTTCGAAAACTGACAGAGTTCCAGAGAGCTGAAAACTAAAAGCGCTGAAAAGTAAAAAACAAGCAACACAAAAAATGCCCTGAAAAGTAAAAAATAACTTCTGGTTGTCATGGATACAGAAATTTGCATTAAGCCTAAATATTCTGCAACTTTTCGGAGGCGGCGCAAATATAAGTAAAATATTACAAACGTCACGAAATCTTCACACTCAAATCTGAAAATACTCGTGGTCTCTATGTACATATATATCTACAAATTGAAGCGGCGAAGTATACCCTATCGAATATGCTAATATTGTTAACATTAACTGGTCTGGTATTCGACAATTCCGAACAATTCCGACATCTCATAAGTGTAGGTTAATCTAGCAAATACGCAAATACATATAACAGACTGCAGGCAATAGAACTATCGTTACTCTCCTGTGTACCATTTTGTCTTCGTCAATCATTAAAGTCATCCTGTGGTTGGACAGGTAGATATATAAGGATAGAGATAGATCGAAAGAGAGAGAGAGAGTGAGAGATTGAGAGGCGGGAGCAAGAGTACGAAAGCAAGAGTGAGTAAGCACGAAAGATAGATTTTCTAAGAAAGAAAATGCGGATAAGCGCGGGTAAGACACACGATTGCCAGTAATATTTTACCAAGAAAGGTTTCGCAACAAAATGCCGATTTGGATTTTCACGTACGGTGACAGACAAGATAATATTAAGAGATCCCGCAGTCTCTATAGTGTTACGAGCCAGGCTTCGCGAGTCCTAAAATATGCTCTAAGATCGTTAAACCTTACTATGGCTCGCCGGATACACCTCGAGCGGTAAAGATGTATCCTCGTGGGATCTTTTGTTATTCTTTTCCTTGTTATGCTTATTTGAAACAAGGTTGACCAAACAGGAATTCAGTAATGATGACACAAATGGTTTCTTAATGAAAACTAGAATAATGTAATATATTCTGAATGAACAAATAATACAAACACAAAATATACAATGAGAGTTTCTGTGGTTTTGAGATGTTGTTACAAAATTATATGAGTTCGTTTTACGTTACGATTTGAACGGGGGAAAACTAACGAAAGAACTGTGACTTGCCTAACGATCGCGATGAGACACGATGTACGTACGGTAATTGTAACTGCTTCGAAGGAGACTAGTGCTCGATCTACTACGGTGTTCTTCGCTGGTCCGATTGGCAGAGCTTCGCCGTCGATGAGAGTTCGGAACTGATTCCCCCTTTGCTCCAGAAATTAAGGGTTTATATACCCGAAAAATCCAGTGAAAAGGGGCATAGGTAGGGATAGAGACGCCGGAAGTCTGAGACTACGCTGGAGTTCTAAGAATTTATGAGATGCACTAAGTGCACAGCTGCAGAGTTCGTTAAGGGCACGCTTGTCATGATTCCTAACTAGGAATTGTGTTTTTAAGGGCTTGAGATAAGACGGAACGAAAGAGTCGAAGTCACAGTTTTAAGGATCGAAAAATACGCATGGGAAAACTATGTGGGAGACTAGCGAGTTAAAATTATTGAATCTACGTGTGAAATAAGGCTAAGAAAAGTAGTCCGATGAGGATGAATATGTAACACCTCCCCCCTTAGATTGAACATCGCGCAAATCGTGATGCTTCATAAAAGAA
Source organism: Ectemnius cavifrons (assembly GCA_964023945.1). Taxonomy (NCBI): domain Eukaryota; kingdom Metazoa; phylum Arthropoda; class Insecta; order Hymenoptera; family Crabronidae; genus Ectemnius; species Ectemnius cavifrons. The sequence goes on from OZ030382.1 coordinate 2,829,954, forward strand.
ATCGGACGAATTTTCTTTAACAGGCCCATGAGGCTGTTTAGTGCAAACAAAATGAAGGTAAACGCGAAGCTTACAAGGTATCGGTCGGTTTGAATTGCAGATGATGTGGTTGGCGGTGATGGTTGTATACGGTGGTGGTTCAGGATTGATGTGAGTACCACGTTGAAATGTCCAACGGAAGTTGAGTGAGGGGTCCCGAAACGGGCACGTTCCTCAGGACCAGGCGACTGGGGTGGAAGAAGGCGTCCAGGGTGGTGTTTTCCCTCTTTAATTTGAAGTGCAGCCTCTTGATGCTCTCCCTGCACAGGCGGCATTGCTGAGCTGGCCGGGTGTCCAGGAAAGCGTAAAGACCGCAGGCATGGCAGTCGAAGAAATCGCTCTGCTTGTAAAACCAATCGTGGGTGTCACAATCCACGTAGTTGGTCGGAAAGCCCCTCTCGGCGTAGCAGTTTTTGCAGAGACCGTCGTCGCCCTCATTGATGAAGACGACGCCGCGAACACAGGTGGAGGTCAGATAATACAACTCCAGCGCGCGTCGGTCTTCGTATGCGAGGTTGGAGAGTGACATGGTTTGTCTGAGTGAATTCGTAAACGAAAGTCACAAGACTGGTCTAGGAAGCTGCTTTTGTAGCTACCCTGAACTAGTGGGGTAGGTTAGAGGAGAGAGGGAGAGGGAAATTGGGAAGGTCAGGGGGACCAATTAGCAGTACTTTCTGGTGTCGGTGCCCCTCTCTTTTCGGGGCGCCCTTGGTTGTGAAGAAAACGGGATGCTGAGGGAAGGAGTGTCCTCCACTGGGATGGTTGATCCTCCCATTTTCCTTCCTCTTAAACGATGCCAATTGAAGGTTTGACAGATACTCCTTCCTTAGGTTGTGTAGCCAAAGGTTCTGCTTCGTTTTTCGTGAATGCGACTGTTAAGTTGGTGGTTGGAGTAGCAATTTTGCTCCTACGTCTCAGTTTAAAGTAAATGTAGAGACTATAAACAATTATGGATGACAGGATGATGAGCCCAATCACCGACCATGAAGAATAGATATGGTAGCTTAGCCGATGATGTCCTTGTAGAATCTTCGCTTGATGCTCAATTTCTCGCAGTGGTATGGAAAATGTATCCATTTTCCAGGATGTTAAATTTACTTTTGTCGCATTTAAAATGTCTAACGCAGTCTCATGGTGTGTATTAATCTTAGGACTAAGTAACGTTAAATTTAAGGAAGATGAAGGTTTATAAGAGTGACTTATCTCGGAGTCGAAAGTTCGAGTGGATATTAACTGTGTAGAATCAGTTATTATCGAGCAACCTTTTGCTAATTGAATAATTCCAGTACCGAGGATATAATCCATATCGGTGGCATGTCCTTGACAAAGGATTCTAATTCTTTCTTTGCTTTGTGAGTAATATAACCAGGTTGCTGGTTTTAAAAGAGGTTGCCAGAAAATACCAGGTGAAGAAAGTAGTTTGATATTACAATGATTCCAGGCTTCAGTTGTTGGCTCCACTAACAATTGAATTACACAGATAGGTTGTGATTCTACGCGAATTAATGGTAAATTAGCTTCGGCTATTAACAGATTATGTAAATGATAGGCCTTGCGGAGGTAGTCTTCGTTCGGGATAAAATAATTCCTACGATCTAAAGATATTGCTATGTAGTTGCTCTCGGGTTCAACATAAGCTGCAACATGCCTATTGCCGAACGCTTGAAGAGAAGGGGCTGGATAAATTCTGAAAAGGTTGTACGTGGTACGATCTAATAATGGAAAACTAATTTCAAGAATAATTCTTCCATTCAAAAAACTTAGATTGAGGGTCGAAATCTTTTCTATATGCTGAGCTAATAATTCTTGATTTGATAAAGGGAATTCAAAAGACGTCGAATCCCGTAAGTCTTGGGCTGCTTTGACTAACTGTTTTGGTGCTAGGAAAACGGGATGAAGCATTCCCTGTTTCGCAAAAAGGATAGCATCAGTGATTAAAATGAGATCGCGTTGGTATTCTTCAAAAGAATTATAGAGATGATAGGCCCATTGACTCATGGAAAACTGGAACGAATCTTGAATATCTTTATTTTTCTGCCTCTTATATTCATTTGAGAATTTAATAGTAAAATTAACTGCTTGTTCAATTTGTTTTTCAATTTCAAGAAATTGTTGTTGGTTGTTTTTGAATTCTGAACGCATGACAAAGGTCTGTTTTTCTAATAGCTTAGCCATCTCCTTCTGATCTGCGTACATTTTATCTATTTCACCATTGTAATAATCTGCATCTTCGTCGGTTAGAACGCCAAATAATGATTTTTGAATGCTGCCTATAATACCTAACGGGGCATTTCGCCTGGTGCGATTTCTCTTAAAAGTAGTAGCTTTTAACGTAGCTTCAATCATCTCGCTATAACGCCTAGTGGTATCAAGACGATTGTACCATTCTTCTCCACGCATATATACTTGACAGTCTTTACTGCTGACGCCTGCTTCATCGCATAGATTTTGTGCGAGACTCATATAGCTCCTTACATTGGGCCGATGTGAAAGAAAATCTTCTAAATCGATTGAAGTTACTAATTTCCATTGCAAGGAAAAGATTTTTATATCTTGCATTTGTTCGTAGAATAAACCGGTATTGTGTTTGAACTGGGTAATATTGTACTCGGTGGTTGCGCTTGACTGGAAAGGTGCGAGTAAGAGTACACACAATAGTACTATGGAACTCATGGCGAAAACCTATAATAAAAATATACTATTATAAGTTTCTTGTTGTGTGAGCTATTTTTAATTTATCCGCGTGTTTGGTCAAAATCTTATTTTCAGACGTTTGTAAAACTATATTGTTCAAATCTGTTACGTTAATTATTGTATAAGGTCCCACATAGTGTGGATCAAATTTACTAAGACGAGGTTCTTTGAGTACATATACAGAATCACCGGGTTTGAAAGTGACAGGATTCGCATGTCTATCGTAGTAATGTTTGGAACGACGTTTGGCTTCAATTAGTTTGTTTGTTGCTATGAATCTCATATCCTCTAGTCGGGTAACTAGATCTATGATATATGAGCTGTAGGTTTTTAATTTCTCTTCTGATGGAAAAGCTGATGGTAATCTTGCGAGTTTTCCGAATATTAATTCGTATGGAGTGAAACCAGTTGCTTCATGAACTGATGTGTTGTAGGACAACATTGCAAATGGTAAAAGATGATCCCAATCTTGGTAAGATTCCATGTAATGCTTTAAATATTCTGTGAGTACGATATGACTTCTCTCGAGGGCTCCATTCGTTTGTGGGCGGTAACCAGAAGTTGTCACTTGCTTGATTTTGAAGGTCTCTGCTAACTGGCTCAGAACCTTTCCAATGAAACTGCTTCCTCTATCAGTAAGAATTGCTTTAGGCGCTCCATATATGGCGATGAAATTACGAGCAAAGGCATCTGCTATTGTTGTTGCACGGATATCAGGAATTGGTACCGCCAGGCAATATTTAGTTAAATTATCTTGCATAGTAAGAATATGTTTATTTCCATTGTGTGATATCGGCAAAGGCCCAACTGTATCTAAAGAAATCTTTTCAAAGGGTTCAGATGGTGTGTCAGTAATAAGCATTGGCTGGCAGGTTTTCAATCTAACTAACTTCTGTTCTTGGCAACTAGTACAAGTACGAATAAAATTTTGTATATCAGTTTTCATTTCAGGCCAAGAATAATGAGGTCGCAAACGATTATAAGTTTTAGTGACACCTTTGTGTCCTCCTAACAAACTACTATGAGCTTCTTCAATTATTAATTGTCTATTTTCAGTGGGTGGAACAATAACATTAGACGTACAAATAACGATGTTAACATTGGAGTGTTGGAACACTTTCCTCACAAGCTCTCCAAATTCTTTATGTGGGATATGATCATGACCATCTCCTACTGCGGAGATCCTAAACGAATAAATCTTCGACTTTTTGAGAGTACTACGTAAAACTTCTAAACCTTTCAGTAATTTCTCTTTACTTAATTGATCATAAAAATGTTTGGTGGCGATCACACTCACAGTCCTCCTATTATTCCTGTCAGAGATCAAGACCTGATTCTTAGAAGGGGACTGACTCCTAATGGATTCGATATCTAAATAGTCCATTTCTTCTAAGGATTTAGTGATTGGAGTGTTCAAATTACAGTCGGCCGAGATAAAGTGAACAAAGTTTGCTTTGCGGGACAAAAGAGGAGTTGGGGAAAAGGTCATCTGGAAACCTTCCGTGTCCCCACTATCGCTATTTCTATCGGTTGAGAGGGTATGTTCTTTAAAATCAAGGAGAGTATCCGAAATTCTAGGGGATGCAATTTGAGGGTTTAAGTTATGTGAGGCAGCCTGCATCGGTACAAGGGGTTCAGGTAAAAGAACAGTCTGGTCTGTGTCATCTAAGGGTAAAGAAGCGGATCGTGAAGTGTTGGCGGAACGATTGTAAATCTCTGTGTCGTCTAGACTCTCTGCAGAAATGAGCGTAGAATTACTGGGCGCTTCATTGAAGGACATCAGGTCGCCGGGAAGGATATTACTACCAAATGGATGTATAGGATCTGAAAGACGAGGATTTGGGCGGAAATTCTCCGTGCTGGGAAGAAAACTTGGCTTAAAAGGGTATCTACGAGGACGGTCGTTGTCTGAATTGCTTCCATCTGATTCACTTTCTGAGTGTCTGACTAAAGGTCTCTTTTGCCTGTCACGTGTTAACTGTTTAATACGACTACCAATACCTTCAGGGTTTGCTGGAGCTTTAGGAATTTGTATCTTGAAATCTGGATCATCATCTTTAGGGATCAACGGCAAACAATGAACTGGGTTTCTAGACAAAGCATCTGCATTTTGATTGATCTTTCCTGCTTTATAAACTACATCATATTCAAATTCTAGAAGTCTTAATCTCCATTTCATTAAACGAGAGGTAGGATCTTTAACTGAGTGTAACCAAACTAACGGTCTATGATCGGTGACCAAAGTAAATTTAGTGCCATATACGTAAGATCGAAAATGTTGTACTGCATATACCATAGCGAGACATTCTTTTTCAACAGCTGAATAATTTTTCTCAGCTTTATTTAGCGTACGTGAAGCATATGCAATTGGTAAATCTTTTCCTATTTCGCCTTGACTAAGAATTGCTCCTACTGCGAATTCGGATGCATCAGTGGTAATAACGAAAGGTTTTGAAAAGTCAGGATATTGTAAAATTGGTTGTTGACAAAGTTCTTTGCGCAATTGATCAAAACTCAGTTGTTGTTCTTCATTCCAAACAAATCTAATTCCTTTTCCTAATAAACCTACTAATGGTTTAGCTTTTGTAGTAAAATTTTCAATAAAACGTCGGTAATAACCTGCTAGTCCAAGAAATTGACGAATACATTTTTGATTAGTTGGTACTGGGAATTTTTCGACAGATTCTAACTTTTTCGGATCTGGTCTAACGCCTTGTTCAGAAATAATGTGTCCTAAATAACCAACTTCCTTACGGAGAAATTGACATTTACTGGTTTGTAAAGTTAATCCATTTTCACGCAATCTATTCATTAATTTTCGAATTTTAATTTCATGTTCTCTCAAAGATGAAGAATAAACAACAATATCATCAAGGTATACAAACAATTCAGTTCCTTGTAATCCGGTTAAAACTTGATTCATAAGACGTTGGAAAGTAGGTGGTGCATTTTTCAAACCAAAAGGCATGCGAGCAAATTCATAATGACCAGTGGGAGTAGTAAATGCTGTTTTTGAACGATCTTGCGGATTCATTTCTATTTGATGAAAACCATTAGCTAAGTCGAACACTGAAAAATATTTAGCTCCTCCTAATCTATCTAAAATTTCGGTTATTTGTGGTAACGGGAATTTATCGCTAACTGTTTTGTTATTAAGAGCTCTGAAATCTATAACCATACGCCAACCTTGGGCATCTGGTTTCTTTGGGACTATCCATAAAGGTGAATTGTAAGGAGAACTAGAAGGTTGAATTATTCCTTCTTTAAGCAAAGCCTTTACCTGATCGTCGATCTCTTTTTGATGCACTGGCGGATACCTGTACTGCCGGGTATTTATGAGTATATTGTCCGTAGTGTGAATGGAGTGTTGGAAGTTGGGTGCCTTTCCCAAATTGTCTCCAGGTAGAAAGAACCTGTCCGAGTATTCTTGCACGAGTTGTAGCACATGTTGCCTTTCTTCACTATTCATGTGGTCCATATCAAGGGTCTTTTTAATTTCCTTGACTCGTTCTTGAGGTGATATAAACTTATGTCCAGAATTCTTCATGTAATAATCTTCTTCGGATGAACTAATAATATCGTATGGATAAATTTCTTGAGGTGGTAAATCAAATCGAACATCTTGGTCACTTGTGTTAGTTGCCATTACGTGACAAGTGCCATAGTTGCTGGAAACTGCTGCTTCTCCGATATAAACGTCGTCTTGAGTTTTTATTAGTGGTAAATAACCTTCGCGGAGAGTTGTGTTCGCTAACCGAACTGTAATGCACTGACTGCTTCGTGCCGGTAACAAATGTTGCTTCTTCGTAGATTGATTTTCTTCTTCCTCTGGGCTTCGATAATTTATGAACCCTATGGGTTTTGTCGGTCTATCTCTAATTACGAGGGTTTTATGGAAATACGAAATTTCAGCCTCTTCTTGTAATAGATAAGCGCTACCGAGTAAACCACTGGCTGGCAATTGAAGATTCTTTATCACATAGAATAGACAAGGTGTCTCATTGATGTGAAGAGTTACGGTTCCCGTTGTGAGAATTGGAATAGATGCAACTCCAGTTACTTCAATTTCTTCTTTATGAATCCTTACTTCTTGTAAATTCAAAGCTTCAAACGTTATTAAATTTACGGACGCTCCTCCGTCTACTAAAAAGTCTCCAAGCCCTCCTTTTAATTCCGGTACGTTTACACGAATTTTTGGAATCGGGGCTTCCTTAATTACTGCTTTCTTTGGGGATTCTCTTGGAATCGTACATGTTGCTGGCGAGTTTGTTCGCTTCTGTTCACCTGATCGCCAACACGGTGAACGCGATCGAAGTTTAAATGCTGCGCATTTTTTGACTTAATATCGTTGCTCGGCTGAGCGTACGAACTACCAGGCTGAGCATAGTTATTACTCATCTGGGCAAAATTTGGTTGATTCTTAAAATTATGATAATTGCCATCGCAGCTTTTGTGCATGCAATTGCAGCACTTACAGCTCTCGTGGTTCTGATACCTTTCGACCCTTTCTGGTTGCCTTGGATGCTGTTGTTGAAACTGCTGATGTGGGAAATTTATGACACCCGGGATCCTTGGTCTGCCACGCTCTACAGCGAAGGCGGTCGGTTTGCCGTAACTCCGTGGGTTTTCCTCCACACCAGATGTAGTCTCCGTTTGGGATCCATGGTGTCGGCTCCAGTTTGGATTGAATGGTCGCTGGTTGTTAAAGTGTCGGGGCCCGTCGTTATTTCGATAACGGTAACCATTCGAGCTCCGATTATGCTCACTCCATCCTCGAGTGACCTCCATGACCTCTTCAAACGCTTCTTCTATCTTCTTATAATTCTTCGGGTTCACTCGCGACAAATACCGTTCCGGTAACCCGTATATAAATTTATCAATTACACCGCGTTCCAAAAACTTTAATGCAGCTGCTCTATGTTCCTCTTGATACTCTTGATTCACTGCCGCGCGAGCATTATGCGTTACGTGACGCGTTCTGTCTATGTAATCTTGTACATTTTCATCCCGGTAGATCCGTAATCGCGTAATTTCGTCTTGAAAAGACCACAGACTTCTACCCGGGGCAAAACATTTCTTTAAATGGTGTAACAAAGCGAACGTCTCACCATCCACGCTCTCTCCAGCGGTACCTTTTAACTTTTTAATTACAGCGCTTAAATATTTTGTTTCTAACGCCGACGGCAAACCATCTGCACCGTCCTCAACACATTGAACAAAATATTTAAGTTCATTTCTTTTTCCATCGAAATTAGGAATATCTTGAACAAATTTCTGAATAGTTGACTTGAGTTTCAACTCTTGCATAAGAACATTAATATCAGACTCCTGTTTAGCCATTGTAATAATGTAGTTCAACTAAGCGCAAGGAGAAAAATAACTTTACTAGGCAGTTTGTGAACTGATAAAATCTGAATATCCCACCGCTGTCACCAATTTGTTACGAGCCAGGCTTCGCGAGTCCTAAAATATGCTCTAAGATCGTTAAACCTTACTATGGCTCGCCGGATACACCTCGAGCGGTAAAGATGTATCCTCGTGGGATCTTTTGTTATTCTTTTCCTTGTTATGCTTATTTGAAACAAGGTTGACCAAACAGGAATTCAGTAATGATGACACAAATGGTTTCTTAATGAAAACTAGAATAATGTAATATATTCTGAATGAACAAATAATACAAACACAAAATATACAATGAGAGTTTCTGTGGTTTTGAGATGTTGTTACAAAATTATATGAGTTTGTTTTACGTTACGATTTGAACGGGGGAAAACTAACGAAAGAACTGTGACTTGCCTAACGATCGCGATGAGACACGATGTACGTACGGTAATTGTAACTGCTTCGAAGGAGACTAGTGCTCGATCTACTACGGTGTTCTTCGCTGGTCCGATTGGCAGAGCTTCGCCGTCGATGAGAGTTCGGAACTGATTCCCCCTTTGCTCCAGAAATTAAGGGTTTATATACCCGAAAAATCCAGTGAAAAGGGGCATAGGTAGGGATAGAGACGCCGGAAGTCTGAGACTACGCTGGAGTTCTAAGAATTTATGAGATGCACTAAGTGCACAGCTGCAGAGTTCGTTAAGGGCACGCTTGTGATGATTCCTAACTAGGAATTGTGTTTTTAAGGGCTTGAGATAAGACGGAACGAAAGAGTCGAAGTCACAGTTTTAAGGATCGAAAAATACGCATGGGAAAACTATGTGGGAGACTAGCGAGTTAAAATTATTGAATCTACGTGTGAAATAAGGCTAAGAAAAGTAGTCCGATGAGGATGAATATGTAACAATAGCAAATAGAAAGCAGTTAAAAAGTAAAAATCGTCTATACGATTTGCCTCGTGGGGAACATGAGAAAAATATAAATGATTATAACCCTACCATACTCACGGCTTGGGAAGGAAATATGGATATTCAATTTATCGGTGAAACGTCAGCTCTCTTAAATTTCTATTGTACAAAGTACACGACTAAAACGGAATGCAGCTGTGGTGTGGATACTTTTAGCGTTATAAACAGAACAAAGTCTCCCCATAGCAATTTGTGGAACATTAGATTACGGAGTTTAAGCAACAGAGAATGCGAAGCCATTGAAGCCGCGGATATTCTTTTGGGAATTGCATTACACAGGACTGATCCCCATACGACATTTCGCTGGTTAGATGTCAACCAAATAAGAAGTAGGAAAATTAAAACGCGAAAGGAAATTGCTGAACTTGATTCGCAATCGACAGATATATTTTGTCACTCCTTCATTGATAATTATTATCCGAACAGACCGCAAGGGTTGGAAGCGTGGAATTTGTACGACTTTGCTAAGTGGTACGACGTTTCGCGAGTTAAAACTTCAAAGTGCACGTTAGAATTCTACGATTCAAAAACTCGCTTATACTTGAAAAAAAGGGATCGTGGTTACTTGATTAACCATTTCACATATAATAAGAGCCGTAATCCAGAAAAATACTATTATTCAATGTTATTATTGTTTAAACCCTGGAGGGATTTGGACGAGTTAGAAGGATGCTACGATACTTATACCGAAGCATTTGCATCGGTAAAGTAAGAAATTATTAATGGTCTTCAGTACCATGAACGACTAGAAGAATGTCAAGCAGCTGTCAATCATGTACAAGAATTAATTAAGCAGAATATTTTAGAAAATGAACGTAAGAATGAGAAACCTGATTCATTCGATGAGATGGAATGCCAACCTCTTGAGGTGGAAGGTGCAATAATGGACTTAAAAGAAATGGAGAAAAATGCAAAAATTGCTGATTGTAACATTACGCTGATGATACAAGAATTAAATCCTGATCAGAAAAGGATTTTTGAAAAGGTTACAAAGACAATTGCTACCAATTTAGACGATACGAATGATCCACTGCTGCGCTTATATGTCAGCGGAGAAGGCGGAACAGGAAAAAGTTTCTTGATTAAGGCACTGCGATGTTGGACGAAACAAGTAGTAGAGAAAAATACTGTTGTATTAGCCCCTACTGGAGTAGCAGCATTCAATATCGATGGTTTAACCGCACATAGATTACTTCAACTTCCCGTTAAACACGGTCAAACTCCTAGCTATAGACCTTTATCTGATATGGTCTTGAAAACATTACGTACCGACTTAAAAAATACTGTTCTATTCATTCTAGACGAAGTTTCGATGATATCGAATGTTACCTTAATGTTTATACATCTGAGACTGGCAGAAATATTCGATACAGTTGACACGAACGATGGATGGTTTGGCAGAAAGCATATTCTTCTGTTTGGTGATTTATTACAATTACCACCTGTTCACTTACGATGAATTGAGTATAAATATGCGACAAAAAAGTGATGATACTTATCGTGAAATTCTTTCGAGAAGTCGCCTAGGTATTGTTACGGAAGCAGATGTTTTGAAATTGCAATCGAGGAAAATTGTGTTCCTATCCAACGGCACTGACACAAAGTTGAGTGAGCTTTGTAATTACATTCAAAGTTTACCGTCAAATGGAATTTGTTTACTTCCTACGTGCCATTTGTGTGATGTACTTAATGCAGCGATGCTCGAAAGAATTAACAGCGAAGAGGTGAAGCTGACTGCACGCGACGTTCTCGATTGTGCGTAGTATTTAAACAAACGTGTGAATAAACTCTTAGATCAATATGAGGAAGACAACTCTCAGACAGCTGGCTTAAGCAGACATATAGTTGTGAAAGTTGGTGCCAAAATAATGCTGAGACATAACATTGATGTCACACTAGGCCTGGTGAATGGTGCTATTGGAGAAATTGTTGGACTTACCGAAGCAGTGGAAGCTAATGGTGATATTCAAACTATACAGTTTCGTTTATCAACTGGTCAGACATATTCATTAGAAAGAGTTACTTCGAAATTTCAAGTAATGGATAAAGCATATGTCATTCGTCATCAATTTCCAATATCTCTTAGCTATGGTCAGGAGACTCGGTAAAGTCTCGCGCCAAGTAGTAGTAGTAGCGCGAGACAGCGAAGGCTCCTTATCCCGAACCAACTTGATTTTCGGCCCGTCTCAAACTTTCACTTTGATTCTTGCAACAGTTACAGCTCAAAGGCGAAACTTATGAATTAAATCTAGGTCCGTTGATTTTTCTGAATCCAACGAGCCAATAAACAAGACAATCGGTTCAGTAGTTGAGGAGATATGAATTTCTCATGCGTATTTTCTGGCGAGTAAAGATAGGATTTTAAGAAGTCAGGTTTGCGTTTTTCTTTAAGAATTCCTCAAATGTCGACCTAACATTCCTTCCGCTAGCGGAGCCGAGCGCTGCACATCAGTCGACGATCGAACGGTCAATGGTTGGTTATATGCACATTTTATATAAGGTCGAAGTGTTTCGATGATAAATGTTTTCCCCGCAAAGAGGGGAATTCTTAATCCCAACCATATAATTGTAATTGTTGTTCAGGCGACCACGAGGGTAATTATTAATGAATCTAACCAGAAGCTTCAGAAAAGCTATCCTTGGGGTTATATCTATATATTGTATACCATTCTCTAAAAGTTTATAATTTGTTTATAACAAATGTTGTTAAAATTGACATCCGACGCCGCGGATGGCTTCCCACGACCTTCAGAACATGCCTCTGTGATTTTCAAGAATTTGTTTAGCAATTTGTTTAAACAATTTAAGTTGCAAAATTCAGATTTGTACTCTACATATGCATGTTACTAGGAAACGAGTATGATGAAGGAAACAAGCAAGAGATTTTAACATTGCAAAATTAATTGTTAAAGTCAAACTGTAGAGAGAATCGTAGCAGTTCCAAGTCCCGGTCGGGACAATCCGGCCGTTCTCTGAGTCACCTACAGAAATTTGATGGGCGAGATTGAACTGCTCGCGATGGATATCGCATGATCCAGCCTACAAATTTATGTATGTATGTCAGTTCTCAAAACATGCATATGTTCAACTGTTTCGATCCCTTTTTCTGCGGCGCTCGCTTATCGCTTTTACATTCTTGAACTAGGAGCTCCTAGCTCCCGAGGTTCCGAGAGAGTCCCAAGTACGCATACTATACGTATAGTATGTACGTATGCGGACTATAGCATACGACGTACGAAGGAAAGGGTTGTAGCTATACGTGTGACAATAGTAAAAAGATTTTCCATAGCTTTTTTACATAAAAATTTCTTACTTAGTCGACGATCGAGCGATTGATGTTGTTGGTTGGTTATGTGCCACATTGGTTAGTTATATGCAGAGTATACTTTTCTACTTTGGTTGTGTGACAACATTCTGTGTTTTTTACTATCCTAATGATTCATAATGAATATTTGCTTAGGAACTTATAGGTATTTCACTTATTAATTACGTGGTTCTGGTTCGTACCAGTTCAGACCGCAATAAACTTGTAATACTACGCAGGATACGTTATAAGGTATGAAGTGAGAAAATTATCAATTGTGTAGTTCAGAAACTTTCACTAAATTCATTTGTAATTTTGGGGTGTGCTAGCGTAGGCGGTTGATAATTCTGAAACTTATAATGTATGCTATATTAAGTTTCTATACTGTAACTTTTGATTGCTAGTAAATGAGCATTATGTTTGCCTGACTCCAAAGGAGCACTAAGAAATGGTAATAATATTCTTGTCAGAATTTGCGAATAGATGAAACAGTAGTGGGAAAATGGGAAACTTATCCATAGCACATACTACGAAGTTTCAAAACTGTCAACTGCGTAGCACATAAGAAGAATAAGGTAGGTAAACGAGTGCCGATTACTAGTGGCTACAGTGAGTTGAACATGTTTCATCTTAATACTTCAATAATGTTCTCGTACATCCTCATGTACAATCTAAATATGGAGTATCGAAATTGGCAAGTGCATAGTTCAAGGAACGCTTAACGCAAAGAATTCAAACTTAGTAAGTATTGTTTCCCAATCATTGTCATTTAGGGACATATTAGCTATAGGTAATCAATAGTGGCATAGCAAATTTTAACTGTTTAGTTTAAGAAGTTTCGGAGTTCATAATTTTGTAACATATGCTACGTTAAGTTTTTTGACTATTTCTTTGTTATTTCTAAATATTACTGGTACATCAGCATTATGCTTTGCTTGATTTTGATAATGCAGTAAGAAATGTGTTTCAGTGATAATTTAGAAATATAGATCAAACAGCAGTGAAGAAATTTACACGTACTGTACAGCAAAATATTTAAAAATTCGAAATTGTCAAGTATGGGGCTCGACAACCACTTTAGTTAAAGAGTTCCAATTCAGTAAACAGGCGCTGATTATTACAAATAGCTATCATGCTCCTAACGTGGAAAGTCCACAACCTGGAACTATCCGATTTGGACGTAATATAGCTCAAAATGTGCGGGGCAGCGGTAGTAATTAGATCCCAGAATACTAGCCGTTTATAGCCAGCGATTTGCCTTAAAAATTGCTTCAAATATTGAAAATGCTTAAACTTAAACATCCTGCAACCGGGATGGTGAATCGTTTGTTTGCTGTCCTCGAGGAAAGAAACATAAAGCCTGTAGACAATTTTATTGCAAAATCAATATTTTGGGTAGCAATTTTGTTTATTTACTTACTTCTCCATTTCCATGGCCTAGCGTCATTCTCAATCTATACATATTGCTTTTGTTTCTTCTTTTGCAATAGACTTTTGTCGGCATTGGCCGTAGCTTGGCCTATTTCTTTGTTTGCTATTTTATGAATTGCAAAAATAAATAGTTAACCTTTGGTTAACAATAGCAGGGTAGTCGCACGAGCGAAAGGTCGCGCGTCTTTTCCGCATTTTCATACTTTGAAGGCATTTTTAAGGCAAAAGGCTGGCTATAAATGCCCATTACTCTAGGATCTAATTATTGACACTGTAATAAGCGCTGTAATAAGCGCACATTGCAGAGATCCAGAACATGAATTCTTATGTGCATGTTTAAGTTATAAATATATTGTAACATTAAAATTACATTATAATATAAACATGCGTATAGGAGATGGTACATATTTTAACATAAATGATACTTGACATTTTAACAAAATGATACTTTTAAATTTTTTTATCAAACCATTGTAAATAATTAAAATTTTTGTTGTCTTTATTGTTAAGCATTAACTAACAAAAAGACATGAAATCCGTCCAAAAACATTAAAATGTAAAAAAATGCACCAAGTAGCAGTTTGAATCCCCTACAAAATTGAGATATAACAAAAAAGATATAGATATCATTCAAGAAAGCCAAGCTTTCATTCAAAGATACCTCGATTTAACTCGCATTATCAATTAACAATAAATTAACAATAAATTACCGATTAACAATACAAAAAATCTTGGCGTGTGCGCACTTCATTCGAGGCATCTGTTCCGGTACTATTACTAAAAAACGTTTAAAGAAACATATACGCGATGAACGGAGAACCTCCTTCTTATCGATATTGGGAAAGAATGATGTCCTTGTCAGTTATGAGACACTGGACAATGCTCATGAAATCGGAGAATATTCATATATTGGAGGCAAAAAATGGTAAAACAAGGTCGCTGTATATAGTATATATGATTCAAAATAAAAGATTTATTAGGATTTATATAGGACTGAAAATGAAAGATTTATTAGGATTTACTCACATTGTAGTAAAGTCAGTGTTAGGTTTAACACCAGTACTACCGAACGAGTCGAAATGACTTGTTTTTACGTGGATCGTTATAACAGCATAACAATCGTCGGTAGTTCTAGTGATAAATCAGTTTTCCATTGCCTTTTTACCTCGCAATGAAGTGCCCACACGCCAAGATTTTTTCTATTGTTAATCGGTAATTTATTGTTAATTTATTGTTAATTGATAATGCGAGTTAAATCGAGGTATCTTTGAATGAAAGCTTGGCTTTCTCGAATGATATCTATATCTTTTTTATTATATCTCAATTTTGTAGGGGATTCAAACTGCTACCTGGCGCATTTTTTTACATTTTAATGTTTTTGGACGGATATTACTATCCACAAGTGTCAGGGGCTAAGTTTAAAAACAGTTATCATCGACGCTGGTAACACTGTCTTTAGCTGCGGTCAAACGTACGTTGCACTATCACGTGTAACTTCGTTGGACGGTTTGCATTTGATTAATTTCGATCCGTACTCTATACAAGCTAATAAATTAGCTATATTGGAATGTAACAGACTAAGAGGCATTTACATACCTGTTCTGGCAAATATAAATTATGTGACGGAAAGCAAGCAGAAAATTACTGACAGATATTGGACCGGACTACCAAAAACTAGTATTGATGCATTGCATGCAGATAATACGGTAATTGTGGTACGTTCTGTTAAAGGCTTTATCAATTCCGATCATGTATCCGCATACGCTAACGTAAGTATGCAATGTATGCTTCATTGTCAGATTATTTGTGAAAAAATGCTCAATCTCCAAAAACATGATGCGCTAAAAGCTTTGGCCCAAGTCTTCATAAGTCAAGGAGTGCCACTTCTTAATTCTCTTGGTGTTAGGCAGTATTTTGGTGGAACTTTCATTGAAAACATTCCACAAGATGCTGCTGAATTTTTACTCAGTGTTATAAATGGTAATAACAGTATTAGACAAACTCTGGAACACGAGTTAACTCATAAACTGCGCTGCAAAACTTACCATCAAACGACTGCGAGTACTGAGAAAAATGTAATTTTGACACTACCATTATGTGAACTAAAAGGACAAAGTAAAGGCCTACAAGAAATAATTAAGATGTATTCGAACTGGCATAAATTAGATGGTTCTTCGTGCACTCATTGTGAAAGTAACGCAATGATGTTTAAAACTGATGTTACGATGGCTGCAAATGTTATATTAATTCAATTATTACCCTTTCAAAAAAGGGAACAGAGAATTATTAAGATGTAAAAATATAATATCGCAGGTGCACATACGTCAAAATACTTATCGCGCAAAAAACATATAGAGCGATAAGCGCTATATTCTACCATGAAAAAAATAATAAAAATAATAACCACACTGGACATTATACATGTTTTGTAAGAAATAAGAAAAATACATTCATTAATATTGATGATGAAAAGATTATACAAAAAATGCAGTGGCCGAGAGGTGCAAAAGATGGCTATCTGTTCTTTTTTGAAAAACATGGATCAAAATGATCTCACATAAAAATTTATCAACTTTGAACAGGAGCCGAGCTTATCCCCATAATAAAAAAACTAGATAAACAGCCTATGGCTGCACCGAGCGACTCCTTTGTAAAGAACAAGGTCCCGACTGCATTTAGCGACTCTTTGCAAAGAACAACGTCCCGTCTGCATTTAGCGACACCTTTGCAAAGAACAACGTCCCGTCTGCATGTAGCGACACCTTTGCAAAGAACAAGGTCCCGTCTGCATTTAGCGACTCCTTTGCAAAATCATAAACAGAACTGACTACACAAAAAAATATTCCTCATTTAAAAAAAATCCTACACAAAAAGAATCCTCTTACTCTCCCAAAAACATTAAAATGTAAAAAAGCGTCAAGTAGTTTTGTTCCACTTCCCGAAAAACATCCAATAACCCAAAAAAGTATTCCGCATTTAAAAGAAATCCTGCACAAAAACAATCCTCTCACTCCTCCAAAAACATTAAAATGTAAAGAAAAAACGTCAAGTATTCTTGTCCCGTGCTCCAATTCTTAAATGAACGACCAAAAAGACATGAAATCCGTTCAAAAACATTAAAATGTAAAAAAAAAGCGCCGAGTAGTCTTGTCCCTCACCCAAAAACAGATCTTGCCTCACAAAAAAATCGGCTGTATTCCACAAAAATACCACAAAAATAACAGTGTGATGAAACCAGGTCTATCAAATTGACCAAAAATGTAAATCGATATCATTGGAATGCCAAGTCCTGATTTAAATACTCTAATCCCACAAAGGAATTTAATGGTAATGCAGGGAACACAAATATTGTGCTTAATTGAATGAATATTTAAAAAAATTAATATCATACAGAACTTACAGAACTAAATATTCTACGAACAAACAAGAACAGGAACAGGATGTGAAAAACAATCTTCACTTAGGAATATATAACAAAATATATGTTAAACAATCGTGGAAATTAAATTAAAAAATATATCTCTTCTGTTCGTTCAATTTATCAACGAAAACGTAATATTTGGCCCGCCCGGTTCTTCACAAATCCAGTTTCAAGTCTTTCACACGCCAAACGAATGGAATCAGGCGAAAATGCGTGGTCACCTCATCACAATGTTAAAATCCCATATTATTGAGCATTTCCAGCAAGATTCAGCACACTGTACTCTTGTGAAAGTTTTGCCATTGCCGGTAGTACAGGCAAAAAGGCAGAGAGCAACAGAGGCGCGATTAATTCGATTTCATGAAAAAGAAATCGAAGTTGCGTCCACAGAAACAGTTTGCCTAATATCTCCATCAAGTAACACTAATGATGAGGAAAAGGCATTGTCAGCACAATGCGATATTATATCTCTCTCTAGATTTCATAATGTATTCTTAGAGCTATGTCCTATCATTAAGAAAGTTCTGTTCCCCTAAAAGTATTGCCTATCTTACATCCTAACATTAACGATACAATAGCGATTTGTAATGATGTTAGGTATCATTTGAATAATAAAGTTGCATCCATTTGTGTGTAGACTTGAAACTGGATTTGTGAAGAACCGGGCGGGCCAAGTATTACGTTTTCGTTGATAAATTGAATGAACAGAAGAGATATATTTTTTAATTTAATTTTCACGATTGTTTAACATATGTTTTGTTATATATTCCTAAGTGAAGTTTGTTTTTCACATCCTGTTCCTGTTCTTGTTTGTTCGTAGAATATTTAGTTCTGTAAGTTCTGTATGATATTAATTTTTTCAAATATTCATTCAATTAAGCACAATATTTGTGTTCCCTGCACTACCGTTAAATTCCTTTGTGGGATTAGAGTATTTGAATCACGACTTGGCATTCCAATGATATCGATTTACATTTTTGGTCAATTTGATAGACCTGGTTTCATCACACTGTTA
Organism: Ectemnius cavifrons; assembly: GCA_964023945.1. Classification (NCBI taxonomy): domain Eukaryota; kingdom Metazoa; phylum Arthropoda; class Insecta; order Hymenoptera; family Crabronidae; genus Ectemnius; species Ectemnius cavifrons. Next base: position 2,848,208 of record OZ030382.1, read on the forward strand.
TTTTTGTGGTATTTTTGTGGAATACAGCCGATTTTTTTGTGAGGCAAGATCTGTTTTTGGGTGAGGGACAAGACTACTTGGCGATTTTTTTACATTTTAATGTTTTTGAACGGATAGATTTTAGAGCCATTGGCGATGCCTACCCACTGCCAAACATTAACGAGATCTTAGACCAGCTAGGCGGTGCAAAATACTTCTCAGTTTTCGACCTAGCGTCAGGCTTTCACCAGATCAAAATGGACAGTAAGGACATGGAGAAGACCGCCTTCTCTACTCCTTACGGGCACTATGAATATACCAGAATGCCATTCGGTTTAAAGAACGCGCCAGCCACCTTCCAAAGGCTGATGAACACGGTTCTATCCGGTCTCCAAGGTCTAGAGGCATTCGTGTATCTAGATGATATAGTTCTGTACGCCAGCTCACTCACAGAGCACCGGATCAAATTTAGCAAACTAGCTGCTAGGCTGCGCCAAGCCACTCTTACGCTACAGCCAGACAAATGCGAGTTCTTGCGCCATGAAGTAACTTACCTAGGACATATTATAGGCAGTTCAGGCGTACGGCCTGATCCAAAGAAACTAACTGCAGTTAAAGACTTCCCGAGGCCAAAGAACGACAAAAACATAAAGCAATTTCTTGGACTCGCTGGCTACTATCGTCGTTTCATTCCACAATTCTCCAAGATCAGTAAACCGCTAACAAACCTGTTGAAGAAAGATATTCCATTCAAATGGGACAGTGCGCAAAACGAGGCCTTCGTAACACTCAGGGACAAATTATGCAAAGAACCAATCCTACAATACCCTGACTTTTCCAAAGATTTCGTAGTTACCACAGATGCGTCGGGTTTAGCGATCGGAGGCGTACTAAGCCAAGGTATCATAGGGAAAGATCTGCCTATTTCATACGCGTCACGACTCCTTAACCCTGCCGAACAAAATTATTCAACCATCGAGAAGGAGTTGCTTGCGATCGTTTACTGTGTGCAACAGTTCCGACCATATTTATTCGGACAAAGGTTCAAATTAGTCACCGATCATAAACCCTTGGTATGGATCCACTCGGTGAAGGATCCAACGTTACGCCTGGTAAGGTGGCGTTTAAAATTAGCCGAGTATGAATACGACGTCATTTACAAGGCAGGGTCAGTAAATCTCAATGCTGACGCCCTCTCCCGCAATCCTCCGCCCGCACCAATCCCTACCTTCCCCATCTCGTCGAACTCCAGTGATGACATCTTCTCGCGTCGGCCATCGCGACCACGCCTCCCGTCTCCAACTGGAGAAGCTTCCTCACCAATGTCAGAGGAGGACACGACAACCGACCGCTCATTGGACGACCCAGACAGCCCAATGACAGCTCAGGAACAACCTCTCCCGTCTACTTCTGACAGCCAATCAGAGAGCACGGAAGAAGAGACCACTCCAACCTCCGACTCATGGTCCTCACCAGAGGAAATCCTTCAGCGAGAAAATATCCCGTACGAGCTAGAACCACCACCTCGGATGATCGAAACCAGAGAGTCAATCCTCTCGAGGAGAGACAACCTGGTCACCACTTTAACAATGCAAGGCGACCCAGTGGGCAAAGGCCCCACCGAACTATACGGTCTCAAGGACTTCCCCAAGCTGGAACCTACCATTGAGAACCGCTGTACCACAGCTGACTACAGAGGCTTCAAGACCGTCGGTCTACCCGTTAAAACCAACCACACTTACCAAGTCAACATAGAGGATCTGCAGGAGTGCATCAAGTCCTTACGCAACGTCACCGATGAATTAAACCTACCTACCATTAGCATTTTCAAAGGCTGTATCGACAACGTTCCGTTCACCACCGTCAGAAGATTACTGCATAGGGTCTTCACCGGCTCCAATACTAAGATCATAATTTGCCAAGGAGTCATAACCACTCCCCCAGAAGAACAGCGACCAAACATCGTCAAGGAGAACCACAGTTCGACCATTGGAGGCCACAAAGGCGTGACCAAAACTAACGCCCGCATCCGACAGACATTCAATTGGCCCAGACTCAAAGACGACGTCGACATATACTTACCATTCAGGATCTCCTAACCAAGTACTCCATAGCAGTCCCCCTTCAACAAACCACTAGCAAAGATATCTCTGACGCCTTCATAAATAATTTCGTATGCATATTCGGATCCCCCAAGGCGATCTTAACAGATCAAGGAACTAACTTCACGTCCGCGTTTCTAAAACATGTCGCGAAGAGATTCCCAATAAATCAAGTCAAAACGACAGCTTTTCATCCACAGTCAAACGGCTCGCTAGAACGGTCTCACCAGGTTCTCGTAGAGTATCTAAAACAATATGTAAGCAATAGAAACGATTGGGACGCATGGCTGAATATGGCTATGTTCTCTTACAACACCAGTCTGCACGAAGGGACCAAGTACACTCCATATGAGTTAGTCTTCGGAGTCCTGGCGCGTACACCTTCCGAAGTCGCTCTAGTCGCCCCTTCGACCGACGAAACCTGCGCAGCCTATTTAGAAGCCCTGAACGAACGCCTACGAGTCATACGGGACAGCGCTAGAGTACATCTGGAACAGTCCAAAATAAAGTCAAAAACATATTACGATAAGTTATTAAGACCTAAGAATTTCAAAGTAGGAGACAAGGTTTACTTACTAAAAGAACCCCGTAAAGGAAAATTTGACGATCAATACATGGGACCCTATCTCATCATTGAAATTCTCAGTTCAACTAATGTTAAGAAAAGAATAAAGAATAGAGATAAGATAGTACATACCAACAAGCTGAAACCAGCTTACTAAGCCCTGAAAGAAAAGAAGTTTAGTCATAAGCGAGATAATGTATCCCCCCCAAAGGAACAAGCTACACCCCCCACTAAGGGACGAAAAGACTGATAACGAACAGTATAAGACTCAGTGTTGCGATCCCAGTGCCCCATTCTCGTCCAAGAGTTCCTGAATTGAACATCCATCACCATGAACACCCAAAGTGTCTTGCTGCTCACGCTCCTAGTGCTGTGCGCGAGTACCAACGCTCTCATTGGGTACGACTGCGGAGGGCAGGGACTCAACGTCACTACCATCTCAGCTATAGACGTGGCCAATTGCGATACTGCTAACGTGGTGCCTATAGAAGAACAGATCCCGATCCAACTGCTGCAGATATCCGACTACGCCTACATGGACGTCATCCAATGCTTGGTCGAGATTGACCGCACGATCACGTACTGTGGAATGAACTCCCACATCTCGTTCGTACAAAATGGACGACGGGTCTACCTACACACCACCAGCTTAAAGACATGCAGAGAAATGCAGGCAACAGGACTACTGTACTTAGGCGGCTCTACACAGATTACCGGTCTCAAATCCAATACCACAGACTGGAGGAGCCTAACTCTGGCTGGCACCTATGGGAACGACAGGAAGTGCCAAGGAGTTCAGTACAGCGATCCGTTTGAAACCTGGGACAACGTGGCCGTCCAAGCATCGGTCAAAATCACACTATCCAACTACCACGTCCCAGTTAAAATGAACGGCTTCCAAGTGATCCTCGCCTCAGGCAAGCATTGCCCAATGGACGAAGGGTATTGCCTCGACAGTGATATCGGCGATGCGTACTGGTCACCCATACCAATCGACAGCTGTCAGTTCACTAAATACGATGTCCTGTACGACGGATTGGCCAAGAAGGTCACAACACAAGATTCCAACACGCCCATCATGTATTCTGTCACCAGCAGAGACACTACGTTCGCCCTAACCAAGACCACCGAGACTAACCTGTGCGGTTACACCCTGGCGAACACCGAGCACCCAAAATTACTCGCACTCGAGATTAAAAAGGGAATGACTTTCAAACAGCGAAATAAAGTCTCTGTGGACAACCTGGATATCTTCTCCTATGTCAACTCCAAATTCATATACGTGGAGAAGCACCTCAAGACTCAGCTCACCACACTGTACCAAGATGTGATGGCACAAAAGTGCGCCTTGGAGAAACAGATTCTGAAGAATGCACTCTCGCTAGCCAACACAGCACCCACTGAGATGGCCTATGCTATAATGAACTGCCGCCATCACTGCAGGGGAAGCGATACATACAGTGTGTAAACATGATAGCTCCCGGCGCTTTCAGGGGAGGTAGAGAGGAACATTCTAAGCATTTCGAGTTCATATTATCACGTCCGATATTTATTGGTTTGGTTGTTATAACATGTTAAAAGTACAGAGGCTATCTTCGATCCCGTTGCTAGGAACGTCCCATAAATTCGCATGTGTATGCCTCGGTGCCATTAGAGGTAACACCTCGAAAAACGACTCGATCCCCTGATTGGCTTATTTAATAACTACTATAGTATTTTCGCTCTGATTAGACGATCTTTGCGGAACCTGTAGTCCGCAAACTGAGTGGGATGACCCCAGCGTAGCAGTGGGGTGTAATATGATGCCTTCGAAAAAAATTAGGCCTGCCTGTCGCGTCAGACAAGGGGGCCGTTCTTATCTCTCTCTGGTCAGGGGTGGACCCCATTTCTTCGATTCCCACCTCGTTGATCTTTGTGCCTTGGATCTCAATCCGCTGCGTTCGCCTATTAAGAAACGACACTTTCTCGGACCAACATTTCTTTAAAAAATCATATCTTCGCGACTATACGAGATATCGAGTTACGGCAAACGGCATATTATTCGAAAAACGTCAGACTTTCATTTTAAAAACGACAAGCACTGAGAGTGGAGAGATGCTTGATGTTTATTGGAAACAATTACAATTAAATAAAATTATTATAATTGAAACATCTTTTGCGTACCTCGGGTATTTTTTTATGAAAGTTTGATCTTTTCTAAATAATATGCCGCTTGCCGATACCTCGTATAACCGCGGTGATATGATTTTGTAAAGAAAAATTGACCCGAAAAAGTGTCGTTTGAAGTAGTGGGTTACGATATTATTACATAACTAAATAAGTCCATGGTGCACCAAAAGGAAATTTAGTGGCTCTTTAGAAAACACCCCGATGCATCTACCAACTTAATTCCAGTAAAGTAGAAATATGCCTATAGGAGGTATTTGCAACCAAACACAATAATCTAAAGTCATTATAATTTAAACAACTTCTGCATTCTTCGGATATTTTCTATGAAAGTTTGATCTTTTCTGAATATTACACCGTTGACGGCTTGTTGATATCTCCTGCTTGCGGAGTTATGATTTTTTTAAAGAGAAAAGCATATTGTGAAAAAGTGTTTGTATGGACGTGGAATGTGATGACTTAGCGAGTAAATAGCCCTATACTGAAATAAAAACATAGGAGTCAATAGATTTAATTTCACTAAGCAGGTTAGCGTAACTTGGCAGCGCGATGCAAAAAAAGTAAGGATGCTCACAGTGAGGCTTGTAGCATTTGCATGAGTTGTAGACGCAAGGTTTTAAAGTTTCACGAAGGCCATACAAGCAACAATACCGACTGACAGTGATTCATCGAAACGGGGCCAGTCAAATACTTGTTAAGTTTTCATCGCGACACTGATTATTGCGATATGTATCGATACAAACCTCACTGTGCATAGCGCTGTTTAATTCTACTCGCTTTAACCAATGTTTCGTATACATAAAAAATCAGTGCCCTAAGGATCACATGGCCCTTCCTTTTATCCCTCCGGGCCTGCCTGGTACATCCCAGTGCGTCAACGGCGCGGCGTAGTAAGGAGCGATCAGCGACGGTGACTAAGCCAAAAAGAGCAAAAAAAGTAAGGAGGGATCCCCGGTCACTCCCCTATTCTGCCGGTCTCTGATCTGATAAGCTACCCGTTCCAATAACTTATGGCTAACTTTAACATGAAATAACAATTAAACTAAAAGAAATGGGACCTGACAATATGGGCTGTAACACCTTAGAATTTCCCCCTCTACCTCCCCTAAAAGCGCCGGGAGCTATCATGTTTACACCCTGTATAGTGAAGTGCATCCCAGTTACCTGGAAAATAAGGAACACCGAACACTGCTATCACGAGCTACCAGTGACATACCAGAATAGCAGCTATTTTCTGGCGCCCAGATCCAGGACCTTGCAGAGGACGGGCACCATCAGAGACTGCAATGAACTATTGCCGGTGATGTACCAAATTCACGACACCTGGTATAAACTTTTACCAAAACCGATAGAAGCATTGGCACCGCATACAATTCAGCCTCTCACGAAGCCAACGTGGAAATATATCAGTCCTTCCACACTGGCAACCAACGGGATCTATACGGAGGGAAACATTGATCGCCTTCGTGAACACATTATGTTCCCACTAGAAAAACCTGCAATGATCAATACCATTGCGCAGGGCGCCATGGGACGACACATCCCGCCAGGTACTGTCACTTTAGAGAGATTCCTGGACGAGGACGCGCTCAACACCATCGCCGAATACACGGGCGCCAAGATATGGAACGGATTCCCACCTTCGGATCCGTCAATGCCGGGATCATCGGGATATTCATGATCTTGCTGCTAATCAAGTTCATGGTAGACACCATCTGGAGCAGTGCTGGGTAAAGATGGGTATTCGAAGGTCGAAATAGGAACTACAACTAGTTATCTTGAGCGGACGCCTGCGCAAAGCGAAAATAGGATGGGTATCTAGATGGTCGTGTGGCTTTCGAATACCATTTTCAACTACCATCTTGTGCGAAGCAGGGCCGAAGATGGTTGCTTCGAATGGTCATAGCAAGATGTGGGACTATTTTCGGGGAGTATTCGAATGGCTGCCCCGTTCGAATGGTTCGAGGGTACAAGTATCTAGATGGTTCGCAGGTACGTCGGAGTCGCTTCGAATGGTCAGGGTCCGAAGAGGGACTATTTTATGGAGTATTCGAATGGTGCGGCTTTTGGAATGGTCCGAGAGTGCGGCTATTTAGATGGTCGGGCAACTGCGAGGCGCACGAAATACCTTCGGTTAGTTGAAATATTTAGTTGGTGCTCAGCTGCGGCAAGTCGGAAGTGAATCCGAGAGGGCGCTGGAGCTGGATCGAGAGACTCGTCGTGCGCATTTGTGCTGTCGGTATTTGCTGAAAATCGAAGCCTGCGCTACAGCACTACACACGCACGTATGTAGGTCCAACGGTCTTAATCTTATTTATATTAATAATAAAAACTAGTGCTATCGAACATTGCAAACATATTTTTCAGCAGTTGTTTTTTTCTTTTCTTATCCTTGTTGCTCTGAATAGTCCCGTCTCCTGTCAACGACGTCTCAATTTCAGCAAATAAATGGAAAAAGTATTACCTGCTTGAAACTTGGCATAGATGTTTATCAGGGCGTACTATTGAACATACTACAAGTCCCGAAGAATCGGAAGCGAGCTGTCGTCGCCATTTTAGAAAATAGAGGTACTTTTGCGGTTTCTTGCAAATATCTCGTGAATTATTAATATTACGAAAATGGGAGTCATTATACAAAGTGGCGAGTGTACAATGCTCTACAGGAAAGGTCATATTCATTTTTTTCGTGATTATTATATTTTAACAACAAATCGGCAGTCGGTGCCGCTCTAATCGATGTGTAATTTTTATCATTTGTATCATTATCCTGATAGTAGAATACTCAAAAATAAAAGCTGATTTTCAGTATTGTGTACAAGTGAGTATAAGTGATGTTCTCCACCTACACATGAAAAATCGTATCTGTTCCCCGTTTGACGGGACATACAAGGAAGCCGCTATCCACGATATGACCACAGTTTTCCAAATTAATATCTTTAGCGGATGGGCGGAGATAACTCGTATTTTAAATTGGTTGTTAAGCCTTCATTGATTTTCTTAGCAATGATGAAGTAGTAGAAGAAGTAGCTTTCGGAAAAGTAGCAAGGCAACCAACTAGTGCAATCTCGTCGTGAAATTTCGGCGCAAAATATTCAACTGCTAGGGGGAATGAATATCAACTTTAATAGAAACAATTAACCTGCTATCTAACATCTTTGAACCTAACATCTACCAATCGATTGGTGCGACCCGTGCGACAGCCACTGCCGATTTTTGGCTAAAACGTAAGAGTTACAAGAATAGTGAATATGACCTTTCTTGTAGAGCATTGTACATTCTTCACTTTGTATAAATAATAACATCCATTTGCATAATGTTAATGGTTTATCAGATATTTGCAAGAAACCGCAAAAGTGCCTCTATTTTCTAAAATGGAGACGGTGGCTCACTTCCGATCCTTCGGGACTTTTACTATGTTCATAAGTACGCCTTGATAAACATTTATACCAATTTTCAAGCAAGTCATACTTTTTCCATTTATTTTGCTTTCCTTGACTGAACTAGGAAGTTTGAAACTTTTAATTGTATTGGATTTCGCGAGAGGTGAGTGTGTAAAAAGGAAGGGTGAAAGAGATTGTCATGAACACATGGTATTGGGCTTAAAATGAGATTTATTCCCAAAAAAAAAAAAAAAAAGTACACAGACGCAAAATAAAAGTAATATCGATAAACTTACTACTACCCAACCACCGAAAACTATAATTACCCCAGACCCTCCACCACACTATATCTACACTGTACAATAATAACGCATGCATGATTATAATCTAACATGCTTCTTAATACTAATCGAGCCTCCTGTAGCGGTCAGGAGTGTGCAACGCTCGAAGTTCTTGTCGCTCAGAGAGCTTCGTCTTGGGCACAAAATTAGCCCCGCTTGGCTAAAGAGCCGCTCCACCGGCGCGGAAGATGGAATCGCCGTGTTGTATCGGAGGAAGGCCTGGTGGATGTGCTGATATTTCAGCACACTCTCCACACGGGTGTCCTCGTCGTTAAGGTACTGCAGGTACTGCAGCTCCACCTCGGCGCTGGTACTCCGGCGCTGTGTCTCCTCGGCGGGCCTCTCCAAATGCGAGAAGAACAATGCCCTCTCATTGCTCTTCGTCCTGGCCAGGGTGGACGATGGCGATGCTTCCTCGGCGGCCCCTGGTGGTGTTGGAGTTCCGCTGGTATTGTTGCGGCTGCTACACGCGGCTGGACGGCTCGCGGTCACTTTGATGGCGGACAAGACGCGTTCCCTGACGCGGTCTTTGTCCCCACGCAGGACCGCGTGATCCACCGCAGCTTCCATGCTGGATGGCAGACAGTCGCCACCATATAGTCCAGGGCGGCGTCGCTCTCCACCTCAAACAGGTGGTGGAACCTGTCCTCCAGAGCCTGCATCAGGTGGACTCGCAACGGGCCACAGAACTTCAGGTCCGTGTCTGCTTCCAGCGCATCCAGGTTGTGGCGGATGCCAAAGATGAAGGGGTAAATGTCCCCGAAGAAGATGCCGTCCCCCTGCAGGCAATCCAGCGCGTAGGCGATGGGTTGGAGGCATCGGTGGAATTCCTGCAAGAAATCAAGGTCGGTCGTGGAGAACACTTGAAGACCTGAAAAAGAGAAACGAAATTATTAAAAATGTCAAATGGAAATACTGCCTGGAATAGTTTTCTGAGACCAAAATGATCTGAGGAAAGAAATGTGGCGTCGCGTCACGTCTACATACCAAGTGCGCTGCAGACCTCCTCGAGCTTCGGTGCAACGGCGAGCAATTCGCCGATCGCCACGTACTGCGAATTCCATCGCGTGGCACAAGGGGTCCTGGGTGCCCGCCCCACGATGCTGCGGTAGATCTCCGCTGATTTGGAGGACGCCCGATTTGTCCTGTGCCATAGTGCAGTGCACTTGGATAGCGCAGCGGTGTGGACTTTGGCGTAAGTGCCATGGTCCCGCACAAGCCGCGCCACGTCCGTCGAGCCGATGAGGTTGAGTGTGTGGCTGCAGCAACGATGGTGTTTGAACGCCATGGTCGCTGCACCATACGTGCAGTCAGCCTCATTTAGGGCACCGTCGACATCGACGAAGCTGGTGCGCCGCTCCGCTTCCGCGAACTCGGTGTCCTCCTCATCTTCCTGGTCCAGGTCCGTGTCCGCATCTTGCTCCAGGTCCTCGTCGTCGTGGCCGCAGGGGTAGATCCGCATCGCTTTAACAAAATTTGCAGCATTGTCAGTGACCACGTGTGTCACCATATCAGTGGTAATATTGAATCGATACTGCACTTCCTGCATCAAGGCAACGATGCGCTCGTGTGAGTGCGGCGACTCAAACCGAGTGCACGCGATTGCCCGTGATCGTCGCTGCATGTGCCTGTCGATCCAGTGCACGGTCATCCCCAGGAAGGATCGGCGATAGGCTGACCATATGTCTACAGTTGTGGAGACATAGCGGACCGGCCGCAACTCCTCCTTCACTGCTGACACGAGCTCCTGGTGCTTCGCAATCAGGCGCTTCGTGATGGTCTTCCTGCACGGACATCTGACACAAGATCTAATCTTCGTCAGACCCGTGACCATCGTCTGGAACTCCGGCTCCTCCACCGTCCGAAGTGACCTCCCCGTGCCGAAGATGTAGGCGGTGATCAGCTGCTCGGTGCGCTGCTGATCGGTCATGCCGGTCCTCCTTGCTGGTGGTGCAGCTCCTGCTGCATCGGGATGGTTGGCTGCCTCGTCCTCTCGCTGCCGCTTCCTGGATTTCAGCGACTTCCTGCTCTGAATATAAGCCTTATATTCAGACAGAAGTTCGGGGTGCACATTTTTAATGTGCTCCAGAAAGTTTGAAGTCGACGTCGCACTGCCCCGCAGCGTCTTGGAGCAGGTGAGGCAGGCGGCGGCAATGTTAATGGCGCTGCCATTCTGTGACGCCGTCTTCTCCACAATTCGGAAGAATTTGCCATCTAGGATGGCTGGTAGATTCCGAATTTCGGTGGCGATGTCCGTGGAGGCCATTGCAAACATCAGAGTTGTTTGGAAGATTGCCAGAGGAAACAAACAGAATACAAGTACACTGTGGTGTTACTGCTGGCGGTTGACACAAGTCTGATGGCGCCGATTCAAGGTCGTCGGTATTTAAGGGAAAATTAGGAAGATCCAATAGCCAATAAGGATCGAGAATGCACCTGGGTGAACTACTCTCGGCCTCGGCGATGAGGTGCCGCCGGGGCGCCGGCCGCCGGTAGCCCTGCAACTCGTAAGGGCAATAAACCGCGCGGTACCAAGGTGTCCTCAGCCGCATGCCTCGGGCCTTGCCGTTTCCCATGCCACTTTATTACAATTATGTATGTCGCGATTTCACACATTCATGCGAATTCGCGAGCTTCGCGAAGCATCATTGGCAATTCTTACCCCGCGCCAATGCATGGAACAGCTCGATTAGATTTGCCGCAGCAATGCCTGAGCTCCTGAGCAGAATGGCAGCAAGTCTTTTTCTGCACAACGCACACGCCAAAGCCTTTTAGAAACAGATCGTCTCGCATAATTGCCTGAGCGAAGCGAAGACTGGACGGCAGAAACCATCGTGTCTCGCGAGCACGATAACGATGTCGAGTTGTTGTTGTACATATATATTGGGAGGAGGATCTCTATTGATTCTGAATCACCTTCGATTACAGTTATGCAAATTATGGAAAAACCTGCAAATAGCGGACCGGTAATCTGATTGGGGCGAAATTTATACCAGTTGTTATGGGTGCCGAAACCCGGATTTGCATTGATTTTTAACCGTGTTGGATTAAAATTACGGAAATTAGAAAAACGAGTATAAGCAACTTAAGGTTTTTTGAGACGGGGAAAGTCAGTAACAGGTAGCGGACAATATGGTTACTCTCGCCAGGACCGTCGGGTTCCCCTTCCCTTGCGGGAAAACCCCGTACACGGAACTGACGGAACGGAAAATAACAGCCGAAATATTTTGGCCAGCAGAAAATATTTCTCACCCACTATTTCTTAACTCTTAATCTCAATCTAAAGGAAAGTAACTCAAAATAACGATTCTACTTCGCTCGGACCAGACAGTTCCGCTGTACACTCTAGTCCCTAGTCCTATTTGCCGTTGCGAATGAAACTTGGATTTTTCCTGAAAAGTAGATTGCAATACAAGAGACAAGTGTGGAAAGTGGCAAATTTCCAGACGCGTTTAGTTGCTGTTTCAGCCGAAGGCGTAGCGGCATTGACAGGAGGACGAGTGTGGAATCGATAATCTCACGAGTCTTCCTGTCAATGCCGCGTACGCTCAGGCGAATGATGTAAATTCACGCGTCTGGAGGTTGGCTGTCTTACGTACTAGCAGGACACTTATATTTTATGCAATGAATGCTGCGAAAGTTCACTTTGAGTGAATTGACAAAAAAGGAAGTATGATATGTATTGTTGACTAGACCGACAGATTGACATACGTCTCTGAATTTGGCAGAAAATGTAACACATTACCGTTAATCATTTGATTCTCATTACCGCACTAGTGCGGTAATAATTTACTTTCCGCACTAGTGCGGGTAGGCGATCGATAAAATGAAATAAAATGCTACCTTCAGCACACGTGCAAGTAACAGAGTGAATATAGATTAGAGTGCGAGAATCAGCTACTTTCCGCACAATACGCAGGCTTCGAGAAGTGAACCTTCTCACCATGCGTTGCGTGAGACAAAATTCTCACTCTACAATCGAGTGGCAACAAAGCTGCGCGTCTGCATTATGAATTCTGACACATTGAAGTAAATCCTTGGAACGCGCCAAACAATTGTCGAAGCTCGAAGCGATGCGACGACTATACGATTGAGACCTCCGCCCTTGCCAACATGATAACCAAGGAATCACTGACCCGATTGAAGCCATATTTATACCAAGTATTCTGCACGTCGAGAGGAGGGCCTGTATTAATTTTGAACATGCCTGGAAAATCTGTCGATCACGCGAAAACATTTCTAATAATTCAATATTTCTTAGCCCTACAATCACTCGAGTATGGCGAACAAATACAGGCTTTCACAGGCATTCTAAGTATAAGAATCAATCATTTGGAGTTGTTATAAGTTATAAGTATAAGAACTGCAAATGAACTGAGCGGCTGGAGCTCAATCTAATCTAAATCTGAAGGAAACTAAATCTACATAACGATTTCACTTGGCTCAGACTGCACAATTCCACTGTATATTCTAGTATCATAACATTGCAGCATTTACATTACGACGGCACGACAGACTTGAAACTCATGATGCGGGATACGTTGTTACATGAGCTTGCAAAGTTATCGTCATTCTCGACAGTTTGCAACTCTGCAGTGCATAAAGTTACAGGCACGCAGGCTATCATTTCTCTGTATCGGACATTTTTCTACTTCCTACGAAACAGGATAAGTTATGAGTGTTTGTCGGAGTGCCGAGGTTTAAAAGATTGAAGATATATTTTGCTCAGGATATCGTGAAATACTCTACAACGATTAGTCTTCCAAGATGCAGCCCTCGTATCTCCCGAATTACGATTTTATTTCCTACACCAGAGTGTCAATTTCGGGGAATTAGCATTCCATTGCCAAGCATGTACGCACGACGGGATTCTATCGCAGCCTACTAACTACCTGCCCGAGCCCCGAGGCAGGTACATACTGCCGGCGGGCGGCGTACCTCTGTTCTGTTTCGGCTTTTCCGTTTCCCGATTGTCTCTCTCATCTCAAGACTCTTTTGCCGATTCGAAAAGCCGGGAACGTTTTACATTCAACATCTTTAATTCATCTTAACACCTCAAATCTCCTCGTGAGTCGCAAGCGTGATACGCTACGATGCATTATAGAACAGTGGAGTACGAAAAAGTGCATTAACAAATTGTCTTGAACGTTTAGTCAATACCAGTAATTAGAAATGTCCCGCGGGACTACAGGAGCGGGGGGGGGGGGGGCGGCGCGAGTATGGTAAAATTTGCTGTCATCCTCAGGCGAACCGACAAATTTTTGTATTCTTCGACACAAGATGCAAGATAGTGCGGATTAACTTTCGCGACTGGACTTACGGTGCGGACGGGAAAGATTGTAAAACTTTATTGCACCGTATGGTTCGGATTTCATGCACCGGTGCTCGCAGTTATTCGGCCCGGTCGGGCGGCCGTCCAGCGCTGGGCGCCGGCTACCTTCAGATTCAGGCTTGGTTCACTTAGGGACTCCGGGACGCCGGGACCAAGCTCTTTCTTTCTCTCCTGGGTTCGATTATGCGTTGTTTCAAGTTTGGTGATCGCATTTCACGCGAACCCTTTTTACAACCCCCATTGACTGCAACAGTCCCCAATGCGATCATCCAGATTAAAATAACTCGAAAGCAGGCCTAAGACGGAAACAAAGAGCTTGTTCCGGGTACTAATGGCATTCCCGATTACCGAGTGCGAAAAGCTTGAGTGTGGCCGCCGGCCACCAGCCAGCCACCCCCCAAACCCTAGCGGGCCCAAGAACAGTGAGCAACAGCGCATGAAATCGCCGTACCGCGCGATGCAATAAAGTTTTACAATTCTACAATGAGCTACGAGTTCGGCCGTGATAATTAATCCGTAGCGATTGACGGAAATACATAATATGCAGCTCCTGACAGTTTGTTAATGTCTTACGCTTGTAGAATGTGCCTCACAGCTAATGAGGAAATGTAATGCGTAAGATATGAAATGTAATAGAATCGGAATCGGTATTGACTGAAAGTCCAAAGAGCCGAACTCCGAAAGTCCGAAGAAA